>VZQC01013896.1:2425983-2455892 GCA_009823505.1 Rhizomys pruinosus
GGTGCTGTGAAGGGGTGCTATGAAGGGGGTGCTATGGAGGGGGTGGTGTGAAGGGGGTGCTGTGAAGGGGTACTGTGAAGGGGGTACTATGAAGAGGTGGTGTGAAGGGGTGATGTGAAGGGGTGGTGTGAAAGGGTGCTATGAATAGGGTGCTGTGAAGGGGGTGCTATGAAGGGGTGCTGTGAAGGGGGTGCTATGAAGAGGTGCTGTGAAGGGGTGCTATGAAGGGGGTGCTGTGAATGGGGTGCTGTGAATGGGGTGCTATGAAGGGGTGCTGTGAAGGGGGTGCTATGAAGGGGGTGCTGTGAAGCGGGTGCTGTGAAGGGGGTGCTGTGATTTAACGCTGATGACCTGGTATCCAGTTGACGAAGGGTGTCACTGTATGGTAGTTAATCTTTATTGTCAACTTGATTGGATGTGGAATCAACATGAAAACACACCTGTGGGTGGAATGTTTCTAGAAAGCATTAACTGAGGAATGAAGACCCACCTTGAGTGCAGGAAACACCACACCAGCGGCTACAGTTCCAGACTGAATAAAAAGGAGAAAGTAAGCCGAGTGCCACATTCACCTCTCTCTGCTTCCTGACCGAGGGTGCACTCTTGCCTCCATGGTCTACACTGTGGTAAATAATATACAGTTTAACTGTAAGCTGAAATGCACCATCCCACATTTAAGTTGCTTTTTGTATGGCATTTTATCTCAGTCAAAAGAAAAGTAACTAATATAAGAAGGAAAGACAGCCCAGCCGTGCCCCCAGTATCCTCCTCAAGGGTGTGTACCAAGTGATCCAACGTCTTCTATTAGGCCACCCTACTGAAAGGCTCCATTGCTCTCAATAAACCATAGGCCAGCAGCCAAGCCCAAGCTGCTACTGCATGGGTTTTTGGAAAACATTTAGTACCTAAACTATAATAAGAAACAAGAACACTTGTGTAGGAAGCCCAGCTTCACCTGCACACAAGCTGTGTGTCCTAGGGCAGCTTTACATGTGTAAATTTAAATTCCCTAATCTGAAAAACTGGAATATATACATACATTTGATATATGAAATTGTCTACCTCACATACTTGCTGGAAGTATGTGAGGTAGACAATTACATATATACTGAATAAAGTCTTTGAGCATAGTGGCCAGCACTTACTGAGAACTTGATACACTTCTTCCCCCTGTACCTTCTCTTTCTTTCTTTCTCCCCTCCTTTTCTTCCCCCCTTCTTCTCATTATTACAACTTTACCCCTACTAATACCCTATAGAAACAACCTGCATGAAATATAAAGCCACCTTTTATCTCTCACCTAGCAGGCTCTCCTGTTAGAAGTGGATGCAGGGATCTCAGGACCTGACACCAAATACTTTGGCAAAACAAAGTTTAACTTCTGCATAAGGGTTTGTAACCACAAATCAAGCAGGTTAGCACACCTAGCTGGATTTTTATGCTTAAGGAAAAGAGGTCCTGTTCCTTACTCAGTGGTCAAAGATAGCTAGGCCTCACATTCTTAGGCAACTGGCTAACTTAAAGCGTGACAGTTGAGAAGCAAAGTGTAATTTTTAGAACAGGATACAACTTTGAGCACATACTTTGGTCTTGGACAAATGCAAACTTGGGGAGGGATTTCTGCCAGATGGCATCTTTACAAATTTCTTTATGTTTATGGACCAGGGAAAGCAAACTCAAACTCTAGATAAGGAGAAGCAGATTGCAGTTGATGCTGAAACTTGTATTTAACATCATAAAGATGAAACTCCTCTGTTTCTTTGGTAGAAAAAAACAGTACATTTCATATGTGGTTCCAACAGAAAGAAGAATTTTCATAAAAAGTCCTGAAATGAAGACTAAACGTGGCTTTGATGCACCGTCAGAGGAGCCTGGGAAAACTTGCTTTACAATTTGGAACTATGAGCAAAAAATAATTTTTTCTTTGGGGTAGTCCTTCAGTTCTGGAAAACCTGTGTCACTCTTCTTTGAGTAATGTTAGTGAATACCCACTGTATTAGGAGAAACAGCGAGGTCATCCATACTGGGGAAGCTATCTCACTATTCTTTGAGTTATATCAGTGGATGTCTACTTACTGTATTGATAGAAACCAAAAGGCCATCAATATCTGAAGACTCATGCTTAATCTTAGAAGTTAGAGTTTGTATTTGGTATATAAATTCTC
This sequence comes from Rhizomys pruinosus, assembly GCA_009823505.1. NCBI lineage: Eukaryota > Metazoa > Chordata > Mammalia > Rodentia > Spalacidae > Rhizomys > Rhizomys pruinosus. The sequence continues at coordinate 2,428,149 of VZQC01013896.1, forward strand.
TCTCTCTCTCTCTCTCTCTCTCTCTCTCTCTCTCTCTCTGTGTGTGTGTGTGTGTGTGTGTGTGTGTGTGTAGGCCCAAAGCAGACATCAAATGTCTTTCTTTGATTGCTTTCCACCTTTAGTTCTTGAGACGGGGTCTCTCACTGGACCTGAAGCTCATTTGCTTAGCTAAGCTCTCTGGTTAATAGCTTCAGGAATCTACCTTTTTATAAGCTGCTATTGCCTCTACCCACTAAGGCTGGGGTTATAGGCATCACGCTGCAAATGCCCAATTTTTTACATGGGCTCTGTAGATCCAATCTAGATCCTTGTGTTAGCTCAGTGGGCCCTTTTCCAACTGATTCCTTCCCTAACCATGCATGTAAAGTTTCTTATTGTTCATCTACATTTCTTCCTATACAGTCCTGTGGTTAATTAGTTAGCCAGTCAGCCAGCCAGTCAGTCAAGTATTGTGCTTTGTTAGAAAGGATAAAGGTAAGTGCTTATAACCCTTTCAGAGCTGAATTTGGAGTCAGGCTGAATTCTAGCTTATCTAGATAATACAGGGGTTGGACTGGGTTAATTCATTGTCATCAGTGGCAGGAAGTGAGGATGGTGCAGGGATGAAATTGAAGGCTCAGCTTTGATGAACATTGTCAATCTTTAAGAACAACAATGTCAATTCTCTGTATAGGTGACACAGTGTGTTCTAGAAATAGGTTATGGGTCTTTGCTCCCAAATCTGTGCTATTGAAGGAGAAATCATAGCTCCCATACTGCAATGTTCTCAGAAGTACCACCAATGGCACAGGATACAAAGACATGGTAGCTGTTACAGGGAGGCCAGATGGATGGTGTGCATGTGAGACATGATTCTCCAGGAGCTCTGAGAACACTGGGAGAGAAAGAGAAAGACTGAGGCAAACCATGGTATCAAGGGCTTGAATTATTAATGGTACTTTGGACATAAAATTATGATAATTTCATATTACCATCCCCTGATCCATAACTGTAAAGTCTCTGGTATACTTTTAATATATATTTATTTTTATTTTATGTGTATTAATGCATTGCCTGCATGTGTGCAAGTGCACCCATGTTGTGCAATACCTGAGAGGTCAGAAGAGGGCATTGGATCCCCTGGAACTGGAGTTATAGACTATTGTTAGCTGACATATGGGTACTGGGATTTGAACCTGGGTCCTCTGCAAGAGCAGCCAGTGCTCTTAACTGCTGAGCCATCTCTCCAGCCCCACTAGCACTGGCTACTCTTGCCTTCTTCTGACCTCCACAGGCATTTCAAGCCACAGGTGCACTTACATGCATGCAGACAATGTACTCATACACATAAAATAAAAAGAATAAATAAAATATTTTGAAAATAAAATTTTAATATATTATTTTAGTTTATTATTTTTTAAAGTTAAAGCTTGAAATTGGAGTGGAAGTTAGTATAATATATTTCTTTAAAAAGAGAATGAGTTTGGAACCCAGTCACCATTTTGCGAGGTGGCCTTGCCCCATATGAAGAGGCCATGTGTTGTGTGCCACTGAGACCCTCAGCAGGCAGTGGTGTTCACAGACACGTAAGTGAACGAGCTTTCTGATGACTTCAGAATCCATTCTCCAAGTCTTCCTCCCCTGTCTCTGAGATGAACTATGCTGAATTTAGGGCCAGAATTCCTGACCTAAAGAAACCATAGGATATAATCACTGATTATTGTTCTTGTGAGCTTTAAGTTCTTTTGCAACAATAGAAAAGTCATAATCATTGTTAATACATGGTAGTGCTATGAAGACTAGAAGAAAGAATATAATGCTTCCCATAGCAATAAGTTGTCTAATAATGCCAGATGTTTTAAGATAACAAAAAAGCAAATACTACGCAAAACTTTGAAGTGAGTGAGAGCTCTCAACAAATATCCCCATCTGGTTATCTTGGCAGAAAATGAGGAACGAAGTTGAAGCCACACGCTTAAATGTGGTGTTTGAATTCTCGCAAGTAGAGTGTATTTTTCCTCATGTGATAAGTCCTTCTAAAATTCTTTCAGGCAGAACTGCAGGATGAGAGACACAAGCTATTTGGTGGGGCCACAGTCATACCTGGGACCCTCATAATTTTCACCCTACCATCTTTGTAATAAGCTCCAGACTCTAACAGAAGTTGGCTTCAGTGTGAAATAAGATTGCTTCTTCAGTCAATGCCCTCCAGGTAATCTGGGGAAGACCCTGTTTGAATTCAGGGCTAGTTCTCAGCTAGCATGCCTCAGGGTAGACCATGGAAGTCATGCGGTTCCTCTGGCCCCACCCCAAGATGGAGCAACTTGGCCCAAGCACATGATGCTAGCTAGGCGGGGCACCAGTGAACTAGGGCACAAGCCTGGGGTCTGTGATTGGCTCTGAGAGATGATGTCATTTTGCTTATAAAAGTGACTTGCAGCATTCAATAAATCGAATTCTCCATTACCATCATTACACAGAAATCTGGGTCTGTTATTTTTCACATATACAGGCCAAAGCAGTCCTGGCTTTCAAGTGTTGGTGGGTAGTGGGTTGGATGGGGATCTATCGGATTGCCACCCTGGTAAACTGGTATGGGGTTGGATAGAGACTAATCAGGTCACCAACCTGTGGAGTTGATTGTGAGTGGGTGTAAGCTGAAGATTAGATTAGCCATCGGCCATCAGCCTGAAATTCCTGTGTGATAGCACAGCCAGACTGGAAGTGTTCTGCTTCCCAGGATAAGGACCTAGGTGGGAAGTATCAAGTAACCAACTGAACTCTGCATCTTGGGGTCAGTTCTCCACAGTGACCCAAGGTGGCTACTGCTCCCCTTTCCTTAGCAGGACTGTGCTGTACCTGCTCGTAGCAAGAGAATCTTCTTACAGTAATCTACTACACACTGATCTAATATTGTTTTCTGGAATATTTTAGCAAGGTATCAGATACCATAAAGCCCTTTTGTAAAGCAGAACTGCTTTAATGGGAACTTGGGGATATCCAAGTTTGTGTAGCATCATGAAAGAAATTGCAGCATCATTATCTTCAGAATTTGCTTCAGTATCCAGAGCTATCCATAATCTTACTGTAGCTGGATGCAGACCATAGGATGTTTTCTAGGCGTTTCCAATGACTGAAGGACTGCAACAGGAATAGGAAAGATCATTTCTGCCCAGATTTTCCCCTTCATCAGAGAAAAGGTTATTTAAAAAGTCAGTTATAGAATAAAGATAGCAAAATTCAATTGAGAAATATACTTGCTTTCTCTTCCTGAAAATATAGATATTGTATACAATTGGCATTTACTCAGAGTATAAGCCAGGATTTTATAAGCAATCATGTGGAGAAACAAGGCTTTACTGGTGTTACTCCAGCACAGTAGCAAAGACAATTTCTATTTCAAATGTTATTCCTATAATTCATCTTTTAATGTTCATCATATCCCACATACCAGTAATTAGATACTACATATTTAGTGCTTTATTTTGTTCTGAGTCTTCCAACCTGCATGCAGACAGTACACTCATACACATAAAATAATAATAACAACAACAATATTATTATTATTATTAATAATCTTATTAATAATGAATTAATAATAACAATAATTATAATTAATAATAATAGTAAACAAAAAGGAGAGATGATCGTTCTTCCAAAGATGATGCCTCGCCCATTACATGAAATTGCCTCATACAGTTGACTGAGACTCCACCACTGACTGTCTAATGTTACCCACCCTTAAAACTTCTTAAAACTTAGCTTGAATGTCACCTATTTTTAAGTAGTTTTCTGCTAGGCATGCCCTTCTTTATTGGCCTCACTACACATAAGAAAGTACTCACCTAGTGTCTTCTAAATGGCCACAGAGTCAGGCACTGGGGCATATGCCCGTAATTCCAGGACCCATGAAGCTGAACATGAGGATCACTATGAGTTTGAGGCCAGCCTTTGCTACATTATGAATTCCAGACCAGCCTGAACTGTACAGTGAGACCCTGTTTCAAAAAACAAATAAAAGCCACAAGACAGCTGAATAATATCCCATTGTCTAAGTGTACCACATTTTCCCAGTCCATTTATCAGTTGATGGACATCTAGGCTGCTACCATTTCCTGGCTGTCGTGAACAGAGCAGCAACAAAAATGGATAAGCACATATGTCTGTAGTAGAATACAGAGTCTTTTGGGACTGTTCCCAAGAGCTACTGGTGTAACTGGATCGTGTGGTAGATCTAGTTCTAGCTTTCTTAGTTACCTTTGCTGAATTCCATAGTGGCTGTACCAGTCTGCACCCTCACCAGCAGTAAACAAGTATTCTCCTTTCCCCACATCCATGTCAGCATTTTTTTTTCATCTTTTTTTTTTTTTTTGTCTTAGCCATTCTGACTTGGAGTAAGATGAAGTCTCAAAGTATTTTAAATTTCAGTTTCCTGTTGGCTAAGGATCTTCAACATTAAAAAATACTCCTTAGCCATTCCTGTTTCATCTTTTTTTAATACTTTTATGATGAATTGTGTATTTCGTTCATTATTTTTTAGTCTAATTTAAACACATCTTTTAAGAATTCTATATTTAGTTCCATGCCCAATTTTTAAATTGGGTTGGTTTTTTTTCTTGATATTTAGCCTTTTGAGTTCTTTGTCTGTTGTAGGCCACAGCCTTGTCAGATGTATAGCTGATAAAGACTGTTTTCCCATTTACAGGCCACCTTTCCTGTGCAAAATATTTATTCAGCTGTTAAGGAAAACAAATTATGAAAGTTGTAGATACATGGATAGAGCTGGACATTTGAGTGAAGTAACACAGACCTAGAAAAACAAACAGCTCCTGTGTTATCTCACTTGTAAATATTAGCTTTGAATCCTTAGATATGTGTGTTTCATTTAGAATAGCCATAGAGTTCAAGAAATTAATAAAGGGTGCTGGGGAGCTTCAAGTGAAGGAACATGGAATAGAGTGATATAAAGGAAGGAAGGAGTATAATGGAGCAGGAAACACTAAATGTGGTGGGGGATAACAGGGCAGAGTAGAGGAGGGATGATTCAGAGGAATAATTAACACTAAAGACCTTTTGGGACAGTCATATGGAAACCTACTAGTGTAGATATATCCTAAAATATATACATATACGTATATTAAAAAAGTTTAAATGGAGCTAACCTATAATGGAGTGACAATTCCCCTAACAGACATCACAGGCTAGCAGATATAAAGCCCAGTACTAGGAATGGGTTAGCTCTTTTGGAGTTGTTGTCCAGGGGGTCCCAGAGACCACCAAACATTACAGGATTTTGCCATTGCTCTTGATTACTTTCCAGAACTTGACAGTAAAACACCATATACCTGAATTATAGAACATGGAGACATCAAACTGGTTCCATCCCTACTGTCTGACTTTCATAGGCTGGAAGGTGCTACAAATGTCACTGAGAAAGGTAATCATCAGCTTTACCCAGCTGTGCACCCTCCAAGCCATAATAAGTACTGGCCTGGGAAGACATGCACACTGCAGCAACAAAGCAGTGTCATGGGAGTAACCAAACACTTAATGATTGGATTTAAAGCCCACTCCACAAGAGGAAACCCACACTTTATACTGTTATTAGGGCCAAGAACCTGTGAGTAGACAGGTCATAAGTCCTTGGAGAGAATCCACTGCTCTGGGTCTGCTAAGTGGACAGGGGATTAATCCAATTTCTTTCTTTCTTTTTTTTTGGGGGGGGGCTTTTTGAGACAGGGTCTCCCTGTAGCCCCAGCTGTCCTGGAACTCACTTTGTAGACCAGGCTGGCTTTGAACTCACAAAGATCCGCCTGCCTCTGCCTCCCAAGTGTTAGGATTAAAGGCGTGTGCCACCACGCCCGGCTAGATTAATCCAATTTCTAATGACATCCTTATATCCTGTTGCTAAAATTCCTTCTGGGAGGCATGAGCAGCATCCAACCCCCTCCTCCTTCAGTCCCTAAGACAAAGTGAGGTACGATTTCACCAAACCAGTGATTTTGTTGGACTTACTAACAGAACAATGGTTGAGGGGGGTTACTTATAGAAATGTGGGTGCTGCCCCCCCAAGGCTGCACAGGAAAGTTTCCATCTAAGCATAGACCCCAAATTTCTAGCAGATGTACAAAATGGCAAGAAAGGCTATTCCTCTGTGGCTTCCTCCACGTATGCTCTTAGTCCTTCCTCTGGGCAACTTGGGCTAACTGGTTGGGTGGAAGGCATAATTGACTCTCCCCACCCCTCTTTTTTGGTGGAGTATCAAAAGTCAGATGTGTCCCTGATGATCCTAAGCAAGTGGGTGCAACCACGCTTGGGAAGAAGGCTTTGTCCATAGCTTGACATATGGAGGACAGTTCTATGCTACAACCTGTAGATAGCACATCTCTCACACCCTGTACGAGAGGCTTCTTTTTACAGTAGATGGTGATTAGCACAGAGACCCACAACTGACCAAGGTGCAGAGGACAAGAGACTATAGATTCTCAGCTGTAAGTGGGACGTCTATACCACAGCCCCTCCTCCTAAGGCTCAAGGATCATCTTGGAAGAAGGAGGGAAAGATTGGAAGAGTCAGAAGTGGTGGTCGACAACAACAAAACAGTTTTTTCTCCAGATACAACAGGGCAGTTGCACATAGGAACTCATAGTTGTTGTGACAGCATGCACAAGACCTGTGTAAGCTCAAGCCAAACAATCCTGGCATGGAGGGAGAGATAGCCATGAAGTCCCACCCCTACCTGAGAGCAATTGCTGGCTTCTAGTTATAGGAAGAGTCTATTTCCTTTCAGGGTGTGGCCCTCAGTAGGTCAACCACACTCCAGTGGATGACCCCAGACCCAAGAATGAACAACACAGATTGAGCTTGATGGAGCTTTTTAAAAAATGAGCCCAAAAGTTGCGTAAGGAAGGAAGGGGGGTGTATCTCTGGGGAGTTGGGTGTGGGGTGAATATGGTGGCCAGAGTGCATTTTGTGAAATTATCAAAGAATAAAGTAAAATATTTTTTCAAAATAATATTCCATTTTCCTGGTATTAGAATTCTCTGGAAAAAAAAATACCTACAAAAAAACTTGCTATAGAAATGTCATTCAGCCAGGCATGGTGGTGCATGCCTTTAATCCCAGCTCTTGGGAGGCAGAGGAAGGCAGATCTTTCTGAGTTCAAGGCCAGCCTGGTCTACAGAGTGAGTTCCAGGCCAGCCTCTCTCTAAAAGACAAAAAAAAAATGTGCTAAATAACAAGTTATCTGTGGCTCTTCTTCTGGATGACGCAGACTTGTAGCATTGAGTACATGTTGCTTCCACTGTGGGTTGAATGTGAAATTTCCTACAGGCTCATGTGTTTGAACACTTGATCCCAGGCTAATGGTGCTGGTGGTCCCCACCAGTTAGCAGAAGTAGGCTGCTGGGGGGTAGGCCTTAACCGTGACACCACTTCTCTTTCTAACCTACCAAGCTGTGTGCAAGATCCAGCTGAAATGTCTCATACACCATAATGGACTGCTTCCTGTCAGATATTTTATCAAAGTAATGAGAAAGGTAGCCAACATACTACCATATATAAGTTTCTTTTAAGATCAGGAAGAGGGGTAGACCTGTACCACATCAGGGCTAAGGAGAAAGGCACCTTTACACAGGAGGCGTAGAAGCTGCAAGGTGCTCTAAGAGCTGAGAAACATCCCTGAGGTCAACAAAAAGGACAAAAAAAAAAAAAGAAATAATTGTGGCTGGGGATGTGTGGGGTGTGTGTGTGTGTGTGTGTGTGTGTGTGTGTGTGTATCTGTGTGTGTGTTGCTATGAAGAGACAAAATATCAGACTGCTTTCCGAGTAGCATTTTAAAAAAATGAGAGTGAAAAAGAAGAGAGGGTACCAAGTGACTCAGCTATCTTTATTATAAAAAAGAGTAATCAAAGGCAGGCGGATCTTTGTGATTTCAAGGCCAGCTTGGTCTACAGAGCGAGTTCCAGGACAGCTGGGGCTATAGGGAGAGCCTGTCTCGAAAAGACCAAAAAAATAAAAAATAAAAAAAGAGTAATCCTTGACATTTGAGTCCTAGAAGGGTTCTTCAAAGCTCACCAGTGTCTCAGATACTCAAATCACACCTTGAACAAGTATTGCCAGCATATCCAGGAAGCAGGTTTGAAAAGCAAAAGCTGGAAAAGTGTCTGGTTTCTCAGGTTGTATCTTAGTTGACTCAAAATCAAGCAGGTGAAAATTTATCTTTAAAAACCCCACCAGATCTTAGAAGTGAATTCAATATAAGTACATTATATGCATGTGTGAAAAGTCATGAGGTGATGGAGAGATGGCTTGATGGTTAAGAATATTGGCTGCTCTGGCAGAGGACCTGGGTTTTGTTCCCAGCCCCCACATGGCAGCTAACAACCGTCAGTAACTCTGCACTGCATGACATGGATGCACTTACCTACATGTAGGCAAACCACTCATACACATAAAATTAAGTCATATTGAAACCTATTACTTAGGCCCGGCGTGGTGGCGCACGTCTTTAATCATAGCACTCGGGAGGCAGAGGCAGGTGGATCTCTGTGAGTTCAAGGCCAGCCTGATCTACAGAGCGAGTTCCAGGCCAGCTGGGGCTGCAGGAAGACCTGTCTCAAAAAGACCAAAAAAAAAACAAAAAAAAAAAAAAAAAAAAAAAAAAAAAAAGAAAAACCTATTATTGTACAATATATATACCAGCTTAACAATTAAAAAATAATTAATGAACATTCTTAATTAACATTCTGATAGATGGCCCAAGATTCTTTTGTATTCTTGTCCAGGTTTTTCCTTGAGTAGCTATGATAGTATGGGAATGCGGCTTCACAGTGTATGTATTGTATTGTTTGTGGATTTGTGATCAATTACTTCAGCTGTTGTGTAACAGGTGGAACATCATGCTTCATTTTCATCTGTGTTATCTCATCTTGATTAAAATCTCCGAAATGTTTTATGACATTCCTATGGAGCTTTTGTCAAGGGTTCTTGGAATTTATCAGCTGTCAATTTTAGAAATCACAGAATTCACATGATTTTAAAGGATGAAAAGTGAGCCTCCTTTAAAACCGAAGCTCCATTTTAAGTATGTAGCAGAAAATCTCACCTTCTGGCTCTACAGATAGTTTGAAAGGCATCTTTTCCTCTGATACACTTAGGCCTCCAGCAAAAACACCGTTAGTCAAGGGCCACTAGTGAGATATGATAGGTAGTGGCTTCTGTGTTTGCTTATTAATGTTGTAGTTAAAACTGTACATGTTTGGTATGGAATGGCTTCTTTGTCTTTGAGACAGGGTCTCTCTAAGTAGCTCTGGCAGGCCTGGAACGTGCCACGTAGACACAGCTAGCCTGGAACATGGAGATCTGCCTGCCTCAGCCTTCTAGGTGCTGGAAGTAAATGCTTACACATACCTGGCTACTGTATAGTTCAGATGGACAGAAAGCAAGGCTTCAAATGTTCTCACCACAAAGAAGTGATAAAACATTAAGAGGGCAGCTGGAGAGATGGCTCATGGTCAGGAGCACTGGCTGCTCTTGTAGAGGATCCAGGTTTGGTTTCCAGCACCCACAGGGCAGCTAATAACTGTGTATAACTCCACTTCCAGGGGATCTGACACCCTCTTCTGGCCTCCACAGGAAGTGCTTGCATGGATAGACTTACATACATGAGGGCAAAACACTCATATGCATAGAAATAATTTTTAAAAACTTAAGCTAAAATCAATATGCTAAGTACTATAATTTGATTGTCACCCAGAGTATACATGAATCCAAACTCGTACCCTGTAAACATATATGATTCTTGTTTGTCAATGATAAACATAAAATTAAGTACATAAACCTTCTCCCTGAAATGTCATCATTCAAAAGAAGGCCTGGAACAGATAGGGAGAGCTCAGGGCCCCGTGGCCAGCTAGCTGAGGAGGACGCTGTGTTCAAGGGAGCCTCTGTGTGTTTTCAATTCGAGGTCAAGTACTCATTGCTCAAAAGCTCTCCAACTGGAACTTAATGGGCAATAAGAGAAAAACAGATTATAACGGTATTTTTCTCTTTTTCAAATCTCATGGACGTCCTTGAAAACATTCAGATATGAAGCAAAGGTTTTTGTCCTCATATGGTCATTAAGAAGACACTATTGGGGCTGGAGAGATGGCCTAGCCGTTAAGAGTGCCGACTGCTCTTGCAGAGGACCTGGGTTTGATCCCCAGCACCCACATGGCAGCTGAGAACCGTTTGTAACTCCAGTTCCAGGGGCAACTGACACTCTCTTCTGACCTCCATGGCATTGCACGACACGGGTGCACAAACCTGCATGCAGACAGTATATTTATACACATATGAAAATAAATAAATAAATAAAATTAAAAAAGTTAAAAAAGAAGACACTATTTATTGAGTCTCTACAGTTCTTTAAATTAATTATCTTATTACTTATTTTTAATGATTTGTTGTTTTGCTTTTTTGAGACAGGGGCTCCCTGTAGCTCTAATTGGCCTGGAATTCAGAATGCAGACCAGGCTGGCCTCAGTCTCACAGAGATCCTTCTGCCTCTAGCTCTGTGTGTGTGTGTGTGTGTGTGTGTGTGTGTGTGTGTGTGCTTGCCATGTCATGAAGGTCAGAGGACAACCTGTAGGAGTCGGTTCTCCTTCTACCAGGTGGGCTCCAGAGAGCAAACTCGGGTCATCAGGCTTGGCAGCGAGCACCCTCACCTGCTGAGCCACCTGGCAGGCCCAGCTGAGAGTTTTAAATGCCTCCCTTCATTGGCATGGAATGTGGGCGGGCTCTTAAATCTTCAGCCAGTGTCAACCCATGATCTTTATTCTGGCAAGAACAGAGCCATTTCTAAGCCAGGTGTGGTGGCACACACCTTTAATTCCAGTACTCAGGAGGGAGAGGGAGGCAGATCTCTGTGAGTTCAAGGCCAGGCTGGTCTACACAGTGAGTTCCAAGTTCCAGGCCCTACAGGGAGACTCTGGCTCAAAAAAAGACGAAAAAAAAAATAGAGCCATTTCTATATATATATATATATATATATATACCAGAAGGAAAAATGCATTAGTAAGAAAAAATGAGCAGTGTTCTAAGTTCCATTTCACATCCCAACTTTCCTCCCAAAGTCCAAAATATGCAAAACAGAGTGTGATTCAGGAAATTTTAACAGGTTTTAAATTAATTAAAAAAATTTTTACCCACATAAATATCCAGGATAGGTAGATCTTTAATAACCAACAGTTAGGGGGTAGAACTAGTAGATTATGAGAAATTAAGAGGGATCTTTAAGGACTTGGTTTGTGATTTCACTCAACAGACATCCATTTTTCATACTGCACGGTTTTTAATTAAGGTTTATTTTTATTATTTTAAGTATATGTGTGGATTTGTGTGGGGCTATGTGCATATGATTACAGGCGCTTGTGAAAGTCAAGGGGTTGGAGCTCGAGTTACATGCCATTGTGAGCCTCTCCACCTGGGTGCCGGGAACTGAACTTGGGTGTTCTGCAAGAATACCAAGCAATTTTAACTGCTGAGCCATCTCTCCAGCCCCTTGATACCAAGTAGCTGAAACTGCCACTAGAACTCTCCTGAGATGGGATTAAAATAATATTTTTATAATAGCCATCCCTATATGTACTATAAAGGAGACACACAAAGAAGGTAAATTGAGAACACATATAATTGGTTCGGCCAGACATGCCTTTTCCCCCTCCAGTCTTCCTGAGACTGAGAAGGAATTTAAACATCCTCATCTCCCTTCCTGCACACAGGTAGAGTTTCACTGGCTTGTCATGGGTTAGTCCATGACTGGATGGTCATAGGAAAGTTCTATTTTAACCTTTTTTAAAATTTATTATTTTCTATGTGTATGAGTATACTGTCTGTATGTAGGTTGGTGCACCTGTGTTGTGCAATGCTGCAGAGGTCAGAAGAGGGCGTCGGATTCCCCTGAACTGGAGTCAAAGACGGTTCTTAGCCGCCATGTGGGTGCTGGGACTCAAACCTGGGTCCTCTGCAGTCTGCACTCTTAACTGCTGAACCATCTCTCCAGCCCCTATTTTAACCTTTTTAAAAATTTATTTTCAAAGCATAATTAAATTACTCATAGGGAATAATGGGAAGCTCCTTTAAGAAAAAAAAAAGACATATTTTAGCTTTTAATAAAGACAGCTTCCTGAGAGACTGCAGCAACCTAGTTACCAGGGAAATGTTTTGTTTTCTTCACTGAGGAAGAAACAATCATACACTAACACATCATTTTAGATGTTTGTCGTGTGTAAGGTTTCTTGTTCATGGGAGATAAAGCAAGGATCAGCCTCTCATTGTATAAAATAAAACAACAAAGAAAGAGTGTCTAATGCAGAGAGAGGCTCCAAGCATGCGGGTAAATGCTATGTAGGCTTCAGCCACAGAATGCGTGGACAATAGGGATATCACACCTAGGACATTACTCCAGTAGCATAGTCAGAGCAACAGGGAGGGTGGCAGTGAAGTCAGGACTTCGGCGCTTGGGCTTTAGACCAGTGTCTACAGGACATGCTCTTGGCTACTCCTTTCTGTCACCTAATTGCAGCAGCAACTGCTAAGCAGATTGCTTGGATATAAAATCAGAGCAGCAGCCTTGCATTCCTATTCTGTTGTCTAGCACTGTGTGACCTCAGCCTAGTCTTTCTGTCTCCTACAAGGTATGATAAATAAAAATACCACATTGACCTCAAGGTCAACATCAAAAGACGGAACACGGCGCTGACAAGATAGCTTAGTGGATGAAGGCATTTGTCACCAAGTCTGATGACCTGAGTTCAATCCCTGGAACACACTGTGGAAGAAGAGAACAAACAGTGACAACCTGTTCTCTCATTTCCACGCTCACACCATGGAATGCATGCTCCTTTTCCTCCAAATAAATGTAAAGAATAAATAAATAATGTGGGGCTGGAGAGATGGCTCAGGAGCTAAGAGCACTGACTGCTCTTCCAGAGGACCCTAGTTCAGTTCCCAACACCCACATGGCAGATAACAACCATCTGTAACTCTAGTTTCCAGGAATCCAATGCTCTCTCTGGTCTCTGCAGGTATTACACTTATATACATGCAGGCAAACCCTCATACAAATAAAATTTAAATACAATTTTCTAAATATTTTATTATTTTTATTTTATGTATATGAGTGTATTGCAAGTGAAAGTGTATCCATGTCATGCAGTGCCCTTGGAGGTTAGCAGGGGACATCAGATCTCCTGAAACTGGGGTTACAGATGGTTGTCAGCTGCCACATGGGTGCTGGGAATCAAACCCAGGTCTTCTGCTAAAACAGCCAGTGCTCCTAATGACTAAGCTATCTTTCCTGCTGCTTGAATAAAAACTTTAAAAAGAAATAATGTATACACATCTTGCACATGATAAAACCAAGTACAAATGTTATCTGTGATGGTGCAAAATGTAATGATCAGGACATAGTTAAATATATATATGTATGTTTTATAATAAAAGCAAATAAAGTTACTATAAACTTATTTTAAGTAAGTAATGTGTATCAACCATGGACTCATGTCAGACACCACCTGGTGGCAGCTAAGACTAATGTACATACATTTCTGAGCAGCTCTAGAATCCTAGCACTCGGGAGGCAGAGGCAGGCGGATCTTTGTGAGTTCAAGGCCAGCCTGGTCTACAGAGTGAGTTCCAGGACAGCAGGACAGCTGGAGCTACAAGGAGACCCTGTCTTGAAAAGACCAAAAAAAAAAAAAGCCACAGAAAAATGTTAAGTGGAATACAGGTCGAGGAGAAGCTCAAACAGGTTCAGACTACAGAGAGCTGAAATGAGACTTGCAATACCTGGGACTGAATCGAGAGAATGGATTCAAGTCCGGTGTTTTATGGACTGCAACAATGACAACAATTCCTTGCTTAACTATTACAAAATCAGAAGAAAAAGCTTGCTTTCCATTTATTTTTCTCTCCACTAACCAGCACAGTACTTATCAAGTTTATGGGATGTGAAAAAGCAAAGGAATGAAGAAGGAGGGAGGTAGGATGGAAGGAAAAATTCTCGAAGTTCTAAAATCCAGCCAATTCTCTGTTTTTATTTCGTTACATTTCCTCTTCTCCTTCTATGTGCCACACTTCCAGTTTGTTTCAAACCAACCCTGCGTCAACTGAAGTAAGTTAATGAAGCTACTCTGGGAGACATGAAAAGAATAACACATCTCTCTAAGTCCTTAGTCATGAGGCAAATCAGCCTAGACTCAGAGTACTAACAGTATGTGTAAGGCTTAGGTAAGGCAATAACGGCCTAAAGTTTGGGCACTTTGTGGAGGACACCTAAGTTATTCTACTCCCCAAATGCAGGGAAACTGTTCCAGCCTTATTTGGTCTCATTCTGACTTTGGATACTAAATGTCATTCACTCCCTAGCAAAATGGGCAGAAATGAAGAAATGTCTCCCATCTTTGTGCACGCAGCTTCTTGTCTTCTCATCTCCAGGTCTCGTGCTTCCAGCCAGCTCAGAAACTGACTTGCTCCTGACTCATTTTCACAACAGTGTGAGGAAATTTGGGAAACAGAAAATATTTAACACTATTAGTGAGCTTCACAAGTAATCATGAAGTTGGGCTTCAGTTACAGAATGAACTGCAGAAATCTTACAACCAGCTAGTCAGTCCCAACCCTCCCCATAAAAAGGCATTTAATTTATACAATACTGTGAAGTAGGATTTTGAAGAGCCTCACTTTGCAGTCTTTGAAAATAGGGGTTATGGGCTGGAAGTGCAGCTCTGTGATAGAGTACTCCTATCCCCAATACCTATTTGGCAGTAAGAGGGGAGGGTGAAGTCCTTAGTAAAGTCTCAGAGGTAGATATGAGTACCTCCAAAAGATATTCAACATAGAAACTAGAAGAAAAATGACAGAATAGTTATTGGAATCCTAACTAGGATGTTCAGATCACAGGTATCTGTGGCAGAGAAAGGGGCACCGTGATGGCTGTCTTACTCTGGATTTGGGGAATGAATATATTTAAGGCTTCTGATATGTAATACATATATATTCAAATTGCTTTTCAAAGTGTTATAATTGTCTTTAAATCTTACACAAAAGTTTTGAGAATGTCTACTTCATTTCATATGGGACAACATATTTGAATCTTTTTTGATACCTTGACACACAAGAAAATAATATTACAGTGACTTTGCACTTCCTTGAATATTGTCTTAAATGTGTAATAAATGTTTTCTTTTCTGTTGTTATGGTTTGGATATGACGTGTACCCCCCCACCCCCACTTCCTGCAAAGACTCATATACTGAAGGGTTAGCTCCAGCTGCTGAGGCCAGTCACTATGAGAGAGAACGTTAATGTGTAGAATTTCCACACGAATCTTTGGAATTCAATGATTGAAAAATAACACCTATTCTTGAATAGAAATAATTCCATGGCTTGATAAAAGATCAGTTGATATCATGAACTTTTCAACACAGAATTTCTTTTTTGGTCTTTTTTAACATTTATTTTTATTTTATGTGTATTAGTGTTAAGCCTGCATGTATGTAAGTGTACCTATGTCATGCAACGACTGCAGAGGGCAGAGGAGGGGGTCAGATGCCCTGGAATTGGAGTTATAGGTGGTTGTTAGCTGCCATGTGGGTGCTGGGTATCAAACCCTGGTCCCCTGCAAGAGCAGTGCTCTTAACCACTGAGCCATATCTCCAGCACCCTGCCTTTCTTTGCCTTTTAAAGACAGGATCTCTTTGTAGTCCTAGCTGGCTTGGACCTGGCTATGAAGAACAGGCTAGCCTTGATCTCAGCAGAGATCTGCCCACCCCCAGCCACCAGAGCACCATCATGCCCTGATGCTAAACAAGGATCTTTGAGGCTGTTTTCTTATTAAAAGAAACCTTGTCTTAGGAAAAAAATAAAGCTTTTATTAACATTGTACTTGGTATTAATCTTACTTTGAAGTTTGATAAAAATTAGAAATAAGTAGACTTGTGGAAGATGCCCCCAAATCCTCTCATGCTGTTTAATCTGCATGGGGTTAGGCCTGCTGACAACAGCCCACACTGACACAAAGGGAGAAATTCTAGTGCTGGGCTTTTCCTGGCAAACACTGAAAGTAACTTAAATTTTTTTTTTCTGTGTATGAGTATATTGCCTGCCTGCATGTAATGTAAGTGCACCCTTGTTGCATAAAGCCCACAAAGGTCAGAAGAGGCTGTTGGATCTCCTAGAACTGGCATTTTGGACAGTTGTTAGCCACCATGTGGGTGCTGGGCCTCAAAACTGGATCTTCTGCAAGAGCAGCTCTGCTCTCAACTGCTGAGCCATCTCCCCAGCCCCTGAAACTAACTTCTGAGTTCCTCCACAAAAATAACTTGTTATTGCTCAGAGCCTGTGTATTCAGGGTACTTTCTAGGCAAAGCTATTTTTTTTCCAGGTTCCATGTTAATTTGTAGCATTAGCTCTTGCATCTGGTTTTGGATTGATAAGCCTCTTTTTACTGTTTTAGATTATGTTAAACTATAATCCACATTGACTCCCCATTTACAGATGAAGGCTCTTCTAAAATCTTCCTCTACTTGTTTTCTCAATTTGCCCGTGGTCTCCCATCTTCCCAAGTGATCTGACTAAAGACTAAAGACTAAAGACTTGAAAGTGCCCTGAACATGACGTAGCATGAGCGGTGTCCTGGCAGTCAGAATGGCCACTTGGAGGTTTCCGTGTCCTCTGAGGCATCAGGAAGAGAACAAGGACAAGCCATGAAAAAGGTGGAGACCGAAGAGTATCTTGTGGTTTCATTTTCTCCCTCTTTGTTATAACTTGCATAAATTATCTCCTGGGAATGGAAATGCCTGAGGCCTTTCTGTTCTAGTCTCTGTTACACAAAGTGTATCATTCTGAGAATCCAAATAAAAGAAATACTGTTAAAATGGCCATGACGATCTCGCAGAGAGATGATCTGTCTTCTCATCCACAGTTCTGTAGACAGACATGTCAGGATTTTATTATTGAATTAGGGACTGTATTTCTTTGCTGTAACCAAATACCTAACAGAAAGCAATGTAGTGGAGGAAGGGCTCATTTTATTTCACAGCTCAGAGAGATGCAGTCCATTATGGATGGAGGGCATGGCAGGGGAAGCAGCTTTGTCCTTGCTACCAACCAGTAAGCAGAGAAGGGGAATGCCCATGCTCGGCTGTCTTTCTTCTTTTTCCATTTTTTTTCAGTCAGAGACCTCAGCCCTGGGATGTTGTGATTCATATTCAAGATCGGTCTTCTCTCTTAGTTAAAGCTCTCTGGAAACATCCTTACAAACATAAAGGCCTGTCTTGTTGATGCCCTGTGTTTTCAAAATCAAATTAAGTTGAGAATGGATATTAACCATCGTTAGTCAACTCCTTATCAACTGGATACCCAAACCCCTCACATTAGCCCATAGCAGCTGCACTTCCTGTGTGCAGCACTTCTATTAGGCCTGGTGCACATTTTTCTGTTTGGGAGTGTTGGGCACATAATAGGAACTGTG
This sequence comes from Rhizomys pruinosus, assembly GCA_009823505.1. Classification (NCBI taxonomy): domain Eukaryota; kingdom Metazoa; phylum Chordata; class Mammalia; order Rodentia; family Spalacidae; genus Rhizomys; species Rhizomys pruinosus. Next base: position 2,445,645 of record VZQC01013896.1, read on the forward strand.
TGGTTCTTCCACCCGTGTGTGAGGCCCTTTATAGCAGGCTACCTCAGCACTTAGCCGTGGGGATGTAGGGAAAGCCTTTGTGTCAAGCTGGTGCCCTAAGTGTATCCTCAGTTGATCTTTACTGACTTTTTGGCTTCCTATTTTGGATCAATTTTTCAGAACCAATTTCTTTGCTCTTCCACATTCTAAAACACCCCTCCTCCAATGAACCCAAGTACCTGATCCCTGTTACCCACCTTCCCCAGATTTTAGGCCAAAAGTTTAGTTTGATGTTGCAAGATTTTTGAGGAGATAAGGGTCGCATGCTTATCCCCACATGGCACTCACTTCAACAATTTCTCAAAGTTAGTGTAGCCATGACAAGCATTAAGTCTAGAGCAAAAGCCTTTCAGAAAGCACAATGGTGACTTACCCGTGACCAAGACGAGTTTCATTGTGACAGTAGTTGACAGTTTAGCCCACCTAGCCATCATTACAGGAGCTTGCAGGCCTGTCCAGAGCAAGCAGACGAGGCACAAATCTGCTCTGAGCACCTCGCCTATTTAGACGGCATCTTCCTTCACTTATTTATTTATTTATTTATTTATTTATTTATTTATTTATTTATTTATTTAAATGTATTGTCTGCATGTAGGTTTGTGCACCTGTGTCGTGCAATGCCGCAGAGTCCAGAAGAGGGAGTCGGATTCCCCTGGAACTGGAGTTCTCTTGGAATTGAAGTTACAGACAGTTCTCAGCCACCATGTGGGTGCTGGGGATCTAACCTGGGTCCTCTGCAAGAGCAGTCGGTACTATTAACTGCTAGGCCATCTCCTCAGCCCGGGTTTTACATTTCTAAAAAAAAAACATGGACAAAGAATAACAGGAGACATCTGCACTGAAAATACAATATACCCAATGGACCTCAACGACATCTACTGATATTCCACACTAATACCAGAGAATACACTTTCTACTCAGCACACCCACTGAACATTCTCCAAATCAACCACATACTGGGACACAGAAGAAACCTCCACAAATACAAAAGATTGAATAATTTCATGCATACTATAGACCACAGTGCAATAAAAGCTCATTATCAACACCAGGGATACGCCCTACCTTCTACAGAAACACCTGAAGATTAAACCACACTCTCTGAATAATGAATGGGTCAAGGAAGAGATAAAGAAAGAAATAAAAAGCATTCCTAGAACTGAATGACAATGATAACACAACACAACAAAAACTATGGTATACCTTAAAAGCAGGCTTAAAGTGGAAGAAATGGAGAAATATCTGAATCTGGGAATCACCAAAGCTCAACCAAGAGAGAGCAGCTTAAACAGACCCATAATATATGAAGAATTGAAGATGGATAAGAAACCTCCCAACTAAAAAAAGCACAGGCCCAGATGGTTTCACCAGCAGAATTCTATAAAACATTTCAAAAAGACTTACAAACATTTTACTGAAATTGTTTAGAGGTTACAAACAGAGGGAATTCTCCCAATTCCTTCTATGAAGCCCAGCATCATTCTAATACTACCAAAAACCAGGCAAAGATACAACCAAAAGGAGAAGTATGGACCCATCCCTCTAATGAAACACAATGCCAAAATTCTAAAACGGATACTGGCAAATTGGATATGGACCCACTATCAACAAGAATCATCATCCTGACCAAGTTGGATTCATCCAGAGATGCAGGAAATGTTCAACATTAAAATCATAAATATCATCAAGCATATCAATGGACTGAAAGACAAAAACCACACCATCATCTCCAATTGTGCAGAAAAAAGCCTTTGACAAATCCAGCATTCCTTCATGTTTAAGTCTTAGAGGGAATTTGATTGGAGGGATCATTCGTCAATGTAAATCAAGCGCTTACAGGAAACCCACAGCCCATATATCATCCTAAATGGGGAATGACAGAAACATTCCCCTTGAAGGTAGGAACTTGGCAGGCTGCCCCCTGTCACACTCCTCTTTTAATATAGTGCTTGAAACACTCACTAGGGCAATAAGGCAAAAAACGGAAATTAAGGAGTACTTATTGGAAAAGAAGAAGTCAAGTCTCCCTATTTTGCTGATGATATGATTGTTTACTTAAGGGATTACAAAACTCCACCAGAAAACTCCTAGAAACTGATTAAGAGCTTTGTAAAGTGGCAGATACAAAATTAACCTAAAAAAAATCAGTAGCCTTTCTTTACACCAACAACAAGCAACTGAGTGAAGGAATTCAAGGAAACCTTCCCAATCACATATGCCTCAAGAACAATAAATACCTAGGAGCAACCTAACCAGACACTGAAGACATTTACAAAAACAAATTTTAAACCCTTAAAGAAAGAATTGAAGAAGACATCAGAAGATGGAACCTCCCATGCCTAGTTGGAAGATTTAAAATTAATATAGTTAAAATGTCCATTATCTACCCCAAACTCTTGTATAGATTAATGCAAATCCCCAATTAAATCCCCAAGATTTCTTCACATGCTTGGAAAAGAAAGTCCTTAATTTCATTTGGAAAATCAAAAGACCTGAAAGCCAAAACAACCCTGAGTGAAAAGAGCAATACAGGGGTCGGGGGTGATCCCTATATCAGAATTCTAAACTATACTATAAGGCTATGAGTCATAAAAACACAACAAAAAAAAAAAAAAAAAAATGTTGAACAATGGAACAAAAACTGAAGATCCAAACTTGAGGACTGTGCTGGATAGCTTTTATTGTTCAACTTGACACACCTGGGTTGAGGGAGCCTCAATGGGGAATTGCTCCATGGTGGCCTTGGCCACTTCTGTGGAGTATTGTTTGATGGTTGAGCAGTGTGGGAGGGCCCCGCCACACATGAGTGGTGCCACTCTGGGGCGATGTTGGTACCGTATAAGAAGGCAGGGCTGGGCAGAGGCCAGGGGAGCAAGCCATGAACATCACTCCTCCATGGCCTGTGCTTCAGCTTCTGCCTCCAGGTCCTGTCTGAAGTTCCCGCCTTGGGCTCCCTAAGTGATGAACTGTGACCCGAGAGATGTAAGCTGAATAAACCCCTTTCTCCCCAAGTTGGTGTCATTCAGAGTGTTTTGTCACAGCCATGGAAGACAAACTAGGACAGAAATTGGTACCAGAGAGTGGGTATTGCTTGTGACGACGACCTTGACCTTGGTGTTTTGGGGAAGGATTGTGGAGGCATTTTAGAAACTTTGGGCTGGGAAGATCATTGAATGTTTAAGATGTTGCTGTGGAGCTTGGAGCAGTTTTGCTGAAGGATTGAGAAGATGGAGGCCTGGCTTGTGAAGTTTTCTAGTTTCAAAGGGGGCAGAGATCATCTAGGACTGTGGATTCTGTGGGTTCTGGTCAACTGGCTGAAGAATTAGCTGTAAAGTAACAAGAGACCAGAACCTGAAGTGAAATCTTTGTTGTACTGGGCAATTGATAGCTGGTGAGCTGTAACATGAGACCAGCATCACTGTGGTGAAATCTTCTGGGAAGATTTCTTCAGGGTCAGCCACAGAAGCTGTGTTCCAGAAGAGGCCGAGCCTCCATGTCAAGCCAGAAGCAGACTGTGGTAGTAAGATCTCCTATATGGTTCTGGTGTTGAATTTGAGGGGGTACACAGAGAGCAAGCCAGGCTTGCACTGCTGAGAAGTCAGGAAAGACCCTTGGTGGAAGTGCCCCTGGTTGCAGTGGAGACCCAGGATTGCAGGGGTCATGGAGAGAAGCTGAGGCTTTGCACCAGAAGGGGTCAAAAGAGACCATTGGTGAGGTGCTGCCTCAGTTTCAGTGGCGACCCCAGGAATTTTGGAGTGGCCAGGACCATGGGACGATCACCAAGAGCAGCGCTGGTGTGGTGGAGTTGCCGCCTGGGCCTGCGAGATGCGCTGTGTGTGCCATGGATGGCAGAGTTGGAGAGGGGGAGCTGCTGAAACCCTTTGGAGCCCAGAAGATCATGAGTGATTCCCAGATGTCCAGCCTTGAGCTACTTTGCTGGACTTAGGTTTGTTTGAGTGTCCTGATTCTTCCCTTTGTAAATAAGACAGTATACTTGTTTTGGATTTTACAGCAGCCCACAGTTAAACAGGACTTTTAAGAGACTGTGAACTTAAAATGTTTGGATCATTTTAAGGACTGTGGGGCTTTTTAAGGTTGTACTGTCTAGGTTGTGATTGAATGTTAACGTCATACTTTGGGGATAAGAACTGAAAGGTGGTGGTTTAATAGTGATGTGTTTTTGTGTGTCAAGTTGACAATGGGATCAATTGTGCTGGATAGGCTTTAGGTCAACTTGTCACACCTGGACAGAGATAGAGAAAAAGTTGGCGAGCTACAAGACACAGGCATAGGAAAAGATAAATCCTAAATCAGACAACAGCTGCGAAGAATTATTGGTTGACAATTTACAAGTGGGAACTCATTAAAATAAAAGCTTCTGTATACACAAAGAAGCAATATAAGGAATTGAAGAGAAATCCCACAGGTGAGGGAAACCTTCACTGCAGAAAACATCTGACAAAGCATTGATTTCTAGGACTATTACAAACTACTCAAAAAACAAAGAGAAAGAAAAACAAATGACCCCACTCAATAGATGAGCAAAGAGTTGAACAGAGACTTCCAATGAGAATAGAGATGGACTGAGAAAATCTTAAAAGTGTTCAACAGGGCTGGGAGATGGCCTAGGGTTAAGAGGCCACCCTTGCAGAGGACCCCGGGTTCGATCCCAGCACCCACATGGCGGCTGAGAACGTCTGAACTCCACCCAGGAGAAATCCAGCTCCAGGGAATCCGACGCCCACTTCTGCCTCCGCGGCATTGCACGACACGGGGCACAGACTGCATGCAGACAAGTACATTCGACATACAGATAAATAACAATTAATAAAAAAAAAAGAGTGTTCAACATCATTAACATTAAAAATGCAAATCAAAACCACTTTAAGATATCATCTTACTCCAATAAGACTGGCTAGGATCAAGAAAACAAATGATACCAAGTGTGGAGGGTTGTGGAGAAAGGGGAACACTCCTCCACTGCTGTGGGAATGTAAACTCGTACAGCCACTTGGAAAGCAGTGTGGAGAACCTTGGAGACTTGGAATGAACTTGCCCACCTGACCCAGCCATACCACTCCTGGGTATGTACCCACAAATCTCATCTTACCACAGAGTTACATGCACGCCATGTTTTATGCAGTTCTCTTCATAATAGCAAGAGCTGGAACCAACAAGTGCTCCTCAACTGATGGTGGATAGAGAAATGTGGTACATTTACACAATGGAGTTCTATTGCAGCTGTAAAGAAAGATGACATCATGAACTTTGCAGTAAATGGATGGAACTAGAAGACATTATGTTATAATAAAGTAACACCCAGTCCCAGAAAAAACAACAATGACTGGTATCCCTCATCTGTGGATGCTAGCGCCAATTACCTCGTAGTAGTAAATTCTGTGGCAGGGCTCCTTGACTTTGGTCAAAGTAGGTGAGACGTGGCCCATATTGGATAGAACAACAACAATGACGATGACAACAACAAACAACAAACAGAAAAGACTTCATCAAATGAACTGACCGCAATGGTAGAAAATTTTGCAATCAAAACAGTAACTTCTATTATTGAGAATTTTTGGAAGGACTGAGGAAAAATATGAATAGCATGTTTTGGCAGAATGCATAGCTTTGGCAGGGGGGGCTCAAGGGAGGGGCACCAGGTCAGATTTGTTTGTAACAGACGACTTGTATTATATAGTATATATATAATATATATATATATACATAAAAATAAGTTTAATAAAAAAAACCCTCACAGATGAGCAGGAAACCCTCATCAGGTGATACATTGACAGAGCAATTACCTTCGTAAGAATCATATATATCATATATATATTATAGATCATATATACACACACACCTCCTCAAAAACAATGACATAACAACACAAAATGACTCAGTCAAAAAGCGTGAGTAACGAGGCTGAACGAGATTTCATTCCCAGTACAGACAGTAAGATGGCTCAAACATCCCCACTTAACTTGAAGTGTTCCCCCATCCTTAGTACATTAAGGAAATGGCAAATTAAACCACTCTACAGTTATCGTCTTCATTCCAATAAGACCCGGCTAAGTTCAAGAAACAACAAAGACGCCAAATGCTGGATAAGGTTTGGGGGGCAAAGGGAACACTTATCCACTGCTGGTGGAATGTAAACTCGTGAACAACTTGGAAATACTGTGGAGAACCCTTAAAAACTGACAAATGGAACCTACCAGTGACCAGGGCCATACACCCTCCAGGTTATACCCACCAAACTCCCCTACTGCAAAGAGATACATCACATCTATGTTTATTGCAGCCCTCTTTACACATAGCAAGAAATAAGCAACCAATTGCCCCTCAACAGGTAGTGGATACAAATATGTGATACATCTACACCAATGGATTTTTTTTTTCTTGTAAGGTTAAAGATTTTAAGACATGCGTGAACTTTGCAGTTAAATTGGATGGAACTAGAAGCCATCACTGCTAAGTGGTAAGCACAAGTCCAGAAAACAAAATGGGGGAATGGTTTCCTGTCAAGTTTTTAATAATGTATGAATGTACTTAGTCACGTGTGGGCCCACATCCACAGGCTCGTTCTTCCTCTAGAACCAGGCTTGGCCACAGACCGATTGAGCTTCAGGCTGTCTCTGCCTTGCAGAGCCAACAGTCTCTAGGCTTTAGCTCTGCAAGAGTGAGGAGAGGGGAAGGGACCAGGAGAAGTATCAATGGACTAGAGAAAGAAAGACAGACACAGACACAAACAGATAGCCTGGAGATAAACTCTCTCACTTTATTCATGGCAGTAATGTGTCTTATATACTAAAGACTACTTGTGCTCTGGGACAAGGAAAGTGGGGGGCATGCAGAAAGAAGAGGCAAGCCACCTTGGCTCCAACCAGGGGGGCATCAAGAGCTCCTGTTTTGTGCAACAGGTAACTAGATGGGACATTTTGCTCAATCATCAAGGTAAGGGGCCATCCAGTTCTGAACTTTGCAAGAGATAGGTGAGGCAGAGAACTTCTGTAATATCCCAGAGCTTATGGAGTACAGATAATCACAAGTAACAATGGAATGCACACATGGAGATCAATAACTCTTGGAAGTTTGCAGAACCAGGTCTGTATAAGTTCTTGCCTCAAGCCGAGTCAAGTTTCATTACTAAACAGACCCCCTCCTTTGTTTTTTAATTAAGATGGAAGGGTAAAATGTCATAATCCTCTAGAGATTTTGTGGGATGTCTGATACTGGACTAAAGACAATTTGAGGAGCTTACCCAAACTGGTCTGTTTAACAAACCAGAAAGTCAACTTCCTGAGTGAGATTAGTTTTAAAAAAAGGGAATATCATGTTGGACCTAGGGGAACATTAGGTTGCAGGTAACAGGAAGCTTTTGTTAAAAGGATCTTTCTCTGAGTCACAGATGTGCAGCAAAAGGCTTAGGCCAGTTGCTATGACTCTCAAGTGCATTCAACGCTTGATTAAACAAGAAACTGATGCCAGTGCATCACAAACTGACCATAAGACATGCAAAGAGACCCTTGATATGTAACATTGCCTTAATGGTGGAACCCTCTAAAAATACAAAGTGAAAGTAATACCTTTTCCCATTAAAACATACAGCATGTGAGTGACATAGTCTCTAAAAAATAACATTGCTTGTCCTACACATAAAGATATGACAAAGACATACAGTTGTGCAAATGACATTGTCTTAAAATAACAATGTTGTCCTACTCATAAATACATACCAAAGAATACAGGTATGCTAATGACATTGTTCTAGAAATAACTATTGCCTGTCTAACACATAAAGACATACAAAGACATACAGAGNTTCATTATTTTTTAGTCTAATTTAAACACATCTTTTAAGAATTCTATATTTAGTTCCATGCCCAATTTTTAAATTGGGTTGGTTTTTTTTCTTGATATTTAGCCTTTTGAGTTCTTTGTCTGTTGTAGGCCACAGCCTTGTCAGATGTATAGCTGATAAAGACTGTTTTCCCATTTACAGGCCACCTTTACTGTGCAAAATATTTATTCAGCTGTTAAGGAAAACAAATTATGAAAGTTGTAGATACATGGATAGAGCTGGACATTTGAGTGAAGTAACACAGACCTAGAAAAACAAACAGCTCCTGTGTTATCTCACTTGTAAATATTAGCTTTGAATCCTTAGATATGTGTGTTTCATTTAGAATAGCCATAGAGTTCAAGAAATTAATAAAGGGTGCTGGGGAGCTTCAAGTGAAGGAACATGGAATAGAGTGATATAAAGGAAGAAAGGAGTATAATGGAGCAGGAAACACTAAATGTGGTGGGGGATAACAGGGCAGAGTAGAGGAGGGATGATTCAGAGGAATAATTAACACTAAAGACCTTTTGGGACAGTCATATGGAAACCTACTAGTGTAGATATATCCTAAAATATATACATATACGTATATTAAAAAAGTTTAAATGGAGCTAACCTATAATGGAGTGACAATTCCCCTAACAGACATCACAGGCTAGCAGATATAAAGCCCAGTACTAGGAATGGGTTAGCTCTTTTGGAGTTGTTGTCCAGGGGGTCCCAGAGACCACCAAACATTACAGGATTTTGCCATTGCTCTTGATTACTTTCCAGAACTTGACAGTAAAACACCAAATACCTGAATTATAGAACATGGAGACATCAAACTGGTTCCATCCCTACTGTCTGACTTTCATAGGCTGGAAGGTGCTACAAATGTCACTGAGAACGGTAATCATCAGCTTTACCCAGCTGTGCACCCTCCAAGCCATAATAAGTACTGGCCTGGGAAGACATGCACACTGCAGCAACAAAGCAGTGTCATGGGAGTAACCAAACACTTAATGATTGGATTTAAAGCCCACTCCACAAGAGGAAACCCACACTTTATACTGTTATTAGGGCCAAGAACCTGTGAGTAGACAGGTCATAAGTCCTTGGAGAGAATCCACTGCTCTGGGTCTGCTAAGTGGACAGGGGATTAATCCAATTTCTTTCTTTCTTTTTTTTTGGGGGGGGGCTTTTTGAGACAGGGTCTCCCTGTAGCCCCAGCTGTCCTGGAACTCACTTTGTAGACCAGGCTGGCTTTGAACTCACAAAGATCCGCCTGCCTCTGCCTCCCAAGTGTTAGGATTAAAGGCGTGTGCCACCACGCCCGGCTAGATTAATCCAATTTCTAATGACATCCTTATATCCTGTTGCTAAAATTCCTTCTGGGAGGCATGAGCAGCATCCAACCCCCTCCTCCTTCAGTCCCTAAGACAAAGTGAGGTACGATTTCACCAAACCAGTGATTTTGTTGGACTTACTAACAGAACAATGGTTGAGGGGGGTTACTTATAGAAATGTGGGTGCTGCCCCCCCAAGGCTGCACAGGAAAGTTTCCATCTAAGCATAGACCCCAAATTTCTAGCAGATGTACAAAATGGCAAGAAAGGCTATTCCTCTGTGGCTTCCTCCACGTATGCTCTTAGTCCTTCCTCTGGGCAACTTGGGCTAACTGGTTGGGTGGAAGGCATAATTGACTCTCCCCACCCCTCTTTTTTGGTGGAGTATCAACAGTCAGATGTGTCCCTGATGATCCTAAGCAAGTGGGTGCAACCACGCTTGGGAAGAAGGCTTTGTCCATAGCTTGACATCTGGAGGACAGTTCTATGCTACAACCTGTAGATAGCACATCTCTCACACCCTGTTCGAGAGGCTTCTTTTTACAGTAGATGGTGATTAGCACAGAGACCCACAACTGACCAAGGTGCAGAGGACAAGAGACTATAGATTCTCAGCTGTAAGTGGGACGTCTATACCACAGCCCCTCCTCCTAAGGCTCAAGGATCATCTTGGAAGAAGGAGGGAAAGATTGGAAGAGTCAGAAGTGGTGGTCGACAACAACAAAACAGTTTTTTCTCCAGATACAACAGGGCAGTTGCACATAGGAACTCATAGTTGTTGTGACAGCATGCACAAGACCTGTGTAAGCTCAAGCCAAACAATCCTGGCATGGAGGGAGAGATAGCCATGAAGTCCCACCCCTACCTGAGAGCAATTGCTGGCTTCTAGTTATAGGAAGAGTCTATTTCCTTTCAGGGTGTGGCCCTCAGTAGGTCAACCACACTCCAGTGGATGACCCCAGACCCAAGAATGAACAACACAGATTGAGCTTGATGGAGCTTTTTAAAAAATGAGCCCAAAAGTTGCGTAAGGAAGGA
>VZQC01013897.1:0-37541 GCA_009823505.1 Rhizomys pruinosus
TGTGTGTGTGTGTGTGTGTGTGTGTGTGTGCAAAATGTACAGGAAGAAGAAGCAAACGCTAAGAAGTACGAATTCTGAGTAAGCCCTGTTGACCAGATCCCACTGTACTTAGGAAGGAAAACTCAGAAACAAGTGTGAGCAAGGCCATGCAGGAGGTATTGTGAAAAAATGCTAGGTCAGAATGCACCTGTCAGATGAGCAAATAGATCAGACTGGATGGAGGGTGGTTCTATTTCTGAATAGTGGAAAATTGAAATGGGAATAAAAATGAAGGGAACACAGTGTTTTCTTGGCAGAGCAAGAGTGGAAGGAGGAATGAGAGAACAAAATGTGGGAGGGCAGAATTTATACCATGTCCAAAATGAACAAAGCCACAGTCAGCTTCAGTGGCTGTAACTAGTACCACAGCCTAGGCTAAATGGTAGGTATTTATTTCATACAGTTCTGGGGGCTAGATCAAGGTGCCTGCCTGCAGACAGATGTTGTATCTATATCCCCTAATGTGCCAGAGAAAGGAATATCTGGCGTCTGTTCCTCTTCCTGTAGTCATTCATCTTATAAATGTGCTGGTAGTTTTTGTCAACAAATGAGAGCCACCTGGAAAGAGAGAACTTCAACTAAGGAATTATCTCTATCACCCTGTCCCATGGGTACGTCGGTGAAACATTTTCTTAATGGCTAATTGATTCAACAGGTCCCAGATCACTGTGGGCTCTGCCATCCATAGGCAGGTGGGCCTGGGCTATTTAAGGAAGAGCTGCGAAAACCAGGGGAAGCAGGCAATAGGCAGATTTCCTCCCTGATCTCTGCTTCAGCTCCTGCTGCCTGGTTCCTGTTTGAGTTCCTGCCCTAACTTCAGTCACGGATGTGAAAAGCAAATAAACCTCCCCCAACCCAAGCTGGATTGGTCAGTGTTTTATTAGGGCAACAGAAAGCTAACTAGAAAAGTAAGCTTCTTTCCTTCCAACCTCGTTTTAACCTAATTATCTATTAATGGGTCCAGTATCCTAATATAATGCCACAACTTGTCAAACTACATTTTTGTAGATGAAAATATTGATTTCATAATAAAATGTTTGATGAGCTGTATATCAGGTGTCAGCCACATGGGAGTAACATGTGGAGTAGGTTCTCCACTGAACAGGTTAATAGGTCTGTAACAGGGGAGTGTGTCTATGTAGAATGGATTATGGAATGTCAGCAGGTGTCATATGGAGGAAGATTCAGGTATTATTTGTAGTAGATATCAGCTAGTCCACCATCCAGTAGAGGCTCTATATTTTTGAGGCATCTATCTAAGAGACCCCACAGCTATGGAAAATACTTATCAGGAGCTGAGCAAGAGCCTGTGTGGTCCTCCCCTCCTTCTTCCCCAGCTCTCGTAGTGGTGTGCCAGCAACAGAAATGTCTACCCTTCTCTTTTCAAAAGCATGCATCCCACCCACTGGCTTCAGGTAGCAGATAGGGAGAAGTCTCTCTTGGTACTTGAAAAGTTTGTTGACGTTGTAGATGAGACATTTAAAAGTTTTGAGCAATGGTATTTTGAGACAAGACTTAAGGATTAAGTATGAGCAGAAGAAAGTCACAAATTCTGCCACAGTTTGAGTCACCAGATGGGGAAGCTTCCTGTAAACAGGTAGTGGGCTAGCTGTGTTTACTTATCTATGGAGCCTCATGCTTGTGCTCTGTATGTGTGCAAATTGTAAGAAAAGGACAGACTTCCCGCTAAGACATGCTGGCGAGGGAGAACTTTGCTTAGAACAAAATCAACAAAGTGGCAAAGGCCCTTTCTGAGGGGCTGCTCCCCCATTCCCTACTGCAGCTCTGAGGACATAGAAATCAGTGTGTGGGATACTTGGTTAGTTTCATCACTTCTGATTCTGAGAGGAAGTTTTACATAAAACTTTATAAAGTTTCACCTACAGATTCCATTTGCTTTCCCTAGCTCTAACAATGACCCAAGACGGAGAGCTGAAATTGAAGTCTTTTTATACTCTACTCACGCATGCTCTGTCTTTCCAGTCAGCTCACCACTTAATCTGTCTGCCTAATTTTCTTCCTCTGTACAGTGGAGATAATGGATCCCAATTTCATCTTATGTTATCTCGATGGAAGGATTCCCACAGATAGACTCAAGAAAAATCTGACCACTTATATAGTTCCTTGAAATATTTCAAGAATTAATGACTGCACAGTGTACCAAAGATGAAACACACACACATACACACAGAGGTGATGAATATTATTTATTTGTCAAAGAATAAGAATATATATTAAATTTTATGTGTATGAATATTTTGCTGGTATGTGTCTGGTGAGGCAAGAGGAGGGTGTTGGATCTCCTGTAACTGGAGTTATAGAGGGTTGTTAGCTGACAAGTGTCTGCTGGGATTTGAGTCCATGTTCTCTGCAACAACAGCTGGTCCTCTTAACTGATAATTTACCTCTCCAAGTAGATTTTAATGAATTTGAAAAAAAAGCATACAGCAAAATATTTTGGGTTGTTGTTCTAGTGCCTCAATGCTTCAGGGGAGAATTGAATGTATATGATAACAACTAAAAATAAAAGCAATTCCAAAGTCTGACAACTTGGAAAATTAATAGTACATTATTCTTTGTATCCTAAAAATCAGCAGAGAATTTTAAACTATAGCACTGATGTATGCACTCAGACTGTAATGAAATCAGGCAACATGTCTAGAGAATTCAGAATTATCTATATAGGAAAGCAAAAAACTAAAGACAGGTATTTAGAAATAGAATCCAGATAAAGACATCAATAATGCTCCTCCTGGTTCAAAAACCTCACAGATAGTTGCTATAATATCAAATTGATAATGACCTTATTCAGAGAGTAGTTCTTTAGAAAGACAGCCAAGGAGAAGGTAAAATGCAGAACAAATTAACAGGAAAAGTAACTAATAATTATTTGGGTTGCATTTACAGAACAATCATTGTAATAAATGACTATGTTATTTGTGAATTTAGACAACTGTCAGGAAAGTTAAAGTCACCGTGTCCTTCATACATACTAATTGTTTCAGACTGTAATCTCTCCATACAAAAGAATAAGTTAGTTTGGGCTTAAAGTTTTTCTTGGTCTTTGTACACGAATGGGTAAAGTCGATGTCTATTTCTTCGTTTAGAAGACTCAGTTTCTTGAATACATGAATCAGGTGTCCATGTTTAGCTCTGCATTTAGCTCTATTATCATTTGTATTTCATATTGTCTGTAGGTTGCAATGTACTGGTGATCTCTAACAAATGTTAAAGAAGCTATTTCACTTAGCTTCTTTCTCTTTAGTACCATATGTGTAACAGGTGGTGTTCTGCAACCATAGATGAGTAGTTTTGATGCTGATTTTTTTCATTTTATTCCTCATTCACATATGGTAGTTTATTTTTGTCAGGATATTTATATTCTGCCCTAGAGATATGGCCTAAGTATATTTGCTGCTGTCAAAAACTCCTGTTTAATACTTAATTCTGAAGGCGAATGAGCAAAAGAGAATGAAAGTGGATAGAACCACAGTAGGATCAATGTCATTTTTCTTGTTTTCATAAGGTTTGGTTTTACACCTTTATTGTATCTCACACACACACACACTTCTCTATGATGGTAATTCTAATTTCTGTATGATAATTTACTGCTATTAAAGATTTCAAGATACTAGTCTAAAAAAGGCAATTTCCTTCATTTTTAGGGTACTAGTAGTCTGTTGAATGGGGAACAGACTGTTAAATATTTTAGTCCCGTGATTTTTTGTTAGCCACTTGTCTCATTACTTAAAAAAATGAAAGTAGTGATTTGATTTTATAAACCAAATTAAATAAAATTTCTCTTTGGAAAAGGAAATTATTTGAATATTACATATTTTTGGTAAAAGTTAAAATACCATAAATAACTGGAAATCATATGAGATGTGAACTAAAAATTGAAAATTTTCCTTTTCTTTTCAAGAACACAAACATACATGCACACAGAGTTACAGATAGATAGACAGATGATAGATAGATGATAGGTAAATGGATAGAGAGAAATCCATATTAAAAAAACTTCCTTTCCTGAATTTGCCTATCTTATTTCTGTTCACTTTTGTCATCTGCAGGCTCTGCCTGTAAACTCTGTTGCCAGGAGACCATTCCTGAGGACTATCCACTGCTGTGGCCTCCTCACAGATTTAAGACTGAAGGAGGAGTTGCAGAAATCATGGGTTTGCTCTTGAGCACATAACAGTGTTCTAAGAGTTACAATAAAATTTTTGTCCAGATAGCACATGCTGAGGTAATCATACATAACAATGAAAGCATAAGATGTAAAGGAGGGAAAAAAACTTGAAAAGTCTATATTGCATAAATCCATGCAAAAGAAAGAGCCCATATTATTTATAAGAGAAGTTTTCTGTTCCTTATTACTTATTTATTCTGATTTTAAACTATTCTACAGAGCTCTGCTATCTGCAGTTGCTGCTCTATTATTTATCCATTGTTGTCATCTTCAGCACAAGGAATTTATGAGTCAGTTCCACCATATTGGCACAGGATCCAAATAGCCAGGCCACATAAATGGTGTCCAGGTAACTCTCTGCACAATGAACAATAGGAGAAATTTCAAAGACAGATGAGTGACAGGTGTGGGGGGAGTCAGGGATAGGTCTGGGCATCTTGGAAGGTAGTTAAATATTTTTAAAGTGTATATGGCAAAAGAAAACAATTTGTAATCTAAAAGTTATCTGAATTAAAACAGTTAAAATGAAAACAGAGAGGAAACTGGCTTTTCAAAACTTTTATAGTTGAGGCTATTTTAATGTTCTTTGTATTTATCTTGATGCTATGTACATACACCTTGATGTTCATGGTTGCCAAACTATGGTGAAATGTTTAGAAATATTATTTCATAAAATAATTTTAGTCCCATGTACATAAAGAGCAATTAAAAGGCCACATCATGCTTGGTGTGGTGGTTCATCCCTTTAATCCCAGCACTTGAGAGGCAGAGACAGGCAGATTTCTGTGAGATAGTGGCTAGCCTGCTCTACATAGAATATTCTAAGCCATCTGGGGCTACAGGAAAGCAAAACAACAATGATGACAACCCCCTGCCCCATCCATACTGCAAATAAAGATCTGCAAATAAAGATCTTCTGCCATGAGTCAGAGTCTTCTCAGCATCACCAACCTTCAAGGTTGTGCGTGAGTGCATGTGTGTGTGTGTGTGTGTGTGTGTGTGTGTGTGTGTGTAAGAAGAAAGCACATTCTTAATGTTCTCCACTTATAAGGCTATTATGAGAATTAAATGAGAACGTGTGAAAGCAGCATGCCTGGTACATCATAAGTGATTGAAATACATTAGCTATCATCATCATTATCTTCAAGTTCAATTAATCTGATAAGTTCATAAGCTTTGAGGCAGAGTTTGTGCAGGGCAAAGGCCCACAAAGCTAAACATGAACTGCTAAGAAAATGAAAGGAAGTTATTGTCTATATAGCACCATTAAAAGAAGAATTTTCTTTTTCTGGAGAAACTAGGTTTATATGAAAACAACAATAGGAAGAAAGGTTTCTAATGCTTTTTGTAGGCATGAGGGAAGAAACTGATGAGACTGCATTAAGGTGGGACCCATGAGCTGTGTGGGTTTGGGCACAACTGCTTGCAAATTGGTTTTACATGAAGGATGCTTGTACTCACAAATTATCACCTATTGTTAAAAAAAATGAAAACAAAACAAAACAAAAAAGCAGAGAAAGATGCAGAAAACTTACGGCAGAATGCCCGCTCTCTCGATGTGGAGGGGGTGGGGTGGGGGGGAAGGGAATGGTGATCATATGCCTGAATGAATGTGGAACAGTGATGTATGAAATACACAAAAGCATCAAGAAAAATAAATTAAAAAAAAGAAGTGGGATTTTTAAAGCTATAGTTTCATTTAGTGCTGATGTATGCCTACATTTATATAAGTGCACCCATGTTGTGCAATGCCCACAGAGGTCAGAAGAGGGCATGGATACCCAGGTGCTCTGCAAAGGTACCCTGTACTCTTAACCATTGAACCACCATTTTTTTATCCTGTTCCAAGATGTATGAAACTGAGGTTCTCACCTGTTCTAAAGTCTTTGTGCTTTGTTTATCTTTGAACAAGTTCTAAATTACTGTTGTAGTTTGTCTTTCCATTGCTGTGACAAAACACTCTGACACCAACTTGAGGAGGAAAGGGTTTATTCAGCTTACAATCTCACTGGTCACCAATTTCTGACTAGGGCCCAGCGGAGGCAGGAACCTGGAGGCATGAGGCTGCTGTTCACTGGCTTGCTCTCTACTGCTTGCTCCTGGCTTCATGCCCAGCCTGCCTTCTTTACTGTCACTGCTCAACAATCAAGACAATACACCACAGATGTGGCCACAGGCCAATCCAATGAGCCAATCCCAATTGAAGCTCCCTCAACCGGTGTGTCAAAGTGATTACAAAAGCAATCTTAGACATGACCCCTTGTCAACTTGACACACAAAACACTCACTATTAAACCACCACCTTTCCATTTCTTTCCCAAAATATGAGTTACATGAATCACAACCTAAGAAGTACAACCTCAAAACGGCTCACAGTCCTTAAAATGTCCAAACACTTAAAAGTCACAGTCGTTAAAAGTCTCTTAACTGTGGCTGCTATAAAATCCAAAACAGTACTGTCTTATTTCAAAGGGAAGAATCAGCACTTCTCAAAAACAAAAACCTAAAGTACAGCAAAGTAGTTAAAGGCTGGACACCTGGGATTCATTCACTATCTTCTGGGCTCCAAAGATTTCGCAGCTCCCCCTCTCCAACATCTGTGCACCGTCACACATCATTCTCGCAGGCCCAGCCGACATCCATTCTACACCTACCGCTCTTCTTGGTGGATCATCCCACGGACCCGGCATCTCCAAAAAACTGGAGTCGCTACTGAAAAACTGATGCAGCACCTTCACCAATGTCTTCTTCTGACCCACTCCTGTGCAAAGCCTCAAGCTTCTCTTCATGACCCTGCAATCCTGGGGTTCTTCACAGTGAACTGAGCTGCACTTCCACCAATGGTCTTCTCCTGACCTCTTACAGTGCCAAGCCTCAGCTGTCTCTGTGACCCCCTCAAAATTTCAACCACCGAAACCTATAGAGACTTCTACACTTACCAAGTCCGCCTTCTGCTGGGATGGAGGCTCAGGCCCTTCTGCACAGCTTCTTGTGTGACCTTGAAGAAATTCTCCCCAGATTTCACACTGGAGCTGTCTCTTTTATTTACAGCTATTTTTCAGCCCCAGCTAACCAGCATCAATCTGCCCCCCAGTATAAAAAGGTTCCACTTCAGTTCGGTGCTCTCTTTAACTACAGTGATTCAATCTCAGTCCAGCCCAGCTAGACCAAAACTGCATTCAAACATATACAACAGTCCTGACTGATCTCTGCTTCCTTTGAAACTAGAAACTTCACAAGCCAGGCCCATCTTCTACAACCTCAGCAAAACCCTCCAAGCTCCACACAACGATCTTAATAAGCTTACAAGATCTCTCCCAGCCCAACGTCCAAACGCCCCCACAATTCCGTTCCCAAAACACAAGGTCAGGCTCTTCACAGCAATACCCACACTTCTCCACCCTCGAGTCCAATTTCTGTTGCAGTTTGTCTTCCTTGCTGTGCCAAAAACACCTGACACCAACTTGGGGAGGGAAAGGGTTTATTCAGTTTACATCTCCTGGGTCACATTTTATCACTCAGGGAGCCAGGGCCGGGAACCTGGCGGCCATGGAGGACTGCTGTTTCACTGGTTGCTCTCTACTGCTTGCTCTCTGGGTCATGCTCAGCCTGCCTTCTTATACTGTCACTGCTCAACAATCAAGACAATACACCACAGATGTGGCCACAGGCCAATCCAATGGAGCCAATTCCCCAATTGAGGCTCCCTCAACCCAGGTGTGTCAAGTTGACACTAAAGTTATCCAGCACAATTACTTCAATAAACTCTAGGGGTATTGAATGTGCTACTTGTTGAGTTTTGTAGTTTTATGTATGTGCCCATGGAGCCTTTACCTCTGGGTCACTGTCACCTCCCCACCCAGCCCCAAAGGTGATCACTCATCTGTTGTTGATATCAGGATTTAAATTCTTTTTTTGTAATTTTATTTATTTATGTGCATGAATGTACTATCTGCATGTAATTTTGTGCACCCGTGTTGTGCAATGCCGTGGAGGTCAGAAGAGGGTGTCGGATTCCCCTGGAACTGGAGATCTCCTCGAATTGGAGTTACAGATGGTTCTCAACTGCCATGTGGGTGCTGGGGATCGAACCTGGGTCCTCTGTAAGAGCAGTCGGTGCTCTTAACCACTAGGCCATCTCTCCAACCCCTAAATTCTCTTTTTAATCTGGTAAAAGTATCCTTGGGAAATCTGAAGCCCTCATTTTCTTCCGTGGCTAAATTTGTATCTGCCTCCATTAATGTTATTTTATTTATATTCTAGATTACCTTGGTTTTAGGCCACAGTGATTCTGTTATCCATTCAATGTGCTCCCAATCCTAACTTATCTGTATCATGACTTTTTTTTGGACATGGGGCTTTCTATGGACTATTCCATTATGAGATTTCACAGCATTTTTGATTAATGAACTCCATAAGTATTTTTAACCATCACTGCATTGCTTTCTAAGGGAACTGGGACAAAGGCTTGGTAAGAAGACAGAAAATGGATTTTAAGAAGACATGAAAGGTGTTAGAGAGTTGGTTAGTGGCTGCTCTTGCAGAGGAGCTGCGTCCAGTTCCCAGAACCCACATTCCAGTCCCTAACTCCAGTTCCTGGGGAATTGGACATCTCCTGACATCTGCAGGCATTGCACAATGCAGGTAGACTTACATACATGCAAACAATACATTCATACACATAAAATAATAAAACAACTCCCCCCCCCAAAAAAAAAGATATGAAGGCAAACTCTAGGAGCAGCTACATTGCTGGTTTCAGTTTGGGGGAAAGGTCATAATGCAATGTGCTCAGTGTTTAGGTAGAAACTGCTGTCCAGTGGCATCTACATCAGGTTTTCTGTGCCTCTGATCTTACTCTGGAAGTCTGGCCCACGTTATCACACTGTGAATTTTTCCATTTGATGAAAGAGAACTAGCCTTTAAAAGTTGCATAGAAGTCAGTTGTGTTCTTAACCAATCTAGCTGGGTGCCCATTCCCTAAAATAACCCCAACCCCTCATTTGACCACTTGCTTATGTTTGCTGTCTGAGTAAATAAAGTTCTTTTTGACCAGAGAGTATGATAGTTTTACAGCTAATCACAGAGAAACCAGAATTATACCTGAGATAGTGGCCAGCCTGCTCTACATATAATATTCTAAGCCAGCTGGGGCTACAGAAAAACAAAATAACAATGACACCCCCCCCCACCAATCCACACTGCAAATAAAGATGAGTTTCTATATAAGATCATGTTTTCAGAATAGGACTAGTGAGATTTGAGCTTAGATTTTTGTCTTCTACTTACAGCAAGCAAGTACAGAGCATAGTACTGCAACTTGGAAAAGGTCACAGGAGTCCTGAAACCCCCAGTCCATAGGATTCAGTAATTTCTACTTGAGTATGCTCAAGGGTTCATTTTACTTTCATCTTTAAGATTCGTGCTCAAGTTTGACACTTTAGACATATGTCTCAATTCCTTCCAGTCCCAATCCTGTGAAAACAGATGACTCAGACACTAGACTAAGAGCATGGTATTGCAGCACTCAACCTTATGCCAACTTGAGAGAGGCTTCAAGTTGACGAGGCAAAAACAGAAATGCCCCATCCCAAGAACATATGCTACTCTGCAATAAGAAAAACAGAGCCAAATATAAATACAAAACAATGCTAAGTTGCTGAAATTAGGCATCTTTCTGCTTCTCATTACTTGATCATTACTTTGGGGATAGCTGTTCCTTTAAATGAAATCTATCCTCACAAAAATTTCATAATCCAGGGACTGATTTCTCTGAGCAGGTTTCTCCTTTACTGTCAAAACAGCAACAATGCAAATAAATGAGGTTAGCCATAGAAGTATAGTAATCATTTCAATCAGTCACCACAAGCCAAGCAGGAATTACAAAGATAAATTAATCTTGGGCATCAAAGTGCCCAAACAAATAAACAACAGCCAGCTAACTATAAAAACAAAAACCTATCCTGAGAAAGAACATTTTTTTACTTTAAAAGAAACATAATATAATATAAAATATAAATAATAGTATCCTATAGATATATTTGTAAAAGATTATTTTACAAATCAAATATAGACCGTGTCCCCCTCCCAACCCTCCCACCCCACCAGATTCACCATTTCAGTCAGAACAATTTTGATATTAAAACACTGTTTATTTTTCAATTGTCCAGAAACTACCCAAAGAAATGGCATGCCTTTTTCTGTCGACTGAATGTTATCGAATCAGTGTTGAGATGCATTTACAACATTGTAAATGCAGAAAAGAAGTAGATTGATATTAAGTGTTCAACATGGATTGAACACCTTTGTTTTAGAGGTTTGGCATTCAAAGAGTTATCTGGTGTGGTAAGTACAAATTCATCTTTGATCTGAAGAGTTCTGAAGGTGAAGCCAGGGAAGATTTTGACACATAACTAGAAGTTAAAAGCAATAGGAATCTGCCACTTTGATGAAGTGAGAAAATACTCCATTGGAAGGCTTGGCTTTTTCAATGTCACAGATGTATGAATTAGCTTATGACAATTGGAAAACAAGCAGTGATGCTGAATGGCTGCAGCAGACAGGACATTAGAGGAGCAAAAGATGCAGCTAAAAGTACAGTCAGGAAATTGATTTTGTGGGAATCTTGAAGCCTAATCAGAGCAGAGTGAATAAAGCCAATCTATGTTGTAGAAAGATGCAGTGTGTATGCGGTCAGATGAAGGTACCAGGGTGGCCCCCTGGGAACAATTCCTCCAATTCCCATGGTAGAAAACAAGAGCTGAACCTAAGGTTGTGTTAGGTTGTAGGAAGGGTGGAATTGACAGATGTGTAGAAAAAGAACTACCATCTCTGGGGCTTCTGATTTGAAGAATTCAATAAGTGGGTTTTTTTGTACTGAGAAAAGCAAACAAAGGGCATAAATCCCAGTCTTTGAGTATTCATGCAGAAACATTAAAGTAAACAGTAAAATGAATGTATTCAATCTGTTGTTACTTAGGACACACCAAGTGATTATTTTTTATGCTACAAAATTCCACAGAACTTGTAGTATAGCCAGTATGCTGAGAATTATGCATGCGCAGAGCTTGTCCCTCATAAACCTAACCTGCCCTGGGCAGGTGAGACCATACAAGTAGTGTTGCAGACCTGGGCCAATCAGAAGACGACAAGAGGAGAGTGGGAATGCGAACAGTACATAACCCCTAACCCTGCCCCCAATAAACGAATCCGGGACAGCTCTCCCTCTGTCTGCGTTCACCGGATTCCCAGGGTCTGTGTTTTGACTCTGCACCTTCACCCCCATTCCTTCTTCGGTGGGACCCCAAAATTCCCCAGCAAGGCCTGGGGGATTGTCAACAAGAACTATTTTTGATAATGTTAGTAGTTTCTGAAGGATAAAAGCTCTTGCAAAGATCTATTTGACAGCTCTATGGCATGGATTTCAACAAAGAGCTGTGACCTGGGGTACTGGCAGCAGTGCTTACTGTGAAGCAACTAGTAGCACTGGTTTGTTGAAAATTACTTCTGGATCAGGTGTCACATGGAGGAAGATAGTACGTCATTGCAATGTTAGCCAATGCAAGTAGCTGTTCAGTAGCATAAATGTGGCTTTAAAAATAAAATATCTAAGTTCAAGTATATATAAATAACACACACATATCTATTCAAGCATAATAGTAGCACCCTATTTCTCCATAGTTTACAGTTTTACTCAGAACAAGGACCAACGTTCTCAAATGGCCTCAACAGACCCCTCGCCTTTCTGAATTCATTTCTCTTTACTTTCCCCTTGCAGCTACTTGACGATTTCATCTGCACTGTTCTCTTTGCTGCTCTTGAAACACAAGGTGCTTAACATTTCCTTTTTCCCGCTAGAATGTAGTTCTTGCAGATGTTTGTATGGCTTTGTCATCAGTCAGATGTTACTGTTTAAGTGAGTCCTTCCTTGGCCTTGATTGAAAATTGTGGCACACAATTTTCATCTACTGCTTGTCATTTTTACATGCTTTATTTTCTTCATAGTACCAAAGAGTCTTTTGTTTTTTTTCATCTAAACCTCTTAACTGAAGATAATGATATATTGGGAGATAATAATGGCCCAGTATTGATAGCAGCTGTAGAAAGGATCTGAATGAGAGGCATTGAGCTTCTGCTATCAGATGAATGCCCCCCAAATCTCATTTACTTAACTGAAAAAGTTTCTTTCTCATTCAGAATCTTCTGAAGTCAGGTGGCTGTTGAGGATTGCTCTTTTCTACACAGTGACTCAGCAATCATGGGTCTTTGCATCATATGAATTTTCCATCTCAAAATACGTGACTTTCATTGTTCAAAGAGGAAGATAGAGAACAGAAAGATCCCAGAAGGTTTTCCCTAGCTTAGGGAAGATGTTGGTCCCTCACTCAGAGCTGGTTGCAAGATCCCGTTGAGCTGTAAGTGTAGCAAGTGTAGTCTCCTAATGGCCCGAGGAGCAGGAGAGCCAGGTGCCAGTGGCAGTGCTCAGGTCTGCCACTGCATGGAGTTCTGGATGGTCTTCTTTTTACTGTTACATTTTTACTTTCAATTGGCCTTAGTAATTGCACATGTTCATAGGGGACATTGTGACAACATATATATATATATATATATATTATATATATATAATATATATATAATATATGAATATTGTTGATAATAATAAGTCAATAGTTGCACATCCATCACCTCAGACATATTATGTTGAGAACATTCAAAATCCTCTTTACAAGCTGTTTGGAAATGTGTGATTCATTATTGCCATTCATTGATGTCCTACTATGCCATGCAACATCAGGAATTATTCTTCATGCGAGAGTCAGAGGGACAAGACACCTGCTGCTAGTTAATGCACTCTAGCTATGATGGAGAAGTGAAATATCCAGTGTGGTAGTCCAAGAAGGTCTGCATCACCAGTTGACATGCCAAGGAAGATGAGTTAATTTCAGGGAGACCCACCATAAGATGAAGAGCTGCAGGCAATCACTGGATGCTGAGGGAGGGAGAGTGGTTTTCTTCCAGGGACCAGCTCCCTGAGAGATTAATCATAATTTGGCAGCCCTAATCACAGGTACATATGAGCAACAATAATAGACTTAGTGCATAACATATATGTATATTTATAAACATATGTATATGTAACAATAATCAAAGAGGACAATAAATTGAGAGGGAGTGAGGAGCATAGAAGTTAGAGGGGGAATGGCAGGGACAGAGATAATGCAAATACAATAGTCATGTATGAAAGTCTCACAAAGGAAATAAAGGCACTTTAAAGCCATTGCTACCAGATAGCAGGTTCCTATTACTGAAGACCCTACATACCTAAGCTGTAGAACAAACATGGAGAAATCAAGCTGGTCCTGACTTCAAAGCTTCATCTCTACTGGTTAGCTGCCATAGTGCCAGAAGGTGGTATGCATGCTACCAGAAGAGAAAATTAATCATCGACCATCCCTAGCTGTGAATCCAGTGAGCTACAACAACTCATCTGGCTAGATATGCCACCTGGGAAAATAGTGGCCTGAGTATTATGGGAGTAATCAATCACTCTCTAATTTGATTTAAAGTCCACTTCATAAGATGGAATCCATACCTGACATTGATATCTGATCTAGGAATCTGTCACTAGGCAGGACACAAGCCACAGAGGAGAACCTAATACTATTATTCTTCTGAATAGATATAATATTAATGCGATTCCTAATGACTTATTGTACCCACAATAATATTAATGCATGTCTCAACTTTTACCAGAGGTTCCCTTATGTAGTGGGTGGTGATTATCATAGACACCTAAAAGTGGCCAACAAGCACTCCAACCCTACCTGAGGAACTATTGGCAATAGATGGCTGCTGGGAGGGGAAGAGTCAGTGTCTTTTAAGGGTGTGACTCCTGGTAAGTTAACCAGCCTCTAGTGGGTGGACCCACATGAACGGGCATTTGGGGACACATATTTGATTCTATAGGCGTGTGTGTGTGTGTGTGTGTGTGTGTGTGTGTGTGTTATATAACAGAGTACATGAAATTGGGAAGGGGGTAGGGCAGTGAAGAGAATGTAGAGGAGTGGATCTCAATACGATCAAAATACACTGTATGAAATTTGTATGAAAGTCACAAAAATTCAGTTAAAATTATAATATTAAAAAATAAAATAAGGTTTAAAAATATGTTATTCTTCCTCATCAACCTTGTATCTGTTTACCCTCTTCTTTCCATCTACCATCTCTGAGACCCTTCCCAGCCTCTGGTAATTGATATTCTACTTCCTACTTCTTTGACATCAAGTTTTTAGCTTCTAGACATAAGTGAGAATGTGTGGCTTCTGTCTGTTTTGTGTCTGGTTTATTTTGTTTAACGTGTCCTCCAGCTTCATCTATGTTGCTATAAATTAGAGAAATTTTTTATTCTCCTGAATGAATAATATTCAACTGTGCATGTACTATATTTTCTTCATCCATCCTTCCATTCATAGAAACCCAGGTTGATCCCATACTTAGACTATTGTGAACAGTGCTGCAACAAACAATACCTTTGTTTGATGTGCTGATTTCTGGGATCATATCAAAGTCATCTTTTAATTTTTTTGTCAGAGACTTCTATAGTGTTTTCTCTAGTGGCTATACTAGTTTATATTTTCATAAACCCTATTTGACCCTTTCTTTCTCTACATCCTTACCAGAATTTTCTTGCTTTAAAAACATCTTTTTGATAACAAGTATTCTAACTGGGATGGAATGATAAATCATTGAAGGTTACATTTGCACTGGGCTGATCTTAAGCTTCAGCTGGATGCAATGCTGACAGCCCTAGAATAGGGTTGATTAGGAGAACTGGCTAAGCCGGTCACTGCTCATGTGGGATAAGCAGTTCATATATCAGTTCTGGGATTCTGCTTTCAAACTCAAAAAAGAAGGGAAACCACAAATATTGTGTTTATATCAGGGAGGTTGCAAATAAAAAAAATTGTAAACAGAGGGGCAGGGGACATGGCTTACTCAGCAAAGTGCCTGGTGAGCAAACATTGAGGACCTGATTTCAGATCCCTAGACTCTATGTAAAAGGCTGAGCATCACAGCTTATGCCTATAACCCCAGCCTGGGGGAAGTAGAAATAGGCAGATTCCTGAAGCTCATTGGCCTTATAGCCTAGCCCAGTGAATAAGCTTCAGCTTACCTGTCTCAGAAAATAAAGGTGGAAAGAGATGGAGGACACATAGTCAATGTAGTCATCTGCATGCACATGGTGTCCTCAAACCCCCAAATTCAGGATAGCATTAATGCTAGCATGTGAATAATGTAATATGATACAAAGGAAAAATCTGTTCAGATAAGAGCAAATAAATTCTATTCACACTTAATATCAATGTTGATAATGTTATCCTATTATTAGAGCCATAGAGGATGTGATCATTTCTAGGTCTCTGTGAGTTTGTTAACAGTGAAGAAAGGAGCTGTTTGGGTACTAGCATTACCTTATTTTATATTTATGGATCACTATGAAAATGCCAAAGTTCATTAAAGATTACTGAAAGCACATCTTTATGGACCATGAGGTGCAGATCTCTGCATTGACACCTACCATAAATGCACTCAAAACTGGAAGCCTCTGCAGTAGGTTATGCTCTGTTGCAGGGAGATACCTTCCTGGATAGGCTTTTATACCATGTAATCAGCACTGCACCAATAGTTCATGCCTATTTAGCACAAGGTATGACACTGACCAAGTGCCAGCTATTTCAGGTCTCATTAGGTTACACTGAAGAATCTATAAAAAATTTTTTATGCTATTACTTTTTTAGATTTAAGTAATTAATGAGTACAGTTCTTATCCAATTTCAATGCAACCGAATTTCAACATTACCACCTTGTTAGTTTCCTAAATAAAGGCTCTTATTGATAAGATGCTAAGCTAATAAAGGTAATAATGACATCTTCTTTGCCAGGTTTCTGTCCTCAGAAATGCATTGAAAATAGCAAACAGGGGGCTGGAGGGATGACCTTGTGGTTAAGAGCTCCAACTACTCTTGCAGAGGACCTGGGTTCGATCCCCAGCACCCACATGGCGGCTGAGAACCGTCTTCAACTCCAGTTCCAGGGGAATCCGATGCCTTCTTCTGACCTCCATGGCATTGCACGACATAGGTGCACAAACCTACATGCAGACAGTAAATTCATACACATAAAAAAAATAAATAAAATAAAATAAATTAAAAAAAGATAGCAAACAATTTCTGGGGTATTTCAGTTCAAAATACATAATCATGCATATTCCACTATTAAGATATGATTTGGGAATTCTAGAAAATTCTGGGTTACTCTACAATAACAGGGTAGAAGTTCAACCTACTTGTTCCAATTACTACAAAATGAACAAATTGCCCTGTGAGCACTTCATCAGTTTTTGTAGCAAGGCTTTTGTTATCTAGAAGAAAGTTGATTCCATTGTGGGCATCTATATTTGACAGCAAGTATTTACTTTTAGGGGAAGGTATTATTTATTTCTTTTTCTTTTTTTAATTGTTTTACATTTTTTTTTGTACAAGATTATGTTACAAATTGAATATAGACTCTTGTCCCCCTCCCAACCCCCCCACCCCACCAGATTCACCCTTTCAGTCAGTTCTTTGATGCAGTCCCCTCTGCTGTTGGTGTTCTTTCCAATATGCATCACTCCCAACAAGAAATGTTTACAACTAGGTTATTGGCGCTAGCATCCACAGATGACAGATACCATTCGTCGTTTGTTTTTCTGAGACTGCAGAACATAACATAATATCACTTAACAAAATATCTTCCAGTTTCATCCATTTACCTTCAAAGTTCATGATGTTGTCTGTTTTTACTGTTGCACAGAACTCCATTGTGTAGATGTACCACATTTTCTCTATCCACTCGTCAGTTGAGGGGCACTTGGGTTGGTTCCAGCTTTTTGCTATTGTGAACAGAGCTGCAATAAACATAGCTCTGCATGTATCTCTGCAGTAAGAAGAGTCTTGTGGGTATATACACAGGAATGGTATGGCTGGGTCAGGTGGTAAGCTCATTTTGAGTCTTCCAAGGGATCTCCACACTGCTTTCCATAGTGGCTGTACAAGTTTACATTCTCACCAGCAGTGGATGAGTGTTCCCCTTTCCCCACAACTTCTCCAAACTTGGTATCATTTGTTTTCTTGATCCTAGCTAGTCTTATTGGAGTAAGATAATATCTTAAAGAGGTTTTAATTTGCATTTCCTTAATTATTAGCGACGTTGAACACTTTTAAAGATGTTTCTCAGCCACCTCTAATTCCTCACTGGTGAAGTCTCTGTTCAGCTCTTTGCTCCATCTTTTGAGTGATTCATTTGTCAACTTTCTTCTTTGTTTTTGAGTAGTTTATATATTCTGGAAATAAATGCTTTGTCCTGTCTGATGTATTTGCGGTGAAGGTTTCCTCCCATTCTATGGGTTTTCTCTTCACTTCCTTGATTGTTTCTTTTGATGTACAGAAGCTTTTGAGTTTAATGAGGTCCCATTTGTCAATTGTCGACCTTAATTCTTGCACAGCAGCTGTCTGATTTAGGAAGTCTTTTCCTACTCCTATGTCTTGTAGTCTGCTGCCAACTTTTTCTTCTATCACCTTCAGAGTTTGGGGTTTCACGTTGAGGTCTGACAGCAAGTATTTTATAGGATAAGCTGATATTTGGTTCTGTGGAAACTCTACCTGCTGCTAGATTATAGTATGCTTCTTTCTTCTAGTGACTCCGTTGTACATATACATATTAAATATTGGGATATTTTCAAAGTCATTTGAAGGTCATAGATATCTTAAAAATATTAGAGATCATAAAGCCATCAGTATTAGTGTAATCAACACACAAAATCCAGTTGAGAATCTTTTCACTGAATCCTGTGGTGCATTTTTCCCATTTCCTCACCAGCCTTCATAGCTCAGCTACACTGTTTGAAAGAAGATGGATTCAGTCAGGCTAACCATAAATAGATACCCTCAGTCTTGTGCTAGAAGGCAGACAGCACATGAACAGGGAGATAAAACCTTCTACATCAGAAGTTCACCACAGCAGCTCTCTGAAACATGCCAAGTGTTGGCTTAAATCCAAGGATAATGGGGAGCACAGTAATGGTTATATGATGCTTTATATGATGCTGTGATAAAATGGGACAGGGTTGCTGCAAAATGACTGCTTCTTGGTTTTATTTTGTTGGAAGCATCTACTGCTGCCTTCACTCAAGGGTGTAAGATACTCCTTCCCACAAAATATTATAAGCTTGAGAGTGCTATTGTCTTTTATTCTCTTTAAAACACTTCTACTGTCTTCTATGATATAAAAGATACTGGGTTATCAAGCCACAGTGCTGAAGTGATGGCACATTGTGCAGACCATTTGGAAAAAAAGTATAGGAAAGTAGCCATGTAAAAATAGAAGGTCCTGCCTGGAATGTGCAACTTCCTACTTAATGTCAGAGACACGACAGAAAAATAACATGACAAACACACAAGCGCACATGCATGTGCACACTGTTTGAACAATGTCAACAGCCTCAAACCTTTATTATTTTCTCAGATCTCTTTTGTTTCTCACCCATATTGAGCAGAAATGTGTTTAACCTTAACGAACATATCGCTTAACCTTAATGAACATATCGTCAATGGCTTTCCACCAGACTCTACATTGAGTGTCTTTCAGAGCTCAGCAAACTACAAGCTGAGGGCCAAATTTCTGACCTGCCATTTGATTTTGGCCTGTAAGTTACCAACCTTTGCCTTCATACTTTTAAATGGTCACTATCATTTAATTCACAATAATAAATTTGTGAAATTCAAATATTAGTGTTTATAAAATATAATATTTGGATATATTTTCACTCATTTAACACACACTGATTATGACTTCTTTCAAATTCTAGGAACAGGGCTGCATAACAACACCCTAAAGCACCTGGCCTCCACACCTAAAATGTCTGTTTGACCACATAAAACACTGTGGGGTTGGCCATCCCACTGTATGTGAGGGACCCTTCTGCAGCTGGCAGTGCAAAGCTTGTGTGGTTTACGCCATAGTCCTTTCTTTGTTTAAAAATGTTTTATTTTTATTTATGTGTATGTGTGTGTCTCTGTGTGAGTATGCACACTTGTGTGTGGGTATCCATAGAGGCCAGAAGAGGGTGCTGGGAATCGAACTCTGGTCCTCTAGAAGAGCAGCAAGTGCTTCCAGAGCAATCTCTCCAATATAACACAGTCCTACATTCAAAGATCCATTATCTAAGTGCTTTGGTTTTCCAGCATCTGGACGAGTTGAGGTTCTCTTTATTCAAGTTTCCTATCTACTACTAACTGCTCACCTGGTCTCACTTAACCACCCCTGTGTCTGCTCCTGCTGGTGGGTCTCTTTACCTGTCTGTTAATACCTAACACTGAAAGACAGACTCAAATCTCACTTTCAGTGTGGCAGATCAGAAATGTGTCAAGACAATGTGGTTTTGTGTTGTCAGGAATTCACACAGTGCTCTCCTGACTTGCACTGCCTCGGTCATGCTCTCAGACCTTATCACTGCTAGATCATATGGCCCTCAAGCCTGAGGACTGACCATGGTCATCCATTGATCTTTAAAAATGTTTCAGATGTGTACAGGCTTAGTAAAATGTCTGAGTCTAGGCTCCATGCCAACCTTTGGTGTACGCACAATCCCATCCTTCCTTGGCCATGGGTCCCAAGAGAATTGCAGTGACATGGCAAAGACACAATTTAGTGCTTTGAAAAAGCTGCTATGGGCAGGCCTAACTTTGTAACAAACAAATAGAGTTTAGAAAGGCAAAAGGCATGAGCTCAGGATTGAGTCCAGTAGACAGACATCGTGGTGCAGACCAGCCACGCCCTAAAATATCAATGAAATTCAAGATTCCATTAACCAGGCCAGGGCCTAGGGTAATAGAGGCACTAGAAAAGAGGATATTATGAGTGTGTGTGTGTGTGTAGTGTGGTAAGAATTGGAGAGTGGCTTG
This sequence comes from Rhizomys pruinosus, assembly GCA_009823505.1. Classification (NCBI taxonomy): domain Eukaryota; kingdom Metazoa; phylum Chordata; class Mammalia; order Rodentia; family Spalacidae; genus Rhizomys; species Rhizomys pruinosus. The sequence continues at coordinate 20,230 of VZQC01013897.1, forward strand.
ATTCTAGAAATACTGTGGCTCTAAGTTGTTGTCTGGGCATAAGGTTTGAACTTAATATCAGCTCCTTCCATGCTTAAGGATCACAGCTGTTAAGCCAAGCAGGTGTGGATCTGGGACCAGTTTTTGTGGCATAATGGCATACCTTTCTTAATATTAACATAAAATAGCTTAATACATTCTTATGTTGCCTGAGCAGGTTTTTTATATGCACTCTTCTGTATTATTCATGTATTAGCATGGAAATGATAGCCTACAGTTATATATTGGAAATATGCAAACTTCTGAAATAATATTTCCTATATTAGTTTGCAAGCATGATTCTAAAGTAGATACCTGATTTTCTTTTCTTTTTTTTTTTTTTTTTCTTTTGGTCTTGTCAGGAACCGGGTCTCCCTGTAGCCCCAGCTGTCCTGGAACTCAGCTCTGTAGACCAGGCTGGCCTTGAACTCACAAAGATCCGCCTGCCTCTGCCTCCCGAGTGCTAGGATTAAAGGCGTGCACCACCACGCCCGGCTTTGATTTTCTTAAAGGCACACAAGTAATGATTGGCTCAACCTGACCTTGTAGATACCAGTTTATTCCAAAGATGAGATCAAGTCATGAGTCAGAAGGAAACTACTACTGGGACTGATTTGGACTGAACTCTAAATACTGAGGATTCCTTAAGTTACTCTTGTTTACATTAGCAATAGCTCAGAGCCTACAATGAGGCTATTACAGTTTCTCATGCCATATGCACACTCTGTAAGGAAGCTGAATTCCCCATTGTATAGGTGAAGAAATGTGGGCCAATGGAGATTTAAGTAATCTGTGAAACTGAGAACTAATGGCATACAAGAATGTAAACTCATTCTGTTTCATGCCTCTACTACAATATCACACTTTGCTAAGAAATCCTATTAAATTAATATTGAAAAGACTAAGAATAGATCGCCTTCAAGGATTCATCATGATATATGTGATAGCACTAATCATTTTCTGCCCATGTTTTCTTCAGTTATTCTTTGGTAGACAAATCACATCTTTTTATCGCTGGCCCATTAAACTCACAACTCATATGTATTCCATCCCATGTTACCAAAAGCTCAGGGAGTAATTTGTGAACATAATGGAGCTGTAATCCCAGCACTCAGGAAGCTGAGTAAGAAAAATCACGAATTCAAGGCCAGCCTGAGTTATACAGGGAGACTCTATCTCAAAAAAAAAAAAAAAATACTGGGGAGTTGCTTTAGATCTCTGGCTGGCAAACCCTTTCACAAAGTAGTCGTACTTGCTTTCAGGCTTATGTTATTTTATTCATTTGCTTGAGCCCTGCTGCTTCTCCAGGTCAGGGATGGTCACAATGTCTCCTCCACAATCAAGGTCAGGGCATCAGTAAACCCATCCTGAATTCAGAACCAATTTTTCTCTCCTCCTACTTCTACAACATATTCTATACAATTTATAGTGACCCACACTTCATCTGAAGTAATTCTTGTGTATGCACTATAAATTTCAAGAAGCATACTGTAAGCATCCAAGAACCTGCCCTCATCTTTGTAACTTGCGCAGTGTGTTGTAGTTCTATTTGCACAAAACCAGTATTTTAAAATGTTAAGTATAAGCGATAATGTGTAAATGAAATTTCACTTTCTTAGGCTCCTGAATATTTCCAGTTTTCCCTTCATTCCTTTTCATTCCTTTTTCCCAGCTTCATTCTTTCCCAATCCATGCAGGTCTTTCTGCCCACTAGAGTTTTTGAAGACTGAAGCCATTGTAAGAAATGGAAGAAGTTGACAGATGTGGTGGTTCCTGCCTCTGATCCCAGCACTCAGGAGGCAGAGGCAGGCAGATCTCTATGAGTTCAAGGCCAGCTGGGGCTACATAGAAAGCCTGTCTCAAAAAGACGAAAAAAAATAAATAAAAGAAAGAAATGGCATAATTGAGTTAAGCTAGAGTGTGACTCCCCTCCTCCCTCCTTCTCTCAATCCATCCCTCCATCCTTTTCTATCTTTCTTTCCTCTGAGACAAGGTCTCACTGAGTAAGTCAAGCTGGCTTTGAATATTCTCCTGTCTTAGCTTCAAGAGTACAGAGGTATTATGAAGATCTGAGTCAAGCAAACATTCCCCACTGCTGAGAGTTAAGTACAGGGTCACTGGCATGCAATCTCACTTTCAGTCTTTAATGAAATACTATTCCTATTTGCATGCTAGGGCCATAGATCTTTCCAAAAAGTTCTATTCAAATCCTTGCACAATTTCCTCTACTACATAATTTACAGTGCTGTAACAGTCTGAAAGTTTAGGAAGCACTTTGAAAGCCAGTTTGAACTTAAGGGCAAAACATATTCAGGACAGGTTAAAGTTTATTAAAGGAGACTTTCCTTCTCATTTGGAAAATATTAATGTCTTTATTAATTGCTCTCAAATAAGTACTAGATTTTGAAAGAAATTGTCTTAATTTTCAGTGACTACAAGTTTACCACTACTAATGCCAAAAATCTGGATACATTCTTCTGAAAATTGCACCTTAAATGCATTTGGCAGAATAGCAAACTGGAAGATTCTACTGGATAATAAGTTCTGTAGTTTTGATAAATTTACAGAGGCATCCCAAAATAAAATCAATTTTTAATTATCTGCCTAACTAGGCAACAGTAGCTGTATGTATTATGCATGATAATGTTCACAGTTAAAGTCACTCACATTGCCCACCAATATGTACTATCCATTGGAAGCAATATTTGGTTCATTCTTTTTCCTTTACTTATTATGAAATCATCTACAAGCTAGAAAGTAATGAAGGGATCCTAGGGGATAATAGGAACGAGGTTTAGCCAGGATTTAAGAACTCACCAGGATAATCTATCCAATTATAACTTTGACTATAATCAAGCATAAAAAATAATGTGTCTATCAATAAATGAATTACTGTGGAAGAAAAACAATGTCCTTATGCTAAGAATATCCAAATCTATTCCTTCTAGAACCCATTTTTTTTTACTTTTAATGTTATTATATACAGTTTTAATATGGTATTAGTTCTAATCTTTCAAGTACCCTGTCAGATAAACTTAATTATTTCCCAGTGGCTTGCAAGTGAAAGAAAATTGCAGCAGAAACCTCGGTCATTCATCTAGATATATTTAGTTCCTATAAAAGTGATTCTCTTTTGTTTAAAGGAAAAAGACTCAGATGGCAAATCAGACACATCAAACTTTTTTAGAAAGAAGAGAAGGGTGCCTACGATTGAGATCATTCTAGATAGGCAATTCTTCTATAAACTTACAGGAAACTCTACAAAGTTTGCACACAGGCATTTCTTGGGGACTCCAAGATGAATTGCTGGTGTGTCTGTGTTGCTCTCCTATGGCCCTGAGGTCTTGAGTGGAATATCAATGAATATTTGCACCTCAGCACTTACAGAAATTAGCAAGACCTGACCACTGTGAAGAGAATGCATCTTTGTAAAAGGATTGGTTTCAGGCATGGATGGAGTCACCCCTAAACCTGTTGGGAGTGTCTTAGTTAGCTTCCTTATTGTTGTGACGAAACACTCTGATCAATACCAGTTTGAGGGGGAAAGGGTTTGTTTAGCTTACATCTCCTTGGTCACCACTGAAGGAGTCCAAGATAGGAACTCAGGATAAGAACCTGGAACAAAAACCATGGAGGAACATTGCCTACTGGCTTGCCCCCTGGCCTGTGCTCAACCTGGTTTCTTATAAAATACAGGACCTCCTGCCCTGGCACCACCCACAGTGGGCTGGGTCCTCCCACATCACTCAGCAATAAAGAAAATGCCCCAGAGACATTGTCACAGGGCAGTCCAATGGAGGCAACTCCCCAGTTGAGGCTCCCTCAACTCAGGTGTGTCAAGTTGACAACTAAAGCTACCCAGCACAGATTTGGTCACCCCTAAACCTGTTGGGCGACAATTTAATTTTTCATTGTAAGATAAAGCTCAATTTATTTCAATTAAGTGTTTTGAGCAACCACTCTACATTAGGGGTTGGATGCTGCTACAATGATAAGAAGAGTAGGTGCCACCTTTTGAGAATCTCAGTCCACTGGAGGAGATTCAGACACAGCTAATGATCATACATCATGAAGAACAGTTTGGGTATGAGTGGAGGTCAGAAGAGGGTAATGGCTCTACTGGAGCTGGAGTTATAGGTGGTTGTGAGCTGCCTGATGTGGGTGCTGAGATCAACACTCAGATCCTCTACAAGAGAAGAGAAAGTTCTTAACTACTGAGCCATATCTCCAGACCCTGAATATCCAACTGCTATTGGCTGAGATTTGTATTCTCCTAAGATTCCTATATTGAAGCCTAAATTTCCAATGTAATTATTTTTGGAAATAGGGTCTTTGAGAAGAAACTGGGGTCTGGTGAAAGTACGGGCTTAGTGTTCTACGTATGAGCTTACAAGTGTCCTTATAACAGAGGAAGACAGAGCAAAGCTCTCCTGTGCCTGCTGAGTGACAAGCCATGCAAGGCTGTGCCCACCAGGAACTCGATCCACCAGCACTGTGACCTTGGACTTCCAGACGGCAGAATGATCAGAAACGTACAGTGTTTGGTAACTGATTAAAACTGCCTAAGTTGATGAAGTTACCAACACACCACATTTTGCTCAATTCCTACTACATTGGTTATAGGGAACTTGTTGGCCACACAGAGTGAGTGAAGCACAGCATCTACCTCAGTGTTAGGACAGCCAGGGAGACAAAGTTATCCAAAAGGAGGGAAAGAGGAGAAATCTCTTTAGTTCTTGAGTAACTAAAATCAAAGGAAGAAGAAAAAAAAAAAAAAAAAAAAAAAAAAAAAAAAAAAAAAAAAAAACATTTTTTTTTTTTGTGGTTGTGGTGGTCTGTTTTCTGTTCTGTTCTTTTTTTTTTTCTTTGGTTTTTTGTTTTTTTTTTTTTTTTTTTTTTTTATTTTTGTATGTGTATGAATGTTACTGTCTGCTTGTAGGTTTGTGCACCGTGTCGTGCATGCTGCAGAGGTCAGAAGAGGTCTCGATTCCCCTGGAACTGGAGTTCTCTCTGGAACTGGAATTAAGATGGTTCTTAGCTGCCATGTGGGTGTGGGGATCAAACCGGGTCCTCTGCAAGAGCAGTCGGTGCTCTTAACCACTAGGCTATCTCTCCAGCCCCCAATCCTCCCAAGTATTTTAAATGAGATAATATCCAATTTTTCCAGGGGGAATGGGGGTTATTCTTAGAAGAACAAAATAAGGAAGAAGGTTTTGATAAATTCAATTCAGTGAATGAGATTTTGTAAGATAGCTGAGTTACTGGGATCATGTAGTTTATATTAGAAAACCATGTCTAAGCCGGGAGTGGTGCACATTTTTAATCCCAGCACTTGGGAAACAGAGGCCGTTGGATCTTTTGTGAGCTCAAGGCCAGCCTGGTCTATAGTGAGTTCCAGGACAGCTGGAGCTAAGGAGACCTGTCTCAAAAAGTAAAAAAAAAGAAAAGTATGTCTAAGGTTCAGATTTCACATTAAGTCAAATATATGCACCTACTTATGCATTTCTTTTGCAGTTTAGATAGGGGTTGTTTACGTTTGTTATAGTTAAATATCTCATTTACTGAAATATATTTTAAAGTATTTTACTCTGGGGCTGGAAAGATTGGCTAGTGGTTAAGAGCACCCTCTGTCTATGCAAGGCTACGGGTTCGATCCCCAGCACCCACATGGCGGTGGAGAACCATCCTGTAACTCCAATCCAGAAGAACTCCAGTTCCAGGGGAATCTGACACACCTCTTCTGACTCCGCCGCATTGCACGACATGGGTGCACAGACCTACATTTAGACAGTATATTTCACAATACATAATATAATAAAATAATAAATTTTTTTTTTTTTTTATATGTGTTTATTTTATTGAATTGAACTTATATTTCAAGCGGTTTACTTTGAACGTTTGGCCATTGGAGTCAAGTTGATGCTGTATAAAGGAGGAACATATATTTGATTCGAAACAATGAGATTTAATCCCCTTTCTTCAACGAAATTCTGTATAATGGGATTCTAAAATAAATGACCTTGGAGCTAAAGAGATGGCTCCGTGTTAAGTTCACTGGATGCTCTTGCCTAACAACAGTCTGAATTCCAGTTTGGGGAAGTCTGAAGCCCTTTTCTCACCTCCTGGAGCATTGCAGGGCACCAGTGCAATTAGATACATATAGGCAACATTCATGCACATAAATAAAAAAATAATCACAACGCAAATAAATATTTAACACAAACTACCCGTGTAGTGTAGAGATAAAAGCATAACTGAGCTTTGAAAGGTTCAGTTTGGCTACAATGCCTAGAGACTGAAGGGGCTCTACCCTCAATTTAGAAGACAGAAGCTCTCTCTGTATTCTTTCTTATCATCTACCTATCTATCATCTATCTATGTATCTCTATGTATCTATGTATCTATCATCTGTCTATCATCATCATCATCATCTCTTCCGTGTTTTTGGCAGTGTGTGTGCATTTGTTATTCACATGTGTGGGAAACATGTGCACCACATATGTGTAGATGTCTGCATGTACATGTGTAGGCTAGATTGTAATTGTGTGTCTTCCTCAATCACTCCATCGTTATTTTTTGGAAGCCAGGGTCTTTCGCGATACCCAGAACTTGCCAAATTCATCTAGTCTAGGAAGCCGCTGCCCCAGGGGTCCCTATGTACTTCTCCTAAACTCTGGGATTACAGGCAGGCATGCATGTTTGCTTGGCTTTCATGTGGGTGCTGAGGATCCGCTGGGATTCTCATGTGTTTGGCAAATTTTTGAAAGCCCTTTAGGGCTTTCTTTCTTCTCTGTCTTTATTTTTTCCTTTCCCTCCTCCTTTCCCCTTTTTTTTTTTTTTTTTTTTTGTTTCTTTGGTCTCTATAAAAGGTCAGCACAGTTTTATTAGAGTTTAAAGAAAACACTGGACATGAAAAAAATAATATTCTAACTGGATATTTTTGACATGTGACTTCTTCACTTATCAAAATTCTACTATTTGCATTTCTATTTCTAATGATGTTTTTTATTTTGTTTCTTTTTTTTTTCTGTTGTTCTTTAGTTATTTTATTTTTTCACATCAAATTTTTTAAATTTTTTTAACTAAATCTAGACCATGTTCCTGCCCATTCTCCCCACCCATCAGAGTCATGTATTCTGCCAAACATGCTTTTCATCTCTTTCTAAGTCTTTCTCAATATTCTAATGAGGAAGTTGCTGTTTGAGCAGAAGTTCACTGTTTCAGTCAGTTCTTTGGATGCAGTCCTTTTGTTGTTGTGTTGTTGTTGCTGTTGTTTTCAAATACGCTCACTCCCAACTACTTGGAACAAAAGCTCAAGGGACTGGTGCACAAGAATACTTACAACTAGGTAATTGGCATGAGCATCAACAGAAGAGGGTTTTTCTGGGACTGTGTTACTTTCACCTGCAATGATCATCTTCTAGTCCAGCCATTTTCCTGCAAAGCTCATAATGTCATCTTTCTTTAATTGCGGCATAGAATAGCATTGTGTAAAATGTACACATATTCTTCTATGCCACTCATCAGTTGAGGGCCATTTGGTTGGTTCCAGCTCCTGCTATTGTGAAGAGAGCTGCCATAAACATGGGCCCGTGCATGTATCTCTGCAGTGGGGTGAGTCTTGGGGTACATGCCCAGGAGTAGTATGGCTGGGTCAGGTGGCAAGTTTCCAGTCTTTCAAGGGTTTCTCCACATGGCTTTCCTAGTTGGCTGTACGAGTTACATTCCCACCAAGCAGTGGATGAGTGTTCCTCTTTCCCCACAAACCTCTCCAGCACTTGGTATCATTTGTTTTCTTGATCCTAGCCAGTCTTATTGGAGTAAGATGATATCCTTAAGTGGTTTTTTTCATTTTTTCCTCCTTCCTTATGAATTGTGATGTTGAACACTTCTGTGAGGTGTTTCTCAGCCATCTCTAATTCCTCCACTTGTGACGTCTCTGTTCAGTTCCTTGCTCCAGTCTGTTGAGAGGGTCATTTGTTTTTTTTTTGTTTTTTTAGAGTAGTTTATATATTCTGGAAATCACATGCTTTGTCAGATGTATCTGCAGTGAAGGTTTCCTCCCCAACTCTCGTGGGATTTGTCTTTACTTCCTTGATTGTTTTCTTTTGATGTACAGAGCTTTTGAAGTTTAATGAGTCCCATTTGTCAATTGTCGACCTTAATTCTCTGTGCAGCTGCTGTCTAATTTAGGAAGTCTTTTCCACTCCCTATGTCTGTAGTCTGGCAACTTTTTCTTCTATCACCTTCAGAGTTTGGGGTCTCACGTTGAGTTCTTTAATCCGACTGGAGTTCACTTTTGTACAGGGCGAGAGGTAGGGCGTTTAATTTTAATTCTTCTACAAGTGGTGATCCGTTTTGCCAAGACCACTTGCTGAAGATGCTGTCTTTTCTCCATTTTGGTTTCTTTGTGGCCCCCTTGTCAAATATGAGATGGCTTGAAATTGTATGTGCTCCAGATTTGGATCTTCGGTTTTGTTCCATTGGTCAAAGGTCTGTTTTTGTGCCAGTTACAAGGCTGTTTTTAGACTATAGCCCTGTAGTATATTTTGAAGTCTGGTATAGGAGATCCCCCCTGTGTAGCTCTTTTCACTCAGGGTTGTTTTGGCTATTCGGGGTCTTTTTTTTCCCAAATGAATTTAAGAACATTTGTTTCCAAGCCTGTGAAGAAACTCTTGGGGATTTCGATTGGGGATTGGTTTAAATCTTATACAAGAGTTTCGGTAAATGGGACATTTTTACAATGTTGTTAATTTTCCCCAATCATGAGCATGGGAGGTTTTTCCATCTTCTGATGTCTTCTTCAATTTTTTTCTTTAAAGTTTAAAATTTTGTTTAGAGATCTTGGTCCTTTGGTTAGGTTTTGTTCCTAGGTATTTTATTGTTTTTTTTTGAGGCTATTGTGCGTGGGAAGGTCTCTTGACTTTATTTCTCCAGTTGCTTTGTTTGTTGGTGTAAGAAAGGCCCATGACTTTTAATTAATTAATTAATAATTACATTAATTTTTAAGGGATTCTATATACAGACACCAGTTGTTTGCCGATAGCCATTGACGACTCCATTTATGTCATACATCAGGTAATGGTGCATTTTGCACTAATCTAGGTCCAATTTTGAACAACCAAGGGTCCCATCGACCCGTTGGAGACGCTTGTATGCACACGACCTGTTGTTCAATCAGGAGTCCAGACTATATTCCTGTAGTAATGATTCAACCCCTATCTCTCCACAAGCCCTTACAATCTACCACGATTCCTCTTCCGCAGTTTCGTTCCCTGGGGCTTTGGGAAAGGGGCACACGTTGGGTGAGAAGAAAACAGTCTAATTTTCTTTGGAGTTGTCATTTTGGACTTCAGTCTGTTCAGGTTGTTTTTTTCCATGGATTTACAGCTTCCCATGATACATTTTAGTCATATTAACACCATGACAAGCTATTGGATGTACAGGCATTAAGCAGTACCACTTATTGTGTCAAGCTAAGCTGTGAGCATAGACACAGATGCTGGATGGCATGCTAATCCAATAACTGTGGTTCTCTTAAAGGGTGACAAGTTCTTACTGTGGCTCACAACATGCCCAACACACCGAGGACACAAGCTTGTGGCATCAGCTGTGATTTATTCCTCCAAAGGAGAGAGCTAATAGCCAAATAGATTTGGGATATATATAGACACTTGGCTGCCACTGTTGCACAGTATCTCCAGGCTGTGAGGTGTAGCTGATATTGATGGAGGATCTTGTTTGTCTCAGGGAGACCAATATTTTGCTGTATTGCTTGTATGCCTTTAGTGCCTTTGGTAACGCTCTCTCTAGCATTTTCAGAGGCCAGTTGTACACTAGCAAGTGATGTCCTCTATAAATTTTAATGCTCATCCACCAGGTCTTCGACAACAGGGACTTACTGCCTTTCTCCTTCATATATCCCTCTTATAGGCAAAAAGGCCGTCTTATTTTGGGGGAAGTGGGTTTGAATCCCCTAGCCAACATCTCCTAGGCAGAATAATTCATTGCTGATGTCAGAGCTTTCCTGTAGTAATAATTTTGCTTAATTACACAACTTATAAACCTTACTATTGACATTTGGTCTAGTTAGGGAAAGTGGGAGGTGGGGTACTAATCCTTCTCGGGATACAAATGGAAAAACTCTGTGTTAATCCTATTGATAAATTTTCAATTTTTCTGGATCTTGAAACAAACAATGGAGGAGAATTTTATGTTCCCACAGGTAAAAAATCACCAATCTAAATGCCTGAAAACATACGACTTATGGCTGTGCAGGATGAACTGGGGAATGCCAGCAGAGATGGTTGCACCATTGAACATTAAGGAATGAGGAAACCTCAGACTGCCTGAGTCACAGACACTGAGCATCTCTCTGAATAATATTGGGGTTGACTGTTTATAATGGGCCCTAATGAAGTTTACCTTCCAGGTGCTGAGAAAACCTTCCTACCTCTCCCCCCCCCCCTTTTTTTTTTGAAAAAGAAAACATGATGGTAATGAAACCACTCCCTAACTGTAAACTAGTGCCAACTGTTACAGTGGTAATTTCCTATAAAACAGGCCTAACGTATTAACTGATTGATAGGCATAGGAACGTGAAGGCCATTGATTTTTAAAGGTTATTTGTATCTGCCACTTGCTGAACTTTGTTATAGTTTATTAGGAGTTTTATGGTGGGGAGTTTTTAGCATCGCTTAAGTAAACAATCATATCATAGTAAAAGGATAGTCTGACTTCCTCTTTCCAATTAGTACTCCTTTAATATCCTTTTCTTGCCTTATTGCATCTAGCAAGTGTTTCAAGCACTATATTGAAGAGGAGTGGTGACAGGGGGCAGCCTGCCGGAGTTCCTACCTTTAAAAGGAATTGTTTCCTGTCATTTCCCCTTTTAGGATGATATTGGTTGTGGGTTTCCTGTATATGGCTTTGATTACATTGAGGAATAATCCCTCCAATCCAATTACTTTTCTAGGGACTTTAAGCATGAAGGATGCTGGATTTTGTCAAAGGCTTTTTCAGCATCAATTGAGATGATGTGTGGTTTTTGTCTTTATTATGTTTATTATGTGTGTGATATGTTTATTGATTTTCATATGTTGAACCATCCCTGCATCTCTGGTCTTAATCCAACTTGGTCATGATGGATGATATCTTCTTGATGGGGGTCTGTATGCGATTTGGCCAGATCCTGTTTAGAATTTTGGCATCTGTGTTCATGAGGGAGATGGGTCTATAATTCTCCTTTTAGTGTAATCTTTGCCTGGTTTTTGGTAATAGAGTATTCTGGCTTCATAGAGGAATTTTGGAGAATTCCCTTTGATTGTATACTTCTAAAACAGTTTCAGTAATAATGGTTGTAGGCCTTTTGAAATGTTTTAAGAATCTAGACTGTGTGAAACGTCTGGGCCTGGGCTTTTTTTCGTTGGGAGGCTTCTTATACATCCTCTATTTTTCCTATGTTATTGGGTCGTTTAAGCTGCTGATCTCTTCTTGGCGAGCCTTTGGTGATTAGATTAGTATTCATCCCTATTTCTTCTGGTTTTCAAACTTGGTAGAATAGGTTTTTGTAATATTCACCAACCCCCTGTCTGGCTTGTTTCTTGTCTGTGGCTATCATTCCTCTGTGCTGTCTGAATTGGTTGATTATTTCCCTGTCCGTTGCTTTTTGATTGGTCCTTTTTTTTTTGTTGACTGGTCTAGCTAGAGTCTGTCTATCTTGTTTATATTTCTTCAACGCACCAACTTTCTTGTTGGATTCATTGAGTATTTTTTGGTTTTTTCTCCTGTCTTATTTCTTGTTTTGTCTATTTTTTTTTTTCCTTTCTGTGCTTTGTTTTTTTTTTTTTTTTTTTTTTTTTTTTTTTTTTTTGTTCACTGTTTGTTTTTGCCTTATTCTTTAATTTATTTTATTATTTTTTTTTTTTTTTTTTTTTCTTTTTTTCTGTTTTTTCTTCGTAGGCCACCCACGGGTTACAACTTCCACTTTCCCTCTTTCGCATTGCTTTTGAATGCGGATAAAAAAAAGAGACAAAACCTGCGAAGGGTTTGTTGTGTTGTATTTTCATTGTCACTTCACCGTTCCAGACTCGGTTAATGCTTTATTTTAAATTTGTTTATTTTTTATCCTTCTCTTCCCTTGACCATTCATTATTTCAGAGTGTGTTTGTTTAGTATTTCCATGTATTACTGTTAGGCAGGAGGGATGTCCTGGTGTTGGATGTTGTGAGTATTATTGTTATTGCCAACTGTGGTCTGTGGAATTGCCTGAATATTTTTTTATTTTTTTCCAATTTTTTGTATTTGTAGAGGTTTTTTTTTTTTTTTTTCTGTTTCACCCAGTTAGGTGTGGTGATTTGAGATGTTTCCGTGGGGTGCTGAGTAAAGTTTCTATTCCCTTCTGGTATTAGATGGATATTGATAGCAGGTCCATGAGGTCCATTTGTGTTGTATCATAATATCATTTCAGTTCAGTGTGTCTCTGTTTATATTCTTTGTCTTGGTTGAGCTATCCCAGGAACTCAGTGGGGTATTGAAAGTTCGTCCCCATCTATGATTGTACTGGGTTTAGTAGCCCTCTGTGCCTTGTGGTCCCTGGAGATGTCTATAGTTTATAAAGTTTTGGTGCCCACGAACCATTTTGGGGCATACTCTATTTCATAATTGGTGAAAATCTTCTTGGTGAATTGACCTTTGATAAAATGTAAATGTCTCTTCTTTGTCCTCCTGATTATCTTTATTTACTTGAACCCTATTTATCTGATATTAAACTAGCAATGCTGCTGTTTTCTTTTTGGTACCCATTTTTGCTGGAATATTTTTTTCCATTCCCTTCACTTTAAGGTGGTGCCTGTCTATGAAGGTAAGAGTGGTTTTGTTTCTTTGTAGACACGAGATTGCATGGACTTCCTTTTCCTCAACTCCAACTCTTCCGAGCGTCCTTATGTCTTTTTGATGGGCATTTATTATCCATTACTGTTCAGGTTTCCGACCTGTCGGTTATAGTGTTGCTTACCTTTTTGCCTTCCTATCCCTTTGATTCTTCCCTTTTATGTGGTATGTCTATCCTGTCTGCAGTTGTTCCCTCTTTCCTCTTTTAGTCGTTTATTTCTTTTCTTCCTTTTCTCGGTGCCTGGGTTTGGGTGCTCCCTTTCTTTTTCTGTCTTTTGCATTGCTTCAAGTAGTTCTCTGAAGGGTGTTTTTCCTAACCTGTATTCTTTTTATTTTATTTTATTATTATTATTTTTTTTGGTTTTTTCGAGGACAGGGTCTCCCTGAGCCCCAGCTGTTCTGGAACTCACTACGTAGGACCAGGCTGGCCTTGAAACTCAACAAAGAACTGCCTGCTTCTGCCGCTGCCTCCCACGTGCTAGGCTTAAAGGCGTTGCACCACCACGCCCGGCCCGACACAGTATTCTTTCAAGTCTGTTTATTGTCATGGATGGTATTTCTTTCTCCTTTCACTATAATTGACATTTTTACGGAGTATAGTAGTTTGGGTTGGCATGTATTGTCCTTTAATACTGGTAATGCTTTGCTACAGTTTCTTCTCGCTTTCATAGCTGTGTGTTGCAGACAGTCAGTAAGTGTACTTCTGATCCGGTTTCTACTCCTCTAGGTCACTTGTTGTTTTTTTTTCGACTGCTCTTGCAGAGGACCCGGGTTCGATCCCCAGCACCCATATGGTGGCTAAGAACCGTCTGTAACTCCAATTCCAGGAGAACTCCAGTTCCAGGGGAATCCGACGCCCCCTTCTGACCTCTGCGGCATTGCACAGGATGCACAAACCTACATGCAGACAGTACACTCATACACATATAACAATAAATAAAATTTAAAAAATAATTTAAAAAAATTAATTCATGTAGCGATTAACTCAACTGGAAAAGTAAAGAAGTTTTCTCAGACATAGGAAGAAATCAAGGTGATCTGGGCACAAAGAACAATAGGCATGAGAATGTGTAAGTTCAGCTTGGCAGAACATAGGCTTCCTGACTACGGAGCCTACTGCAGACTGTTCAATCTCTTGCTACGCTGACACTCTACTTTCTGCTCGAATTTGCTTGCACACTGAGCATCCTTGCCCTTCTCCCTCTGCTGCCAGCCCCTTCTCTGCATTTTCCCTACCAGGAAGCACTGAGTGCACCACTCCTTCTTCTGGCATGGTGTTGCCTAATCCAGTAGCCACTACCCATGTGTGATGGTTTGAGTGAGAGTGTCCCCCACAGGCTTTAAGTATTCAGGCATTTTGTCCCCAGTTGGTGGCACTGTTTTGGGAGGTCTGAGAAGGTGTGGACATTCTGGAGGAATTATGTCACTGGGGGCAGGCTTAGTGAGTTTAACAAGCCTTGCAGTCTCCAGTCTCTCTGTCTCTCTCTCACTTCCTGTGCTCATTGGAGATGTGAACCTTGTCTTTCTGCTCCAGCCCCACCCACCATACCTTCTTCCACGATGGACTCTGATTCCCTGGAACTGTCAGTTGTAAGCTCAAATAAACTCTTCCTTTTATAAGTTCCTTTGGTCATGGTGGTTTTATGACAGCAACCGAAAAGTGACTAATACACTATGTGTGGCTATGCAACTTGTAATGTAAAGGAATTGAAATTAGAAATTCATTCTCTCTTGCCCTAGCAACATTTCAAGTGTTCAAGAGTCACATGTGGCTACCACACTGGACAGAGGAAAAATAGAAGCTTTTCATTATTGCAGAGGAATGTAGCATGTGGCAGGAAACCAATGCACACTTGTGGAATAAACAAATAGTTGTATAAAAACCGAGAAGTACTACCATCTACCACAGCCTCCTGTCCTTGTGAGGGGCTCCTTATGTCATAAAAGTCAACCAAATCCCCGTATCTTACTCATATCAAGAAATGAAAGAAAAAGTTTATAAGATTCTAATATAGTTACCCTTAAGAGGAATATCCAATTGTTATTTTTAAAAAGCATTTATTTTTATTCTTATGAACATGAACATGTTTGGGTATGAGTGGAGGTCAGAAGAGGGTCTCAGATTCCCCTGGAACTGGAGTTCTCCTGGAACTGGAGTTACAGATGGTTCTTAGCTGCCATGTGGGTGCTGGGGATCAAACCCGGGTCCTCTGCAAGAGCAGTCGGTGCTCTTAACCACTAGGCTATCTCTCCAGCCCCAATTCCTCCAAGTATTTTAAATGAGATAATATCCAATTTTTCCAGGGGGAATGGGGGTTATTCTTAGAAGAACAAAATAAGGAAGAAGGTTTTGATAAATTCAATTCAGTGAATGAGATTTTGTAAGATAGCTGAGTTAACTGGGATCATGTAGTTTATATTAGAAAACCATGTCTAAGCCGGGAGTGGTGGCACATGCTTTTAATCCCAGCACTGGGGAAACAGAGGCAGTTGGATCTTTGTGAGCTCAAGGCCAGCCTGGTCTACATAGTGAGTTCCAGGACAGCTGGAGCTACAGGGAGACCCTGTCTCAAAAAGATAAAAAAAAAAAGAAAAGTATGTCTAAGGTTCAGATTTCACATTAAGTCAAATATATGCACCTACTTATGCATTTCTTTTGCAGTTTAGATAGGGGTTGTTTACGTTTGTTATAGTTAAATATCTCATTTACTGAAATATATTTTAAAAGTATTTACTCTTGGGGCTGGAAAGATGGCCTAGTGGTTAAGAGCACCATCTGCTCATGCAAAGGATACGGGTTCGATCCCCAGCACCCACATGGCGGTGGAGAACCATCCGTAACTCCAATTCCAGAAGAACTCCAGTTCCAGGGGAATCTGACACCCTCTTCTGACCTCCGCAGTATTGCACGACATGGGTGCACAGACCTACATGTAGACAGTATATTCATACACATAAATAAATAAATAAAATAATAAAAAATTATTTACTCTCGGATGGGATATTCAAATGTGTTTATTGAATTGAACTATAATTTCAAGCGGTTTACTTTGAACGTTTGGGCCATTGGAGTCAAAGTTGATGCTGTAGAAAGGAGGAAAATATATTTGATTCGCAAACATATGAGATCTTAATCCCCTTTCTTCAACGAAATTCTGTATAAGGGATTCTAAAATAAATGACCTTGGAGCTAAAGAGATGGCTCAGCTGTTAAGTTCACTGGATGCTCTTGCCTAACAACAGTCTGTAATTCCAGTTCTGGGGAAGTCGAAGCCCTTTTCTCACCTCCTGGAGCATTGCAGGGCACCAGTGCAATTAGATACATATAGGCAACATTCACGCACATAAAATAAAAATAATAAACAGCAAATAAATATTTAACACAAACTACCCTGTAGTGTAGAGATAAAAGCATAACTGAGCTTTGAAAGGTTCAGTTTGGCTACAATGCCTAGAGACTGAAGGGGCTCTACCCTCAATTTAGAAGACAGAAGCTCTCTCTGTATTCTTTCTATCATCTACCTATCTATCATCTATCTATGTATCTATGTATCTATGTATCTATCATCTGTCTATCATCATCATCATCTCTCTCCGTGTATTTTGGCAGTGTGTGTGCATTTGTATTCACATGTGTGGGTGTACATGTGCACCCACATATGTGTAGATGTCTGCATGTACATGTGTAGGCTAGATTGTAATTGTGTGTCTTCCTCAATCACTCTCCAGTTTATTTTTGGAAGCAGGGTCTTTCGCAGTACCCAGAACTTGCCAAATTCATCTAGTCTAGGAAGCCAGCCTGCCCCAGGGGTCCCTATGTACTTCTCCTAAACTCTGGGATTACAGGCAGGCTGCCATGTTTGCTGGGCTTTCATGTGGGTGCTGAGGATCCAGCTGGGATTCTCATGCTGTTTGGCAAACTTTTGAAAGCCCTTTAGGGCTTTCTTTCTTCCTTGATCTTTATTTTTTCCTTTCCCTCCCTCCTTTTCTCCCTCTGCCTCCTTCTTGTACTGTATAAAAGGTCAGCACAGTTTTATTAGAGTTTAAAAGAAACACTGGACATGAAAAAATAATATTCTAACTGGATATTTTTGAATGTGACTTCTTCACTTATCAAAATTCTACTTATTTGCATTTCTATTATGTGCAAAAATGATGTTTTTATTATTTTCTTTTTTTCTGTTGTTCTTTAGTTATTTATTTTTTCACATAAATTTATTTTAAATTTTTTTAACAAATCTAGACCCATGTTCCTGCCCATTCTCCCACCCTGCCAGAGCTCATGTATTCTGCCAAACATGCTTTTCATCTCTTTCTCAGTCTTTCTCAATATTCTCCATGAGGAAGTTGACTGTTTTGAGCAGAAGTTCACTGTTTCAGTCAGTTCTTTGATGCAGTCCTTT
>VZQC01013897.1:37689-129592 GCA_009823505.1 Rhizomys pruinosus
TGTTGTTGGTGTTGTTGTTGCTGTTGTTTTCAATACGCTCACTCCCCACTACTTGGGGAACAAAGCTCAGGGACTCGTGCACAAGAACATATTTAACTAGGTAATTGGCCATGAGCATCCAACAGAAGAGGGTTTTCTGGGACTGTGTTACTTTCACTCATATGATCAGGTCTTCTACTCCAGCCTTTTTCCTGCCCAAATCATAATGTCATCTTTCTTTTAATTGCGTGCCATAGAATTACCATTGTGTAAATGTACCACATATTTCTCTATGCCACTCATCAGTTGAGGGCTTTGGTTGGTTCCAGCTCCTGCTATTGTAAAGAGAGCTGCATAAACCATGGCCCGTGCATTGTATCTCTGCAGTGGGGTGAGTTTGGGGGTACATGCCCCAGAGTAGTATGGCTGGGTCAGGTGGCCAAGTTTTCCAAGTCTTCCAAGGGTTCTCCACATGGCTTTCCCTAGTTGGGCTGTACGAGTTACATTCCCACCAGCTAGCTGGATGAGTGTTTCCACTTTCCCCACAAACCTCTCTCAGCACTTGGTTAGCATTTGTTTTCCTTGATCCTAGCCAGTCTTATTGAGTCAGATGATATCCTTACAGTGTTTTTTTCCTTTCTTTTCCTCCTTCTTATGATTCATGATGTTGGAACACTTCTTGAGGTGTTTCTCAGCCATCTCTAATTCCTCGCCTTGTGACGTCTCTGTTCAGTTCCTTGCTCCATCTGTGTGAGAGGGTCATTTGTTTTCTTTTTTGTTTTTTTAAGTAGTTTATTTATTCTGGAAATCATGCTTTTCAGATGTATCTGCAGTGAAGGTTTCCTCCCACTCTGTGGGATTTGTCTTTACTTCCTTGATTGTTTTCTTTTGATGTACCGAGCTTTTGAGTTTAATCGAGTCCCATTTGTCAATTGTCGACTTAATTCTGTGCAGCTGCTGTCTAATTAGGAAAGTCTTTTCCGTACTGCCTATGTCTGTAGTCTGGCAACTTTTTTTCTATCACCTTCAGAGTTTGGGGTTTCACTTTGAGTCTTTAATCCGACTGGAGTTCTTTTGTACAGGGCGAGAGGTTAGGGTTTAATTTTATCTCTACAAGTGGTGTCCCGTTTTGCCAAGACCACTTGCTGAAAGATGCTGTCTTTTCTCCATTTGGTTTCTTGGCCCCCTTGTCCAATATGAGATGGCTTGAAATTGTATGTGCTCCGATTTGGATCTTCGGTTTTGTTCCATTGTCAACAGGTCTGTTTTTGTGCCAGTACAAGGCTGTTTTTATGACTATAGCCCTGTAGTATATTTGAAGTCTGGTATAGGAGATCCCCCCTGTTAGCTCTTTTCCTCCAGGGTTGTTTTGCTAATCGTGTCTTTTTTTTCCCAATGAATTTAAGAGGACATTTGATTTCCAGCCTGTGACAGAACTCTTGGGATTTGATTGGGCGTTGGTTTTAAACTTATACAAGAGTTTCGGTTTCAAACTGGGACATTTTTACAATTTGTTAATTTTCCCATCATAGCATGGGAGGTTTTTCCATCTTCTGATGTCTTCTTCAATTTTATTCTTTAAAGTTTAAAATTTTTGTTGTAGAGATCTTTGGTCTCTTTGGTTAGGTTTGTTCTAGGTATTTTATATGTTTTTTTTGAGGTATTGTGGTGGGAAGGTCTCTTGTGACTTATTTCTCCCGTTGCTTTGTTTGTTGGTGTAAGATAAGGCCATGATTTTAATTAATTAATTAATAATTACATTAATTTTTAAGGGATTCTACATATACAAGCACAGTTGGTTTGCGATTGCATGACGTACTCATTTATGTCATACATCAGGTAATTGCGTCATTTTGCACTAGATCTAGTTCCAAATTTTGAACAACCAAAGGGTTCCATCAGACCAGTTGGAGACGTTGTATGCACAGACCATGTTGTATCAATCAGGAAGTCCAGACTATATTCCTGTACGTAATGATTCACCTATCTCTCCACACAGCACCTTACAATCTACACGAATTCCTCTTCCAGCAGTTTCGTTCCCTGGGGCTTTGGAAAGGGGCACACGAATGGGTAAGAAGAAAACAGTCTAATTTTCTTGGAGTTGTCATTTTGGACTTCAGTCTGTTCAGGTTGTTTCTTTTCATGGATTTACAGCTTTCCCAGTGGATATCATTTTAGTCATATTAACAAACCCCATAGCACAAGCTTTGGATGTACAGGCATTTAAGCAGTACCACTTATTTGTCAACTAAGCTTTGGCCATAGACACAGATGCTGGATGGATGCTAATCCAAAACTGTGGTTCTCTCTATAAAGGGTGACAGTTCTTACTGTGGCTCACAACATGGCCAACCACCTAGAGGACACAAAGCTTGTGGCATAGCTGTGATTATTCCTCCAAAGGAGAGAGACTAAAGCCAAATCAGATTTGGGAATATATATAGACACTTGGCTGCCACTGTTGCACATATCTCCAGGCTGTGAGGTGTAGCTGATATTGATTCGGAGGAATGCTTGTTTGTCTCAGGGAGACCAATATTACTTATTGCTTTGTATTGACTCTTTATGGCCTTTGGTAACGTCCTCTAGCATTTTCAGGGCCAGTTGTACACAGCAAGTGAGTCCTCATAAATTTTATGCTCATCACCATGGTCTTCGACAACAGGGACTTACTGCCTTTCTTCCTTCATATATCCCTTTATAGGCAAAAAGGGTGCTTATATTTGGGGGAAGTGGGTTTGAATCCCCTAGCCCAACATCTCCTAGGCAGAATAATTCATTGCTGATGTCAGAGCTCTTCCTGTAGTAATATATTTTGCTTAAATTCACACAATCTTATAAACTTACTATTGAATTTGGTCTAGTTAGGAGGAAGTGGGAGGTGGGGTACTATCCTTTCTGGGATACCAAAATGAAAAAACTCTGTGTTAACATCCTATTGATAAATTTTCAATTTTTCGATCTTGAAAACAACAATGGGGAGAATTTTATGTTCCCACAGGTAAAAATCACCAATCTAAATGCCTGAAAAACATACGACTTATGGCTGTGCAGGATGAATGGGGAATGCCAGCAGAGACGTTGACCCATCGAACATTAAGGAATGAGGAAACTCAGACTGCCTGAGTCACAGACACTGGGCATCTCTCTGAATAATATTAGGGGTTGACTGTTTATAATGGGCCCTAATGAAGTTTACCTTCCAGGTGCTGAGAAAACCTTCCTACTCTCCCCCCCCTTTTTTTTTTTGAAAAAGAAAAACATGATGGTAATGAACCACTCCCTAACTGTAAACTAGTGCCAACTGTTACAGTGGTAATTTCCTATAAAACAGGCATAACGTATTAACTGATTGATAGGCATAGGAACTGTGAAAGGCCATTGATTTTTAAGGTTAATTTTGTATCTGCCACTTGCTCGAAGCTGTTATAGTTTCTAGGAGTTTTCTGGTGGGAGTTTTAGCATCGCTTAAGTAAACAATCATATCATAGTAAATAGATAGTCTGACTTCCTCTTTTCCAATTAGTACTCCTTTAATCTCCTTTTCTTGCCTATGCATCTAGCAAGTGTTTCAAGCACTATATTGAAGAGGAGTGGTCAGGGGGCAGCCTTGCCGGAGTTCCTACCTTTAAAAGGAATGTGTTTCTGTCATTTCCCCATTTAGGATGATATTGGTGTTGGTTTCCTGTATATGGCTTTGATTACATTGAGGAATAATCCCTCCAATCCAATTACTTTCTAGGACTTTAAGCATGAAGGATGCTGGATTTTGTCAAAGGCTTTTTCAGCATCAATTGAGATGATGTGTGGTTTTTGTCTTTATTTGTTTTTTGTTTGATTATGTTTATTGATTTTCAATGTTGAACCATCCCTGCATCTCTGGTATAATCCAACTTGGTCATGATGGATGATTCTTCTTGATGGGTCTGTATGCGATTTGCCAGATCCTGTTTAGAATTTTGGCATCTGTGTTCATGAGGGAGATGGGTCTATAATCTCCTTTTTTAGTGTATATCTTTGACCTGGTTTTTGGTAATAGAGTGATTCTGGCTTCATAGAGGAATTTGGAGAATTCCCTATGATTGTATACTTCTAAAAGTTTCAGTAAGTAATGGTTGTAGGGCTTTTGAAATGTTTTAAGAATTAGGACTTGTGAAAAAGTCTGGGCCTGGGCTTTTTTAGTTGGGAGGCTTCTTACTACATCCTCTATTATTATTATGTTATTGGGTCGTTTAAGCTGTGATCTTCTTGCGAGCCTTTGGTGATTAAAAGATTACAGATATTCATCCTTTTCTTCTAGGTTTTCAAACTTGTAGAAATATAGGTTATATCGTAATATTCCCATATGATTTCTGGATCTTTTACCTTGTCTGTTGTGATTTTCCCTTCATCATGATTGGTTGTTTTGGAGTTGGTCCTTCTTTCTTTTTGTTAACTGGTCTGAGAGGTCTGTCTATCTTGTTTATTCTTTCAAAGTAACCAACTTTTGGATTCATTGATTTTTTGTGTTGTTTTCTTGTTTATTTCATTGATTTCTGCTCTGATTTTTGTTTTTTCTTCCTGTCTCTGTGCGTTTAGGGTTCTATCTGGTTTTTGCCTCTCAATGCTTTAGTGTTAGTGTTAGATCATTCACTTGTGCTCTTTCCTGTTTTTCTAATGTAGGCACCCAGGGTATAATCCTCCCTCTTAGGATTGCTTTGAAGGTATCATATGGTTTTGTTGTGTTGTATTTCATTGTCATTCAGTTCCAGGAATGCTTTTATTTGTTTCTTATCTCCTCTCCTAGACCATTCATTATTCAAGAGTGTGTTGTTTAGTTTCCATGTATTTGTAGGCAGGAGGGTGTCCTGGTGTTGGTGTGTGAGCTTTATTCACTGTGGTCTGAGAGAATGCCTGAAATTATTTCAATTTTTTGTATTTGTAGAGGTTTTTTCTGTTGTCACCAGTATTGGTGATTTTGAGAATGTTCCGTGGGGTGCTGAGTATAAAGTTGTATTCTCTGGTATTAGGATGGAATATTCGTAGGGTCTATGAGGTCCATTTGGTTGTATCTATCATTCAGTTCAGTATGTGTCTCTGTTTATTCTTTGTCTTGTTGACTATCCCAGGACTCAGTGGGGTATTGAAATCTCCCATATGAGTGTACTGGGTTAATCTGTGAATTGTGGTCCTGGAGAATGTCTTTTTTAAAGTTTGGTGCACCACGAATTTGGGGCATATATATTCATAATTGTGAAATCTTCTTGGTGAATTGCCTTTGATAAAAATGTAAATGTCTCTTCTTTGTCTCCTCTGATTTCTTTTACTTTGAAGCCTATTTTATCTGATATTAAAAGCAATGCCTGCTTTCTTTTTTGGTACCATTTGCTTGGAATATTTTTTCCATCCCTCACTTTAAGGTGGTGCCTGTCTTGAAGGTAAGATGTGTTTCTTGTAGACAGAGCATATGATGGATTCTGTTTCCCAATACAATCTCCAGCGTCTATGCTTTTGATTGAGTTTAGTTCCATTAATATTTAAGGTTATGACTGATAGGTTTGGTTGCTTCCTTTTGCCTTATTATCCATTTGGTTTTTATTTAGGTTTCTACTTCTGTCAGTTATGCTTTTATTTATTTCTCTTTCTAGGTGCCTGGGGTTGGTTGCTCCTTTCTTTCTGTCTTTTGATTGCTTCAAGTATTCTCTGAAGGGTGGTTTTCCAACATGTATTCTTTTTATTTTATTTTATTATTATTATTTTTTTTGGTTTTTTCGAGACAGGGTCTCCCTGTAGCCCCAGCTGTTCTGGAACTCACTCTGTAGACCAGGCTGGCCTTGAACTCACAAAGAACTGCCTGCTCTGCCTGCCTCCCAGTGCTAGGTTAAAGGCGTTGCACCACCACGCCCGCCCGACAAGTAATTCATTTCAAGTTGTTTATTGTCATGGATGGTATTTCTTCTCTCCTTTCAACTATAATTGACATTTTTACGGGTATAGTATTGGGTGGCATGCTATTGTCCTTAATACTGGTGAATGCTTGCTACAGTTTCTTCTCTGTTTTCATAGTGTTTGCAGACAAGTCATGTAATGTACTAACTGTCGGTTTCTACTCTCTAGATGTCAGCTTGTTGTTTTTTTTTATTTCCTCTTCTGATTTCTTTAGTATTTCTACTTCTTTTTGGAGCTTCTCGATCTCTTCTTGTAGCTCTTTGGTTCGCTGGTTGGTTTCTTTATCTTTTTCAGCATGGGATCTTTTCAGTGTTTCTACTTCCTTCTGGAGCTTGTCATTCTCTCTCTCTAGGTCCTTCTTGAGTTCCTCCTTTTCTTTTCTTAGTTCTTTAATTTGTTCTTTATGACCTTGTAGTTCTTTAAATATGTTCCCAATTGTGTTTCTGATATCTGTGTCCTGGGGCATTCCCAGAGGGATCCCACTGCACGAGTCTTCCATAGGGTTGGTAAAGCTTGGCACGGGATTATCCTGCCCCTTTCCAGTGTTGTCTCTTCTTCGTGATCCTGGCATATGGGCTTCTCCTTGCCTGTATTCCAATGTGAGTCCTAAATGCCTCTTCACTGTGTTGAAGGTGGGGAGGCTCTTCAGCCCGCGCCCCAGTACCTTCCGCTGGCCTCAATAGATCTCCTACTTTCTTCTTTCTATTTGTCTATTTTGTATTTCACCTCCTGAGGTGAATGCCTAACTCAGTTACTTTCAATCTAAGTAGTTAGTTTGCATTTCATAAACTTTAATATTGCACCTTCGATAATCTTATAATATCCATTAAGATTTTCCCTCTAATAAAAGAATTAGGAGCTTGTTTCCTGTTTCTAAACTTAGGTGGTCATGCTTTAACTTCCCTGATGTATTTTGTATTTACATTTACTTTTGCTAGTCTGCAAGTGCTTTCTGACATTTATAGAGATTTGTCTGCAATGTTATAATTTATGAATATCTCATGTACTTTGAAAGCAATGTCAATTTTCTACTTTTGTGTTTTTTTTTTACTGAAATTTTCACATATTTACTAAATTTTAGGTCTTTATTAATTGTCTAAATAATCTTTTGGTGTCTGAGATAAGTCCACTAACATCTCCCACTGTCATTTGGGAAATTAATTTCTCTTTAAAATTCTGTCAGCTTTTGTGTCATATAGTCAAAAGCAAAATCTCTAGTTGCATGAAGTTAGGATCCTGCATCTTTATTATGATAAATGTACTGTCGACTTGTTTTACCTCATAATTAATAATAATCTTGGAAAGTAGTTTCTTGCTTGTCTTTTTTACTTAAAGACTTTCTGACAAACTTTGTTTTGGTTAATATTTCATGATATATCTTTTACATTCTTTTATCTTCAAATTTTATATGATTTCATCTCAGAAAAAAATCCAATAGTTAAACAAAATCTACCTAGGACAACTCTGGCTTCTAATGTTTGAGATATGTATTGGTTTGCTTTATTTTATTTCTGATTTTTGGCCCTCTGTCTTTGTGTGTATCTAGATGGTTTCTATTTTCCCTTTGCTTTTCCTTTTTATGTTCTACCAGTTTGTTAAATTGATTAGAATAATTCCCTCTTTCTTACTGGTCTTTGAAGAGTATACATTTTATTTTTAGTTATATTTTTAATTTTTCCAGTGGTCTGTTTAGCATACAGAACTGGCATAGGGAAACAGGAAGTCTCTACTTTCCACTTCCCACTTTCAAGATGATGCACAGATTGTGGTAAGAGGTAGAAACCACACAGCCCCTTCAACAAGGCAAATTTATATATTAAGAATTAACATCAAGCCAGGTATAGTGAGGCTCAATACCAGCACTGGGGAGGCAGAGGCAGGATGATCTCTACGAGATCAAGGCCTGTCTGGTCTATATAGCAAGTTCCAGGTCAAATGTGTCAACAGGGAGACACTGTCTTAAAAATAAACGAGAAAGGGAGGAAGGAAGGGAGGGAGAGAGGGAAGACGGAAAGAGAGAGATGGAAGGAGGGAAGAAGAATTAACAAAAACTTACATTTGAGACACAAAGAAACTCTATTCAATATCCTAGGACTAAACATTGGAGAGGCTTCCAGTGGTGAGATGATTTCATTACTAAATTAGCTTCTAAGACTGGTACAGGAGCTGACCAGTCAGCAGTAAGCCTGACTCCAGGTCCAAACATTTGGCTCCCACCATGAGAACAGGACCTTGAAGATGAGCTCCTAGCTGTCCCTGCCTGTCTCCCACCCCTGAGGCTTCAGAATGAGGAAAGGCTTTTGTTACTAGCATTTGTTCCTTTGGCTATCCCTCCCAAGAAGGTATTTATGAAATTATTGAAGGCTACTTTCTTAATTAAAATGGAATTATTCAAATATGTATGTGAGATCCTTCAGGACATTATAGCACTAAGTTAATCAGAATCTCATCGGCTTTCTGAGGGGATTCTTTTGTTAATTATAGGGATCGTTGGCTATCTACCTCCCTATACCTCTGTATACACTGTTTACATCTAAATCATTTATTTTACTATATGGCTGCTTCCTACTGATTAAGGAGTTCTTTCATTAAAAATTTTTTTTTCATTCCTTATAAACAAACCGTAGTTTATTGGTAAACTGTTTATAGAACTCACATTTTAAACTTCTTACTTAAAAGGTAGAAGTCACTTTCTTGTTAAGCTCCTGACAGCTGTTTAAATTACCTGATTAAGTACAAACATAAATTTACACATAAATATAAATAAAATATAAATTATAAATTATCTGATTAAATAGAGATAGAAATAACAACTGTACTTCCACTGGGAAAAATTTTTAAGATCAACTAAAGGATTCCAAGAGCCTATTTCTCTACCTTGGGACATTGATACAGGATTCAGAAACCCAAATTCCAATCTGAATCAACTATTTACTAGTTAAGTGTCTTTGAACCCTACATAAGTTTCCTTTACCTCTTTAATGTTTGATTTAATTTTTTCATCTTTAAAGTTGTATAATAATCCCTGTCCTTGCTCCAGGGTCTCAGGTATCAAAGGAAATAAGAAGTTAAAAGCATTTTAAAATTCAGGAACCTTTCTTAGGAATCTGGCAAGTGACCTGCAAATACCATGGCTTTGTTAATTCTTAGTGCTAGAGAGAATACACTCCTTTCTTTGTATAAAAGAATCCAAGAGCTTATGCCAATCACTTGTAATGAATCAGATCATAAATTAAGCCAACTTCAAAGGTGAAGGGGCTCCAGATTCATATTTTTCCCTCCAAATATCAGAATATATTCATAGCATGGGTGTTCAGAGGCCAGGGAATGGCTGTCCTCATGTGACTGTGCTCCACAGGAAACGTAGAAGGTAGATATTTGAACATCTGGAGCTAGAGCAGACAGTAGTGAAAAAGCAGTGCTTGGTTACCCTGCCCCTACTTTTCATCCCGCCACAGACTGAAATATTATGAAAATATAAATTCATAAATAGGGCATAACTTCAGGCACAACTCCCCTCTCAGCACAAAGTTGGATACACAGTATATTTTAATATGTAACATAATGCAAGCTACTCATTTAATAAACATCACCAAATTAATTTCATTCTCACACAATGAATGTTATATAAGCCTCATAGATTAGAAAGCCAATTGGAAAAGGAAGTCTAATAGGTGGTTTTTAATATTCTTTCTGATTTTAGACTCTTTAATTATATGGCCAATTACTGACAGTTGAACAGATCTGTTTTCATTTTCAAGTGAACATGGCCTGTGTTGGCAATGGGCATGCTCCATTTTACTGTTGTTTTTGTACGTTCCTTTGATTTTGAATGAATATGGCCAGATGAATCTTACAATAAGGAGCTCGTCTTCTCTGGAGCAGGCTCCTTTATAAAACACTGCTACCAAATTCAAGGCTAAATTCAAGTTGGAAACAGAATCTTTTCCAAGGATCAGAAGAATATTTTGTTCAAACAATACAATAGCTCAGTGATCAGTGAGTCTTTTCATGCACTGTGTATACAAAGTCAGAGATAATGAAACTGAAGACAACATCATTAATTTTGTTGTTTAAGACTCCCAGAAATGAACTCACAACATTATCATAGAAGTTTCAAGAAATAAACCATAGCAATTCTGTAAGTAAAGCCAAAGATTTAGAAAAACTTACAATGAAAGAGTAAAAATTTAGAGATATTGTAATAGAATCAAATCAGTTCTCAACCAAGAGGAGCACACGATACTACAGAAAACTATTTTGACAGAATAGAAAAGCTTATTTTATACCAAAACGTTACCATTTTGTTAATAACTCAACTTTTGCTTTAGTCTCAAAGGTTTATATTTTAAATCTTCCAATGTCTTTTACATATTATCAAGTAAGATTTTCCAGAAATGTATTAATGCAACTTTAGAAAGGGCTTAAAATGGAGGAAAGAGTGTGAGTAAAAGATGAGATTTAGTTCAAGCTATTGGGATGGTAGCATCATTTAAACTCATTAAAAAGAATCATTTCCAGATCAGAAATCAACTTGACATACTGGTACTTGGGATTGGTTACTGGCTTTAGTGGCATTAGAAGAAAATCAGAGAAGAAAAGGCTCTAAGAGAAGGGGGGTCATTTAAATAATTCTCTTAAAAGCCTTTCAACAAAGTTTTTCCTAGAGTGAGCAGGTGGGCTGACACTGTAAAAATCCTACTGATTTACTATAAATTTTCTAAAAATATGGCACATCAGAATCATCAAACAAAAGGCTGTAGGTGTGATTAAAATAATTATTGAGCCCTATTCTCAATAATTGTAGTGTGTCTTCAGAGGGCTTGTGTAGTACTCATTTCCTAGGACAATCTTGTCTATGTACACTGTCATTGCTATCAGATATATAGAATAAGTGAGGCTCAAAGAGTTTAACAACTTGCCTAAGGCTACCCAGTTGGTAAAGGTGGCAAATTAAGCATTTCAAGTAATACTATATCTAGTTCAAAAGCCACCTTATGTCTAGCATTCCAGATTTTCCTACATATGGTTCCATTTGCATATTTTTAGGAAGATATGCAGTGTTTTATGAAATAACTTAATTACTGATAAACTAGATAGAAATAACTTTTTGGACTCCAAATCTTTTAGCATATACTAGAGACACTTACTGATAGAATGCTAGACATTACATTTGCAAAGTAGAGAGTTTATGGAAAATACAGGTCCACATGAATGTCATTTAAGTTTTAGATACCAGTGAACTGTCTTGGTTTTGCCTAGAATGGATTAAGTCTGTACAAAGCATGGTTTTTCAGGAGCAGCCATTAGCTTGGTTTGGGGAAGCTAATGGTACTAAACGGGTAGCATGACACTTAAAAACAGATCATGAACACTCGGGAGGCAGAGGCAGAGGCAGGTGGATCTCTGTGAGTTTAAGGCCAGCCTGGTCTACACAGTGAGTCAGCTGGGGCTACATAAAAACCCTATCTCAAAAAGACCAAAACAATAGATCATGAGGCATAGATGAACATGGTTTGTAACAGCCAAGGGCAATGCTGTCCGTCCTTATTTCATTTAAATTAAAGTGACTAGCTGTGGGTAAAATTGCTTTTGACAGAGGTCACTGTGGTTCACTGCCATTGAACTTTATCTTAGCTGTCTGCTAGAATCATTGAGGGGGAAGAGGTGTATTCAGAGGTTAAGGAGTTAGCACTAAGACCTTTGGAGATAACAAATAACTAATCTTCAGACGTTTCTTTCTTGACCATATCATGTTACTGCTGCCAAGCCCATTTTTTCTCTAGTGACAATGACAAACCATGTTGAACACTAATATTTATCATCATGCACACTGGCAGGTATTGACATACATTAAGTGCTGGTGAGCAACTCTATCAGTGTGGTAAATAAGTAAAGCATTTTCCCCTGGAGAATATTGACAACCCAAGCTGTATGATTAGGGTACACAGTAAAGCTTAGACTTAACAGTCTGTTTTTTATTTATGTATCGTGATAATCACCAAACTTGAGAAGTTACATATAGGATTCAAGCCAGAAGCATGAATGACTGTCTTACTCATAATAAAATTATCTTTTCTTGGGGCTGGAGAGATGGCTCAGTGGTGAAGAGCACTGACTGTTCCTGCAGACAACCTAGGTTTGATTACCAGCACCCACATGGCATCTAACAAGTTTATAACTCCAGTTCCAAGGGATCTGTTGCCTGCTTCTGTCCTCCAAGGGCACTGTATGACACAGGTGCACTTACACACATGCAGACAATATATTTAAATATGTAAAAAAATAAAAATAAAATACATTTAAAAAAAATATATTTTTAGTGGAGTACTATAGGTCATACATTAAAAACTGTTCATATAAGATCTTTATTTAGAATATCAAAATTCTCCAGAGGGACAGAACCCATAACATACACAGTACATTTAAGATCTGACTCACAGGATTGTGGAATCTATGCCCCACTCTCCTTCATCTGCAAACTGGAGAAGAGCAACAACCAGCAGTGGGGTTTGATCTGAATTAGACGGTCAGAGAATCATGGTGCAGGAAGGGTTAGGGGTGGGGCTGCTGGCTGGAGGAGGTTCCAGAGTCCAAAGGTTTGAGAACCCAGAGCAAGAAAAAGCCCAGAGTGCAGGAGCCCAGGTCAAACGCAGCATCTTGCTCTTCCTCTGCTTCCGCCCCCCCCTCCCCCGGTGGTTCCTCACTGGGTTAAAATGAGGCTCACCACAAGGCCAAGGATGACTTTCACCCTGCATAAGGATTGAAATGGTAATCTCTTTCAGAAATATCATTACAGACACACCTCCAAAACAAGGTTTGATTAGCTACCAGAATAATTTTCTTAGCTCAGTACTCAAGTTGACACAGGACACTGATCACCACAGTTGGGCCGTTGATGCTGCTGTTGCTGATGGTGGTGTGTTTTTGTGCACGCACCTTGTGTTTTGTTCAACGCTTTGTGTCATAAGTCTAAAAAATTGGTAGAAAACACGATTTTAAAACCAAACAGGTATGTGGCGCACACCTGCATCTTAATCCCAGTACAGAGTAGGCAGCGCCAAAGAGAATCAATAGCTCAAAGTTAAAAGAGCTCTTTTTTTTTTTTTAAATTTATTTTCTTATGTGTATGAATGTACTGTGTGCATGCTGGGCTGTGCACCCGGTCGTGCAATGCCGAGGAGGTCAGAAGAGGGTGTCGGATTCCCCTGGAACTGGTGTTCTTCTGGAATTGGAGTTACAGACGGTTCTCAGCCACCATGTGGGTGCTGGGGATCGAACCCGGGTCCTCTGTAAGAGCGGTCGGTGCTCTTAACCGCTAGGCCATCTCTCCAGGCCCTCAAAGTTATTTATTTATTTATTTATTTTTTTGGTCTTTTCGAGACAGGGTCTCCCTGTAGCCCCAGCTGTCCTGGAACTCACTCTGTAGACCAGGCTCTTAACTGTGTAACAAGTTTAAGGTCAGCTTGGGGTGTTTGAGACCCTGTCTCAGAAACAAACGAAAAAAACCAAACCCAACAGAACAATAACAACAACAAAAAAAACAAATCCATTTTGTATAATAATCAACTAAAGCCACATATTTTTTCCATGGCAGATACCTAGGAAGCTTTTGTTTAGAATTTAGATATGTAGAAGGTTGACTTACATAGTACGAAATTCAATCTCAAAGTCTAACCGCACCACTCATGCGGCACTCCACGCACGCCTGCCATGCCACTCCCCACTATTTTTAACACTATATCAGCATTTATTATTTTAGATGCTTTTGTTTTATTTAATTGTTATTTTGTCTGTCTGAGTGTTTTGCCTCCATGTAAGTGCATCCATGTAATGCAATGCATACAGAGGCCAGAAGAGGGAGTCAGATTGTCTGGAACTGGAATTACAATGCTCATTAACCATTATGTGGGTGCTGACAACCAAACTCCTGACTTCTGTAAGAGCAGTCAGGGTTCTTAACTGCTGAGCCATCTCTTCACCCTTTAACAATTACTTCTAATCAATTTAAGTGACTGGTCAGACAGAAGCTCAGAATAAGAACTTCACGATACTTTGCCACTAATTCGCTAATATTTCTGTGATGATTCCCGGTCCAATTTCTCCACCCTGATAAACTTGGCTCTCTGGTGTCATCTGGTTCCACAGTGTCCGCATTCTGGTTCCTGTTCCTTGCCTATGCTTATGTCTTGCATCAGTGGTCACTGTCAGAGCCCCACCCTCCAGGCGCTACTTTGCTTTGTCCATGAAGCTCAGAGCAGTGGAAACTTGGGGCCTCCACAGGAGAAGGTTCACAGCTTTCCTGTCCAGCAGGGATCAGTGC
The DNA here is from genome assembly GCA_009823505.1 of Rhizomys pruinosus. Lineage (NCBI taxonomy): Eukaryota > Metazoa > Chordata > Mammalia > Rodentia > Spalacidae > Rhizomys > Rhizomys pruinosus. The sequence goes on from VZQC01013897.1 coordinate 51,923, forward strand.
ATTTCTATGTGTCCTTTGCCATCAAGTGTTAAGCTGCCAGAGAAGCATGAAAAAGAGGACAGAGGTAACAAACACATTGTGGAAAGCCACACATAGGTATTAAGCCCTGCTGCCCCAGGAAATGCCTTATTATGCTTTTAACAAATGGATGTGTAACTTGTGTGGATGAAGAAACCATGCACAAGATCAAAGGAAGGCAGGGTCAGACTATCACGCTGTAAAATCAGGAGTTTAAACAACTTATGACTTTTTAGAAGGTGTACGTCATGTTAGTCCACTTTAAACAGCATTTCCTACAACTTCAGAGGATTTCAAGTTAGAAAATCATGGACAGAGCCACTGTAATGTGATTAGAAAGAGCCCAAAGCTTGCCTTTACAATGCAGTACTCAAGTAGAAAGAAAATGGTAACTATTTTCCCTTTGATTTTTCACTTCCTATTTTTTAGGAGTCCGAGATACTGGAATGCAGGACACAGGCTCTGTGAGGTTGCTGGGTCTGCTGTGTCACAATCCTTAGCTGCTTTCATCTGTTTCTTCATCTATAGTTCTCTATCCCCCAAACCATGTCATTTCTCTGTTCTTTAGACTTAGTTTAAGCTTTCTGGATGCTCTCTCTGTTTCTTTGCTTATTCAGTAAATAAATAGTCATTGAGGAATTACTGTGTGGGATCCTGGACAGCAATCTAGAACTTCCTATTGTGGAAGCCAAAGAGAAGAGCCAAAGTAAGACTGAATACAGGCAGGAGAGATGGTTTAGCATGTGAAACATTTGCTGACAAGATGGAGGACCTAATTTGTAGTTCTAGAACCCACATGGTAAAAAGGAGAGACTGAACTCCTGCAAGTTTTCCTTTAACCTCCATGTGCACTGTGGTATGTGTGAACACGTACACATGCATACACAGATATATAACATAAATAAATATAATAAAACATTTTTAAAAGAAGAGCTATAGGGAGTGCACAGAGCTTAGATAGGGGATTTCCCAGAACCACCTGAAGCACAGGCTTGGAAAAAAAAGTCCTTAATTTCATATGGAAAAATAAAAGACCCTGAATAGCCAAAGCAGCCCTGAGCAAAAAGAGCAATACAGGGGGGATCACTATACCAGACTTCAAACTATACTACAGGGTTATATTCATATGCTGGCACAAAAACAGACCTGTTGACCAATGGAACATAACTAAAGATCCAAACTTGAGCACATAAAATTTCAGCCACCTCATATTTGACAAGGGGGCCAAGAAGACACAATGGAGGAAAGACAGCATCTTCAGCAAATGGTGTTGGCAAAACTGGATCACCACTTGTAGAAGAATGAAATTAAACCCCTGCCTCTCACCCTGTACAAAAGTCAACTCCAGATGGATCAAAGACCTCAATGTGAAACCCAAAACTCTGAAGGTGATAGAAGAAAAAGTTGGCAGCAGCCTACAAGACATAGGCACAGGAAAAGTCTTCCTAGATCAGACAGCAGCTGCACAAGAAATAAGATTGACAATTGACAAATGGGACCTCATTAAACTCAAAAGCTTCTGTACATCAAAAGAAACAATCAAGGAAGTGAAGAGAAAACCCACAGAGTGGGCGGAAACCTTCACTGCAGATACATCTGACAAAGCATTGATTTCCAGAATATATAAAGTACTTAAAAAACAAAGAAAGAAAACAAACGACCCACACAAAGGATGGAGCAAAGAGCTGAAAAGACTTCACAAGTGAGGAATTAGAGATGGTTGAGAAACATCTTAAAAAGTGTTCATGCCCAGCGTGGTGGCACATGCCTTTAATCCTAGCACTTGGGAGACAGAGGCAGGCAGATCTTTGTGAGTTCAAGGCCAGCATGGTCTATAGAGCGAGTTCAAGGCCAGCTGGGGCTACAGGGATACCCTGTCTCAAAAAAAACAACAATAAAAAATGTGTTCAAAGTTTCTACTAATTAGGGATATACAAATTAAAACCACTTTAAGATATCTCACTCTGATAAGACTGGCTAGGATCAAGAAAACAAATGATAACAAGTGCTGGAGAGGTTGTGGGGAAAGGGGAACACTCTTCCACTGCTGGTGGGAATGTAAACTCATACAGCCACTATGGAAAACAGTGTGGAGAACTCATGGAAGACTCAAAATGAGCTTGCCACCTGACCCAGTCATACCACTCCTGGGTATATACCCACAAGACTCATCTTAACCACAGAGATACATGCACAACCATGTTTATTGCAGCTCTCTTCACAAGAGCAAAGAAATGGAACCGACCCAAGTGCCCCTCAACTGAAGAAAATGTGGTACATCTACACAATGGAGTTCTATGCAGCAGTAAAGAAAGATGACATCATGAACTTTGTAGGTAAATGGATGGAGCTAGAGGACCTCATGCTAAGTGAAGTAACACAGTCCCAGAAAAACAAACTTCTAATGGTATCCCTCATCTGTGGATGCTAGCACCAATTACCTAATTTTATGGCAAACTGAGCAATGTTAATATCATCTGAAAACAACTGTGCTCTTATATTGTGAATCCCTTAAAAATAAGTACTTAATTAAAAAACAAGCTATAGATACTGGTAAGATCTGTACAGGAAAATGCATTATAGGAGGTTAAAGAAAGGTAGCTTCCTTGTAAACAGGGCTCAGAGGAGTTTCATGGGGAAGTGATGCTGGGGGAGTTTAAGGAGTCTAAGTGAAGTAAGCAGTGAGAACAGTAGGAGAAAGGGAGTCTAGCCCAGAGTTTACTAGAAGGAAAGCATGGCATTTTACGGACTCAGAGTTTGTATGGTGCTGAAATCAGATATGGACACACGTAATATTTGACTTATAGCCACTGCACCCCAGCTAGCACATGCATAATGACAAGGCTAAGGCAGAAGGGAATTCTGGGCTGCTTCCTTTGTTCAACTCTTTTGCATAGCAATTCCCTAGCCCCTAATAATGATATTATTAGGAGGTGAGAACCTTGGTGCATATTTTGGACATTTTTTCTGTTTCTATAAAAATATTAATACCATGGCTTTTAGAAAGAGTACAAGCCAAGTAGCCATTGAGTCTAGAATTTGGGAAGTCTAAGAACAGTTGCCTAGCATCTGGTGAGGGCTTTCTTGCTGTGTCTTAACATAGTAGGGGACATCAGATGTTAAGATCCATCTGGATTCCCCTTTACATGCAAAGTCACTAATGTCATTGCAGAAGCCCAACCTTCCTGAATTCATCTAATCCTAATGTCACCCCAAATTCCCCTATCCAAAGATCACTGACATGTATTTGGGGTTAGGTTTTCAACACAGGTATTTGATAGCAGACACATTCAAACCAAAGCAGTTCATAACTCAGAACATACAAGAGCAAATGCACAGAAACAGATGATTGTTCTTACGTAACACAAACATAAGTGCTCAGTGCTGCCTCCAAATAAGGGTAGTCTATGGTTCAAACTTTGGTCTAACCTGAGCAGGAAGGTGGGCTGTCTTCTCCATTGCTACCCAGCAATCCAGGCTGGAAGAGGCTTCATCACTGTGACAGAAGGAAATGTGCCAGATTGAGATCCAGTTTTCCCTTCAGAAGAGTTGCACCTTTCCCTGACTGCTGTGGTTTAAAGGTGAGCTGTCCTCCATATGCTCATTTGTGGGAAGACTTAGTCCCCAGGCAAGGGAGGGCCTTGAGGTAGGCTCAGGAAGGAGGACACTGCGGCTGGACATTGAGGGTTAGCTCATCCTTTCTTCCTGTTTCTCTGCTTCCTCCAGCAGGATGGGAAGTGTCTATTCGTAAACTGGAGGCTAAAAGAAAACCTTCTACCCTTAAGTTTCTTTTTACAAGATATATGGCCACACAAATATGAAAAGTAACCAACACATTGTCCAAAGCAAGCCGGGACAATACTCAAATTAGAAAAGACTGAAGCAATCCAACCACGGAGCTCATAAATAGGAAGCAAGATTTAAAAATTGCTACAGCCGGGCATGGTGGCACATGCCTTTAATCCCAGCACTGGGGAGGCAGGGGCAGCTGGATCTCTGTGAGTTCAAGGCCAGCCTGGTCTACAGAGCTAGATCCAGGACAGCTGGGACTAAAGGGAGAGCCTGTCTCAAAAATACAAAAAAAAAAAAAAAGAAAAAGCAAAATTACTACAGTCTAAGTGGTTTCCCTCTTCCCTAATGCATGTTGAAACCTAGTCTTCATTCTGTTGCTTTTAGGAGGTGAGACTTTTGGTAAAGTTGTAGTTTCTGAGGGATACATAAAGAATGGGAGTTCTGAGTTGGAGACATGGCTTAGCAACCAAGAGCACTGGCTACTGCTGCAGAGGACCCAGGTTCAGTTCCTAACACCTGCGTAGCAGTTAACAACTGTCTGTAATTCTAGTTCCAGGGGATTCAATGTCTTCCAGTCTCCATAAGTACTGCAGGTACACTTATATGCAGTCAAAATATTAATACACACAAAAATAAACAAAAGAAGAAGGAGAGGAGGAGGTGAAGGAGGAGAAGGAGGAGAAAGAAGAAGGAAGAGAAGGAGGAGGAACAGGAAGATGAGAAAGAGATGGAGGAGAAGAGAGAATAGGAAGAGAGGAGAGAGAGAGAGGAGCAGGAGGAGGAGGAGGAAGAGGGCCTTGAGAACTGCCTTGCTCTTTCCACATGTGGGCACCACAAGAAGGCACAGATATGAGAAGCAGGTCCTCTTTAGTCATCCCAATGCCCAGATCTTGGGCTACCCAGCTGCAGAGCTACAAGACGAAATCAATCTCTATTCTTTATAAGGCACCCCGTTGATGATACTTGAACTGGAATGGGCTCAATCAGTAAGCAACTATAGCGACCGCCAGAGATAGAACCTTTCCTTTATAGAGCTACCGATGTTTCTGTAATGAGCAAGTTGATGATGCTGATGCTCTGCCTGCATGTTTGAACCTTCTTGTGGTGGATTGAATAAGGTGTCCCTGATAGGCCCAATATTTGAACACTTGGCCAGCTGGTGGTACTATTTTGGGAAGACTATGAGATTCCTAGGAGGTGTGGTCTTACTGAAGGAAGCATGTCATTGGGGCCAGGCTTTGAGAGCTCAGACATGCTTTGTTCTCTGCTTCTTGATCCTGCTTGAGGATATGAGCACTGTGCTTTCTGCCTTGGCTGCCTCCTGCCACACCTCTCTACCATGATGGACTCTTATCCTCTGGAACCAGAAATCAAATAAAGTATTGCTTCTATAACTTGCCTCGGTCATGGTACTTTATAATAGCAACAGCAAAATAATGAATACAATTCCTATACTTCTGCACATCTGTTTTTAACTAGATGCGGAGGCCAGGGTACTCAGCGGAGGAAAGTGTGCAGGAGTACAGGTCAGCAGGTGTTCCCACAATGCTTTGTGCATGTAAGGGAAGTATAGTGGATGAAATGCCATTTCCATCTGAGATTTGCTCTACTTTCTAGCCTGGAAGAGTAATTTTGTCCTGAATATTATTTTCCAGTTATTCGTTAAATTATTAATTGAAGCTATCATTTTTAATTTCTAAGAGCAGTTTCTTGTTCTTTAGTCTTTTGTATATAGCATTCTGGTTCTGTTTAATTGCTGCAATATAGGTTTTAAAAATTCTCTTAGGATTTAATTACAGTGCTTAAGTATTTTTTCCATCACTTGCTCTCTCCCCTTTGTTCTTATTTGATTCTTTGTTTTGTTCTATTTCTAACGTTCATAGCAGAGGTTTTCTTGATTGTCAGATCTTTCTTATGTATCAAATCATATTTAGAAATGAGGCTCAAGCTAGGCCTGCTGCTGCCTTCCTGTTATTCCACCAACTCAAGAGGTGTAGGCAGGATGACAAATTCAAGGCTGAGGACATGGATAAAATAAAACGATGAATGAATGAATGAATAAATAAATAAATAAATGAAGCAGGTGTGAAGGGTATAGCTCCTTATGGAACTTGCCAGGCTTGCAGGAGGCTCTATGTATATATACCCCTATACAGCAGGAAAACCAAACATGAAACAAACAAACATGAAAATAATGGAGCCTTAGAGGAGCCAGAAAGGTAGATTTAGTGCTGTGGAATGATTGTTTTGATTTGCAAAACTCCCAATGCCTGTGTCCATTGCTCAGACTCAGAAGACTTTTTGGTGCCATGGCAATCTGCTCAAGCCCATGGGGCCTACGTCAAAATTATCTTCATATTAAAGTGATTTTGGAAGAATGATGCCATTTTGAGATATAAATATGATAAATTTTCCAATAAGAAACTAGTTGTGATTCTTATTGGTCACAGATTTCCTGAAGTGATTATATACTGGTTTGGTGTTTCACATTCAGAAATGAAAGAAATGTTAACTTTCAGAGGCTACTGAAAGCAGAATGAGTAACTGTTCTCATTTGAGTGCACAGACTCTGGTTAAAAATCCCTGTAGTAAGTCTTTACTTTGGGAGTGGATTGATTTTTCCAGGGAGAAGCTCACCAATCTCCAGCTTCTGGTTCATAAGCCAGGCTGTCAGCTTCTCATAAACCACACAGAGAACAAATCTTCACTCACTGAAAGGATTTTCCAATAACACTCATAATTCACACAGTATCTCACTCTGCTATCTCAAATACATTTGCGCTAGCCACATTTGGGGACTGTCTGATGAAACTTCTCTAAGAACAGTCGAGATTTTCTCTGGGTACAGCAGGAGTGGAGAGGGAATGGAGGAGCTGAACTTCTCTTTGAAAGATGTTCCAGCCACACTCCAGTTTCTTTTTTTTTATTATTATTTATTTTTGTATATGTATGAATGTATTATTGTCTGCATGCAGGTCTGTGCACCCGTGTTGTGCAATGCTGCGGAGGTCAGAAGAGGGTCTCGGATTCCCCTGGAACTGGAGTTCTCCTGGAACTGGAGTTACAGATGGTTCTTAGCCGCCATGTGTGTGCTGGGGATCGACCCCGGGTCTTCTGCAATAGCGTCGGTGCTCTTAACCGCTAGGCTATCTCTCCAGCCCCCCACACTCCAGTTTCTTGTCTTCCTTCCTTCCTTCCTTCCTTCCTTCCTTCCTTCCTTCTTCCTTCTTCCTTCCTTCCTTCTTCCTTCCTTCCTTCCTTCCTTCCTTCCTTCCTTCCCTCCTTTCATACAGACATCTAAGTACCAGTCGCCTCCTCCAGTCCCTGCGTTTCTGTAGTTCTTTTCAGAAATTATCACCTTTATAGCTATGTGCCCCATTGTACCTAGTATTTCAGCATTCAGCATTCTGCATTCTCTAGTTTAAAGCAACTTCTAGCAGTTAAATGATTTTCCAGATTGCAAAATGTTACATCTATCTGCTTCTTGTCCTTGTGAGTTTTTAAAAATTCCTTTAATATCATTGCTTTGTGAAGATTCAGGAGGACTTACACGTAGATATTTGCATTAAATCTATAAGAAACCTGAAGCTTGGTGCATTTATAAGTAGCTTTTTATTATATGTGGGATTCATCTCCCACCTCCAAAATAGCTTATCTCTTTCTCTATGATTTAATAGGAAATTAAGTGGGAAACAGGCTTGATGGCATTTTTAAGGAAGCTATTTTTTGTTTTAGAAAATCATTTCTTTAGAAAATCATTTTTAACCCTTTCACAGATGCATTTAGCATCTTTGCTTAGAAAATCAGGATACATTTTTCAAAGGCAGTGACCAGGGGTATGGCTGCGTCTCCCAGAAAGGTAAGCTATGGAGCTTTTCCTGTTGGTATAATCCTGTCATAGAGAGCAGTGACAAACTCTTGACAAAATGTAGAAATAACTGCAAAGAAGATATTATGCTAAGTGAAGTAACACAGTCCCAGAAAACAAACAAACAAACAAACAAACAAATGACGAATGGTATCCCTCATTTGTGGATGCTAGCACCAAGTGCCTAGTTGAGGCAAAGTGAGCATTGTTAATGTTATATTCCTTGTTATCATTATCTGAAAGCAACTGTGCTCCTATAGTGTGAATCCATTAACAGGTTCTAGAATTAACCTATAATTTATTTTCAGACTTTGGAATTTTGGTATATGGGTGGAGGGTATGTATACACATGTTAGAGTGTATAATATAAAATCAAAATGGAAAAATGTGAATCATGAAATATGATTTGGAAATAACAGTTTGTTTTCAAATGACATAATTTTAGTATAAGTGACACACACACACAGACACACACACACACATGCATATGTTGAAGTAATACAAGTTGGAGGGAACAACAACAACAACAAAAGAACTTGGACAAAAAACAACTGAAACAGTGAAGTTCTCCCCAAAATAATAATCCTCTGCTTTGAAACAATCTTTGGAAAGACTCAGAAAAAGTTGTAGGATGTGTATGTAGGAATGAATGAACTTGGGTTGGATGAGGGGCATGGAAAGGGGAATGAGTCTAAATTGGACTGAGAAATGCTGTATGAAAAAATTTAGTAACAATAAAAAATATTTTAATGCTCAGTCATTTGTATCACTGGTAAAGATTTCCTCCTACTCTGTGGGTTTTCCCTTCACTTCCTTGACCGTTTCTTTTGCTGTACAGAAACTTCTGAGTTTGATGAGGTCCAATTTGTTGAATGTTGACCTTATTTCCTGTGCAGCTGCTGTCTGATTTAGAAAGTCTTTCCCTGCACCTATGTCTTGTAGGTTGTTGCCAACTTTTTCTTCTATTACCTTCAGGGTTTCAAGCTTCACGTTGAGATCTTTGATCCACTTGGAGTTTATTTTTGTATAGAGTGAGAGGTAGGGGTTCAATTTTGTTTTACAAATGGTGATCCAATTTTGCCAGCACCATTTGCTGAAGATGCTATCCTTCCTCCATTGAGGTTTTTTTTGCCCTTTTGTCAAATATGAAGTGGCTGAAATTGTATGAGCTCAAGTTTGGATCTCCAGTTTTGTTCCTTGGTCAACAGGTCTGTTTTTGTGCCAGTACCAGGCTGTCTTTATGACTATGGCCCTATAATATAGTTTGAAGTCTAGGATATATAAACCACTCAAAAAACAAAGAAGAAAACAAATGACCTACTTAAAAGATGGAATAAAGAGCTGAACAGATACTTTAACAGTGAGGAATTAAAGATGGCTGAGAAACATAAAAAGTGTTCAACATCATTAATAATTAAGGAAATCCAAATTAAAACCACTCTCAGATATCATCTCACTCTGATACAACTTGCTAAGATCAAGAAAACAAAAGACAACAGATGCTGGAGAGGTTGTGGAGAAAGGGGAATACTCACCCACTGCTGGTGGGAATGTAAACTTCTACAACCACTATGGAACACAGTGTGGAGAACCCTTGAAAGACTCAAAATGAGCCTACCAACTGACTCAGTTATACCACTTCTGGGTATGCCCAAAAGACTCATCCTACCTCAAAGATACATGCACATCCATGTTTATTGCAGCTTTCTTCACAATAGCGAAGAGCTGGAACCAACCAAAATGCCCCTCAACAGACAAGTGGATGACAAAAATGTAGTACATCTACACAATTGAGTACTATTCAGTGGTAAAGAAATATGACATTTTGAAGTTTGCAGGTAAATGGATGGAACTTGAAGCCATTATGCTAAATGAAGTAACACAGTCCCAGAAAAACAAACAATGAATGGTTTCCCTCATTTGTAGATGCTAACACCAAATCCCCCAGATGAAAGGCAAGCTGAACAACATTACTGTTATATTTCTGTTTATCTGAAAGCAACTTTGTTACAATGTAAATCTCTCAAGGGGCTTTAGAATCCACCCATCACTTATTTTCAGACTCTGTAATTACGGTATATGGGTGGAGAGTATGTATCCATATTTTAGAGTAATATAAAATTAATGGAGGAAAACATGAATTTCCAAGCATAAAAAAAAGACTGAGAGAAAGATGCAGGACAATTATGGCAGAATCCATGATCTGGGGTGGGTGGGGGGAAGGGAAAAGGGAGTATGCCTAAACTGAATTGAAATTGATGTCTGAAATACACAAAACATCAATAAAAGCACAAAAATATATTTTAAAAAAGAAATAACTCCAAGAAGTCACTGTAGGAAAGCTAAACTCAGATATAAATCTGAATTGAGTCAAAACTGGGAAGAAGAAAACAGAAGGAAATTTCCACATTGAGGAAGCTTTTTACCTAAGAGTGAGCTCCAGGCAGAAAAGGCCAGTTAGCTATGTCTTGGACAGAAAGCCCTGGAGTATGCTAGTACATGGGTTTTAAGTATTAGAGGACAAAATTTAGGACTACTAAAGTCTGCCAGTTCAAATATGACCCCTAGAAACATACCTGGAAGACCTCAGAGCTGTGCCTGCAAGAAGTGAACACCCAGAAGCCCTTCTAAAGCCAAAAGAAGGGAAGGGAGAGCTTAGAATTTATCTGTTGTATCACAGAAACTAAGTTCAACTCTTGCTAAGTTAATGACCAAATGAAATACATTAACTGAAAAAATAACAGAATCCATTCTCTACTACGTACTTTATAAAACTGCCAGGCTATGATCCTGGATTATTAGGTCATGCCCAAGAAGAAAGGAAGCTAGAGAAACAAATTCTAAGATAACCTAGATGTTAGAATTAGTTAACAAGGATTACAGCTATGTTCAAGGATATAAAATAAAAGATGTTTGTGATAAGTGAGTAAATAGGAGATCTCAGAGAGAGATGTAACTACATAAAGAAACAGAAGAAAATTCTAGAATGAATGAAAATGAAAAATATTTAAACAAAGTTTTGTCAGAAGGGCTTACAAACATTTTGTAAATTGAAGAATAGTTAGTGACTTGAAGAGACTGTAATCATAATTATATCATCTGGGGAAGAAAAAAAAAACAGAAGGCTCATCTATCTGTGGGACTATATCAAAAGGTCAAATGCATGTGAAGGTTTAGAGGAGATGAAAGATATGATCAGATAGAACTGAACATCTGAAGGAAGAATGAAAAATTCTCCATAATTTGTAGTTCTCAAAATCTAAGTATCATATATAGTAAAAACACTGAAAAATGAAAATGATCGCAAATAAATTGATGAAAACAAAAGAATAAAAGGAAAAATTTAAAACATCCAGAGAGACACACATTATGCACATAAGAGCAAAAATGCAAATTAGAAATTTCTTTTCTGTAGAAAGAAAACAGAAACTAGAACATAGAAGAATGATATTTTTAAACTACTAAATAAAAAATCATTGACTCAGAATCCTGCAGTGAACAACATAATTTTCAAGAGGATGGGTAAAATATAGGTATTTTCTTTCTTTTCTAAAAATATTTTATTAACTCTGATAATTTCATTAATACATACAATATATTTTGATCACGTTCCTCTCCTATAACTCCCCCTCACCACTCCAGGTCCTCCCACCTCCTATCCTCTCCAACTTCATGTCCTTTCTTTTTCTGAAGAGCCCATCCAGTCTAATTTCTGCTGCCCAAATACTAATAGGAACAAGGTCACAAGGTCATCCACTGAAGTGAGGTCAGCCTACCAAGGGCCACAATCTTAAAGAAAACTGACTCTCCCCTCCCCAGAAGCCCTCATTTGTCAGTAGCTCCTGACCTAGGGTAGAAGCTCATGAGGCAGAATTGCTGGAATGTTGACTGGTTTGATCTTGTCAGGTCTTGTGCAGGAAATCATAGCTGTTATAAATTCATGAGTAGATCAGTCCTGTCATGTCCAAAACACACTGGTTTGTTCTGGTCTTCCCTGACTCTGCCTCTTACAATCTTTCTGCCCCTCTTCCAAAAAGGTCCCTGAAGCAGGGGAGGAGGGGCATGACATAGGTGCTGGGGCTGGGGAGGAAGAAGAGGGGTGGGAAGGGAAGACTTAGAATAGAGAAAGCCTGAGTGTAATGTGATGCCTCTGAGACCTCATGAGAAGTTCTCATACACTGTCTGCACGGGTTTTGCATCCTGATGGCTGTGTGGCAGAGAACACAGTGCAAGAATGCTTGGCGAGAGTGAGCCAAGTGACATCCAAAACAAAGCAGGATATCTCCACAGCTATTGAATATCGACCAGAAATAGAAACTAAGAATAATACCCTACTGTTCAGAACAGGACATGCTTCAGGGATAGGTCTTAGATTAACAGAACAGGAGCTGCCCCAGAAGCTTTCTACCTGAAATTAAGCACTCACAAGGTGAGACAATGTCCACACTGCTAAGGGAGAAAAATCAATCAATTGTACAACACAGCCTTAAAGCCTAAGAACCATGATGAGCTGCCCAGCAAACTATCTCTATTGGTGCAGTAGAGGCGCTGCTGTCTGGGGGATGGTCAACAGCTACCTAATCGGACTTAGAACCCTCTCAATGGGAGTGAACCCATGAGAGCCACTGTAAACTCTGCCAAATGCACAAGGTTGCAGTGAACACAGAGCCTAGAGAAAAGCCCATATCTCTAGACAATTGAAATTTCTTACTGTATACTAACCATGGAATATTATATTTACAAACAAGCATATCATACACTATTCATCAAAAAAGTTACTCTTTGCAACAGATGAAGGCCACTACAGAAACCCACAACTGGTCAGACACAGAACATACACATCTGATAAATCCCCATTCCCAGGAGACACATCTACAATTGAACACACAGAATGAGGGGCAGAGAGAAAACAAGCACATCCCTCAGCTCTCACCAGTAAAGCTTCCTTACACAATAGAGTGTGATGTAAACAGAAGGCCACAACTAGTTAAGCTTCAAAGAATGGGAACTTCCAGAGTGTGTATCCCTGGATGGAGTCCCTATATTAAAGCTCTGTTACCCATGGCTCAGGGATCATTGAGGAAGAGGGGGTGGAAAGATTGTGAGAGCCATGGCTGGTGCATGAATGTAGAGAAGCAGTGACTTGGAATTGACCATAAGCTTTCACATGTAAACTTGTGGCAATGTTGGCATCAACCCCAGGACCCATGCCAACTGGGACAAGGTCTCAGAGTGGAGCAATAGAAAAGGGTGGGGGACTGACCCGGGACTGAGAACTACAGGAGACTGAGTACTGTTGGGTGAGAATGAATATGCCTTTCCTAGGATTCCTAGATATGCTGACTAGACTCTAGGGGATCTATTTGTACAGGATGTCTGGGTTAGGGAGTTTGACTGGATAGGACTTAGCTTGGATGTTGTAATGCATGAGTTCTGATGGGGGGTTGGAGCATGAGAGGATTGGGTTTGTTTGGGAATCATTGTATGAGTTGTACAAGTTCTCAATAAAAATTAAATTAAAAGAAAAAAATGAACAAAAATTTAAATTCTCCACTAGACCTTTCTTAAAAGAAGAGCTAACATAAATTCTTGAAGAAGGGAAATTTGTATCAGATAAAATTTCAGATTATTTTTTGTTTTAGTAATGAGAATTGAACATCCAATATACTGGGAACATGTTTGCCTACTGAACTATGTTCTAATCCCAAAATTCAGATCTTAATTTCTTTAAAATACTTATGACTGTTTAAAATTTAAATTATATCATGACTAGCATAATATGTAAAAGACATGAAAATCATAGTATACATATAGAAAAGGTGTAAAAGATTTACAACCTAGCAATTATATTTTTTGAGCACCCTTAGAACATTAATTTTCAATATTAATTGAAATTAATGGTACTATATTATACTCTATAAAATATTACTAAAATAATCATAGAAAAACAATCTAGAAAGCCAACAGATAAATGAAAATAGAATTCCAAAAGCAATTGTAGGTGAAAGGGAACCAGGAGACACAAAACAAATGAGTCAAACAGAAAATAAATGTAAGCAAGTAGACCTAAATGCAACCACATCAATAATTATACTGATTGGAAATTAAGTACTCAAACTAGAAGACAGAGTGCCAGAATAACTTCTAAATGTACAAATTATTTGCTGTCTAGATGAGTGGTACTTTGCATACAAAAATTCAGGACGATGAGCTCTGAATACAAAACTTAGAGGCTAGGAAGACACAGCATTGCCCACTGACATATGATAAGAAGGTGTGTGTGTGTGTGTGTGTGTGTGTGTGTGTGTGTGTGTGTGTGTATGTGTGTGTGCAAAAGTGTTTGATGAAATTCTCCATTCCTTATCAAACTCCCAGAAGTTAGGAACAAAGAAAATTCACTCAAACACATTGAAAGGGTTGGTATCATACTTAATTGAACCTTTATCTCTACATTCAAGAACAAGGCAAATATGTGTCCTCTAACAACTTCTATCAAACATTTCCAGAGGATTAAGGTAAGAAACAGAATGAAATGATGCATATTAGAAAGTAGAGGTCAAATCCTATTTCAGAATGTACATGTATATTACATCAAATATAAATAGTAGAAAAAAACATACATCTCTATCTCTAATATATGCATATATATATATATGTATATATGTGTATATAATGCATATAAGATTTTTTTGGCAGGATCTCCCTAGTCCCAGCCCACCTAGAAGTCAGTATGTGGATCAGTCTAGCCTCACTCATGGAGATCCTCCTGCTTCTGCCTCCCTAGGACTGGAATTAAAGGCTCATGCCACCATGCTTGGTGTTTGTACAGAAAAATCTTGTTCAGTGTATGAAATGATTATTAGAAGTACTAAGCACACTTAACATGGTTGTTGGAACCACAACCACAAAGTGAAGTCATTACATTTATAATCTATCAGCAAACAGATAGGAAACACTGAAGACAATTCTTAGCATTAGACTCTTAAGAAACAAATTACTTTCGATCCTACTAATGAATCACATGCAATTAGATATTTAGGTATTTAAACAGTATAATATATAGCCTTTCGATCCTACTAATGAAGCACACACAATTAGATATATGGGTATTTAAACAGTACTAATTGTTATGGTAGGTTACTTTGGTATAGACACAGATGTTTGGATGATATGTCAATTCATGATCTACATTTTCTTCTGTCAAGTATGGCAGGGTCTTCGTGTGGTTTATAACATCTCCTAACCATTAGAGGATGTAACGTTGTGGATCGACCTAAGGTTAGCCTGGACACAGCTGGCAGCCCTGAAAGAAAACAGCAGAACTGACTAGAGACCAAGACATCACGCTCCAGGAAGTAGTAGTGTTTTTGCTTCTCATCACCTGTGGCCCTTTTCTAAGACTAGGGAGGGCAAATCTGCGGAGAGGGGGGCATGGTAGAATGTACGGGCTTCGATTGGGGTTAATTGTGAAACTCCACAAATATCGAGATGGACACTCATTTGATCAACTTGATTGACTATCACAATCCCCCCTTTCATGATGTGGACCCGGATGACTTGTGCTGATAATTTGGGACATACTGCGCAAATTGGTTTTAACTGAAGGATTGCTTGTATCACAAAGTATCACCTATGTTAAAAAAAATAAAAATGAAAACAAAACAAAACAAAAAAGCAGAGAAAGATGCAGAAAACTTATGGCAGAATGCACGATCTGCGATGGGTAGGGGTGGGGTGGGGGGGAAGGGAAGGGGATATATGCCTGAACTGAATTGGAAAATGATGTATGAAATACACAAAGCATCAATAAAAATAAATTTAAAAAAAGAAACAAATTACTATACCCCATAAATGTCTATAATATTTATGTTTTTGTATTTAAGTAAAAACTTTAAATTTTAGAATAAATTTTTAAATGGAGAATTGACTGTTTAACATACATTTTAAGAAGGTGTTCTAGTTTGGTTTCAATCAAAACACACTGACCAATATCAACTTGGAGAGGAAAGGGTTTATTTGGCTCACATGTCCCGGGTCACAGCTCATCACTGAGGGAGCCCAAGGTATAAACTCAGGACAGGACCTTGGAAACAGAAACTGAAGCACAGGCCATGGAGAAGCACTATTTACAGGCTTGGTCTCCTGGTCCATACTCAACCTGCTTTCTTATACAATATGGGAAGCACTGCCCAGAGTGGGCTGGGCCCTCCCACATCATTCAACAATCAAGAAGATGCCCCACAGACAAGGCCACAGTACAGTCCAAAGAAGGTAATTCCCTAACTGAGAGTCCCTCAACCTAGTGTGTCATGTTGACAACTAAAGCTATCCAGGACTATGGACTTCTTGTCAACTTGACACAAAAATATATCACTATTAAACCACAAGCTTTCCATTTGTTATACTTAAGGAAGATCTGAAATGAACAATACAATACACCAAATGTAGTTAACAGACATCTATGGAGTATTATACCCAAACATTAAAGAATATACTTCTTATTCAGCACCCCATGGAACCTTCCAAAGTTGATCACATAATGGGACACAAAAAAAAACCTTAACAAATATAAAAATTGAAATAATTCCATGTATTCTGTCAGACCACAAAGTAATAAAGCTTAATATCAATGTCAGAAGAAGCCTTACTATCTACAAGAACTCATGGAGACTATACACACTCCTGAATAATGAATGGGTCAAGGGAGAAATTAAGAAAGAAATCAAAGTATTCCTGGAATTAAACAAAAAGAAGAATGCAACACAACAAAGACTTAGGGATACTTTTAAAGCAGTCCTAATAGGGAAATGTATAGCTCTAAGGCAGGAAGATCTCCGACTTCAAGGCCAGTCTGGTCTACATAGTGAGCTCCAGGTCAGCTGGGACTAAAGGGAGACCCTGTTTCAAAAAGACCAAAAAAACAAAAAACAAAACAAAAAAACAAACAAACAAAAAAAAACCCAGAAAAACAGAAAGAGCACAAATAAGTGACTTAACGTTGCAAATCAAAGCACCTGAAAGAAAACAAGTGTATGCCAAACCCAACAGACAAAAAGAAACAACAAAGATCAGAACAGAGATTAATGAAATAGAAACAAAGACAACAATACAAAGAATCAGTGGGTCCAAGAGCTAGATCTTTGAAAGGATAAACAAGATAGGCAGCCCCTTAGCTAGTGAGACTTATTCTGGTGTTTGTATTGAGCCTTATTGCACTGTGGTCTGATAGAATGCATGAAATTATTTCAGTCTTTATATATGTTGAGGTTTCTTTTGGGTCCCAGTATGTGGCCAATTTTGGAGAATGTTCTGTGGAGCTCTGAGTAGAAAGTATATTCTCTTTTGTTTGGGTAGAATATTGGTAGATATCTGTGAAGTCCATTTGTTGTATTGTTCAGTTCCAATGTCTCTCTGTTTATTTTTTGTCCAGTTGATCTATACAAGGGGCTCAGTTGGGTATTGAAGTCCCCCACTATTAATGTGTTGGGATTAGTCTGTGTCTTGAGGACCTGCAGAATTGTGTTTATATAGTTCGATGCACCTGAGTTTGGTGCATAAGCAGTTAGGATTGTGAAGTCTTCCTGCTTAATTGTTCCTTTGATAAGGATGTAATGGCCCTCTTTGTCTCTTCTGACTAAATTTACTCTGAGGTCTATTTTGTCTAATATTAGAACAAAAAACAATTCCTGCTTGCTTTTTGGTGCCATTTGTTTGGAATATTTTTTCCATCCTTTCACTTTGAGTTGGTGTCTATTCTTGAGGGTGAGATGGGTTTCTTGTAGGCAGCATATAGTTGGATTCTGTTTCCTAATCCATTCACCCAGCCTATGTCTTTTGAGTGTGGCGTTTATTTAGACCATTGATATTTAAGGTCATTATTGAAAGACGTGTGTTGCTTCCTTTCAATTTATTCTTTGCATTCTTGGTCTAGGTTTGTATTTATGCTGTTATGCTTTTATTGGTTTCTTTCTTTAGCTTCTTGGGGGATAGTTGCTCTTTTCCTCTGTTCTTTGAATTGCTTCAAGTATTTTCTGAAGTGTTGGGTTTTTTGACATGTATTCTTTCATCTTGTTTATGTCATGAAATGTTTTTCTTTCTCCTTCAACTATAATTGACACTTTTTGCTGGGCATAGTAATCTGAGTTGGCCTCTAAAGTCATTTAGCACTGGGAATACTTGTCTATTTGGTGTCCTATGTGCTTCAAAAGAAACCTATACATTTGTATAGGTTTTTTTTTCAATTTGGGAAAATTTTCTTCTATTATTTTGTTGAAGATCTGATCAATACCATTGTATTGGGATTCTTCTCCTTCCTCTAGCTCTATGATATGGAGATTTGGTCTTTTCACAGTATCCCACATTTTGTGGTTATTCCACTCTTGTGTTTTTTTTTTTTAATTTTTCATAATCTTCACTTGAACATTGTAATTGTTTCATGTTATCCTGCAGGTCTGATATTCTATTTTCTGCTTCATCCATTCTGCTTCTGAGGCTTTCTCCCATCCTTTCCTGTTCATTGGATAAATGCTCCATTTCCTTTTTCACTTCTTCCTGTGATTTCTTTAGTATTTCCATTTCCTTTTGGAGCTTGTCATTCTCTACTTGTAGCTCCTTGCTTTGCTGGTCTCTTTCTGTTTTCATTTCAGCCTGGGATCTTTTCAGTGTTTCCACTTCCTTCCAGAATTTGTACTTCTCTCCCTGTAGTTCTTTTCGGAGTTTGAGTTTCTCTCCCTCTAGTTCTTTCCAGTGTTTATCATTGTTTCCTTCTAGATCTTTCCTGAGTTTTTCATTTTCTCCCCTTAGTTCTCTGATTGTTCTTTATATTCTTTGATTTCTTTGAATATGCCTACAATTTTTCTTCTAAGGTCTGTGTCTTGGTTTCCTTCCAGGGATCTTGTTGTAGTAATTTCCTGTTGGACTGGTAGAGTTCAGTGTGGATTTATTATGAGCTTTTTTTCCCATGTTGTTTTTTTGTTGTGTCTTTGGACTGTGGATTTTGTTGCTGTTTTTGTTATTGTTAGTGTTTGGTTTGGATTCTGGTGCCTCAACATTTGCTGTGCAGATTAGAATCACTAACACTGTGCCTGCTAGATAGTCACCACAACACCATGAGCTTGAGTGTGTGTGGGGGTCAGGGGGGTGGGGAGGGTTGCTCCTTGCTGGTACCCTGTTGACTTACTGCAACCTTGTTTAGGTGCACCCATGCTGCAGTGCTCACTGGAGCCTGAGGTGGGAGGTTCCAGGTGATCCTGAGCCTTACCTGCCTTATCTGGTGCTGCACTGATCTGCTGTGCCCCTAAGTTATATTTTTTCCTGTATACAGCTTATGGTTAGACTGTGAATCCCTAAACATATGTTTTGGAATTAACCTATAGTTTAATTTCAGACTTCGTGAATTTGTTATATGTAAGGGGTATAAAAATAAAACTGAGAGTAGAATAATGAACATCAAGGACCAGGATAGATGCTCCCAAATCAGAGTGGAAATGTTGCTTACAGTACTGGAACGCAGGAAGGCTGTGGCATGCTTCAAGTAGAAAACCCATTGTTTTATAAGCTTTGTTCAAAGCATAAAGTACAAGCTCTTAGCTGTGAATTTGATGTTAATTAAGTAATAATGTACTGAATAAGGATATGGTATTTTTATAAAACAAGGGTATATGGGGATGGCTTTATATAGTAGAAGCAGAAAATGAGAACTTATTGATAAAAGCTACAAAATTTTAGTTACACAAAATGAGTAAATCCTAAGAATCTAATGTACAACATGGCAGCCATAATCAAATTTGTAGTGTATGCTTGAATCATTCTAAGAGGGTTGATTTTAAATGTTATCACCAAGAAGAAAGAAAATGGTAACAAAGTTACATAGTGATTGATTGATTGATGAAGATTTTGTGACCATAGATCTCAGAACTTACCTCCATAATTCTTTAAGGAACAATAATCTGATATGTGATAATATAACGTTTAAGGAAACTTTAGAAGCCATAATTAGCATAAATGACAATTATGTGTATATAGTTTTAATGTTATTATCTGATTTAAAAACATAGTCAATAAAACTTGCTTAAAAAATTAAAAATATTTGTTGCTACAACAAAAAATTTAAACCCCTGGAGAAGGAGATTGAAAATGACATCAAAAGATAGAAAGACCTCCCATGCTTATTGATTGGGAAAATTAATATAGTAAAAATGTCTATTTTACCCAAATTGATATACAGATTCAATGCAATCCCAATCAAAATCCCTATGAGATTCTTCAGACTTGGAAAAAAAATTCCTTAAATTCATATGGAAAAACAAAAGACCCCGCATAGCTAAAACAACCCTGAGTGACAAATGCAATACAGGGGGGATTGCTCTACCAGACTTCAAACAATATTACAGGGCCATAGTCATAAAGCCAGCCAGGTACTGGCAGAAAAACAGACCTGTTGACCAATGGAACAAAATTGAAGATCCAAACTTGAGCTCATACAACTTCAGCCACCTCATATTTGACAAAGGGGCAAAAAAACCCCAAAAAACAAAAAAACCCCTCAGTGGGGTAAAAATAGCATCTTCAGCAAATGCTGCTGGCAAAATTGGATCACCATTTGTAGAAGAACAAAATTAAACCCCTACCTCTTACCCCATATATTCTAGTTTGTGTTCCATTGCTGTGACAAAACACTC
Source organism: Rhizomys pruinosus (assembly GCA_009823505.1). Lineage (NCBI taxonomy): Eukaryota > Metazoa > Chordata > Mammalia > Rodentia > Spalacidae > Rhizomys > Rhizomys pruinosus. The sequence continues at coordinate 72,281 of VZQC01013897.1, forward strand.
TGACCAACACCAACTTGGGGAGGAAAGGGTTTATTCAGCTCACATCTCCTGGGTCACAGTTCATCACTCAGGGAGTCCAAGGCAGGAACTCAGGGCAAGAACCTGGAGGCAGGAGCTGAAGCACAGGCCATGGAGGAATGCTGCTTACTGACTTGCTCTCCTGGCCGATGCCCAGCCTGCCTTCTTATACGGTACACAACAACCTGCCCAGGGTGGCACCACCCATAGTGGGCTGGGCCCTCCCACATTGCCTAACAATCAAGACAATACTCCACAGTCGTGGCCACAGGCCAGTCCAATGGAGCCAATTCCCCAATTGAGGCTCCTTCAACCGAGGTGTGTCAAGTTGACACTAAAGCTATCCAGCACACCATAAAAAAATAAACTCCAAGTAAATCAAAGATCTCATTATGAAGCCTGAGACCCTGAAGGTGATAGAATAAAAAGTTGGCAACAACCTACAAGATATAGGCCTTAGGAAAGACTTTTCTTTCTTTTATTTATTTATTTATTTATTTAAAAAAATTTTTTTTTATTTCTGTATGTGTATGAATGTACTGTTTGCCATGCAAGTTTGTGCCACCCGTGTCGTGCAATGGCCGCGGAGGTCAGAAAATAGGGCGTCAGATTCACTGGAACTTGCAGTTCTCCTGATTGGGAGTTTCAGACCGGTTGTTCTTGGCTGCCATGTGGTGCTGGGGTCGAACCCGGCTTCCTCTGTAAGGGCGGTCGGCGCTCTTAACGCTAAGGCCATCTCTCCAGCCGGACAAAGTACTTTCTAAATCAGACAACAGCTGTGCAGGAAATAAAGTGCAACAGTCGACAAATGGGACCTCACCAACTAAAAGCTTCTGTAATCACCAAGAAAAAATCAGAAAGTGAGATAAACCACAGAGTGGAGGAAAATCTTTACCAGTGATACATCTGAAAGCAGCATTAATGTCAAGAATATATAAAACTACTCCCAAAACAAAGAAGAAACAAAGCGACTACTCAAAGATGGAGTAAAGAGCTGAACAGAGACTACTTCATCAGTGAAGAATTAAAGATGGGCTTGGAGAAATCATTTAAAAAAGTGTTCAACATCATAATAATTAAGGAATGCAAATTAAAAACCACTCTCAGTTATCATCTCAACTTGAATACAACTAAGCTAAGTCAAGAAAACCAAAAAGAGAACAGATGCTGGAGAAGGTTGTGGTGGGGAAAGGGGAACACTCATCCCACTGCTGGTGGAATGTAAACTTGTTACAACCACTATGGAAAGCAGTGTGGGACGAACCCTTAAAAAGACTCAAAATAACCCTACCACCTGACCGCAGTCATACCACTTCTGGGTATCATACCCAAAAGCTCATCTTACTGCAAGATACGTACATGCACAAGCCATGTTTATTGCAACTCTCTTCACAATAACAAAGAGCTGGAACCAACACAAATGCCCCTCAACAGATGAGTGGATGACAAAAATGTGGTACAGTTACACAATGGGAGTACTAGGTCAGCAGTAAAGAAAGTGACATCATGAAATTTGCAGGCAAATGGATAGAGCTTGAAGCCATTATGCTAAGTGAAGTAAAACAGTACCAGACAAACGGCAAAATGGTTTCCCTTATTTTTGGATGCTAACACCAAATTGAGCAACATTATTGTTATATTTCTGTTTATCTGAAAGCAACTATGTGTTATGTTAATGTAAATCTCTCAAGAGGCTCTACAATCCACCCACCACTTATTTTCAGACTCTGTAATAATTGTATATGGGTGGAGAGTATGTATCCTTATTTTAGTGTAATATAAAATTAATGGAGGGAAATGGTGACATTCCCCCTAAGCATAAAAAGGACTGAGAGAAAGATGCAGGCCAGTTTTGGCAGAATGCATGGTCTGAGGTGGAGTGGGGGGAAGGGAAAGAGGGGAATATGGCCTAAACTGAAAGTAGAATATGATGTCTGAAATACACAAAACGTCAATAAAAAGCACACAAAAAATGAGCATTAGTTCTATGCTTTTTCAATATATTTATATCATTTTGTTTTGTTATTGTTTTATTAATCTATTCTAAAGAATAGCTTGTAAAGAAAATTTATTACAGAAAACTACACAGCAGGTTTAGGATTTGGTCCCATCTTTGCTTTGGATTATCCACTGGAGAGTCTTGAACAGAACCCGAGAGGAAAAGGTGTGTCTGATGGGTGACTCATGAATATTCAAGAACTAATCTTCAACCACAGCTGAGATTCATATAAGAAGGTATCTCTGCAGAGAAAAGATTTAAAAAGACTGAGGAAAAGATGCAAGTCATGTATGGCAGAATGCATGAACTAGGGTGGGTTGGGGGGCATGGAAAGGGGAATGTGTCTAAACTGGACTGAAAACTAATGCATGAAATACACAAAACATCAATAAAATATTTTATAAATAAAAAAATAAAAACAAGATGTCCCACAAATATGGCCACAGGCCAGTCCATTGCAGACAATTCCCCAATTGAGGCTCCCTCAACCCAGGTGTGTTAAACTGACAACAAAACTATCCAGCACAGAAGGCAGAGTTTGAGTTACAATTACTCATTTACATTTATCACAGTGAGTTGCAGAGTGCCTGACAAATAATACCCTCAATGGACTTTACTGAAAGATCAAAGAATGCTTCTTTGCTAGAAAAGGAGATTTAAACTATGTTTAAAATTTTATAAGTTGTAGTCTGGATAGAAAGCACAGTTAGAAAAGTGCTTAGCGATCGCAAGCATGAAAAACATGAGTTTAGTCCCCATGTAACTTACAGCTTGTGTGCTCACAAACGTCTGGTAGGATGGTCCCAGTTCTGGGGAGGTGGAGGCAGGAGAATGCCTGGGCTTGTTGCAGCCAGTGCAGCAGAGCTGGCAAGGTCCTGGGCAGGAGAGAAAAGCCCTGTCTCCCAAAAGCTAAGGAAGGCAGCAGCACTAGCAATTGATAGTGCCAGATGGTTATGTGACCTCTGCCCTCACACAGTGCTCATGTTACAGGCACTTGCACCGAAATGAAAGTGTGCACACACACACACACACACACACACACACACACACACACACACACACAATTTATAGTTTTTTTCCCCTTATTTACTTGTCTGGGCATCAGCACTCTGGGGCCCTAAGGAAAGCACCCCCATGCCAGGGACTTGTGCTCTTCCTTTTGTGTGGTTGGACCTGGGCAAATTTTACAGACAGAACAGAGACTGATGTCACCCATAATCACCTCTCTCTACATATCAGCAGCTGAAAGCTGGTTGGACAGTTGCACATGCCTACATGACAGGCTGGCAATGGAGTGTTATCCTGGGACAGCACAGTACTCTATTACTGTCCCGTTTCTATTAAATACAGATTGAGCTGTAGGAAACAGCTAATCATCTCAGATCCCCAAATGCTGTCTGGAGGAAACAGGAAAAAGTTTAATTCCAGTTTAAACTTTGAAACACCTTGTGAAATAAATTTAAGGACACTTTCGATATTAAGTTTGATCAGTGAACTGCTAGAGCTCGGTTCTACTAACCCACCCACTAGAATACAGAGAAAGTTTTATTGCTCTGCTGTTTGAGTTTCTGTTTGTTGTGGTCTGTTTTTGTCTTAATTGGCTGAAGCAGGCTCTCACACTGTGGCATATAGCCTAAGTTATGAGTCCAGCACCTAGTTCGTGCTCAGCCGGTGCGCTCTCTCGCACATATATCTACAGAACGCATAGTCTGTGCCTGGAAGCAGATCCACAAGCTATGTAAATGGCCGACGAACTTCCCTGTCTGTTGGTTTTATTTTAACTGAATTACAAATGGGCAAGCTAATCCATTTTCTTCATCCAAAACCTTAAATAAAAATGTATGAGATGCACTGCTGCAAAATCATCTCGAAAACCAAAATTTATTCTGAGTAGGATTTATGAATTACGCTAAAGCAGGAAATTTTAGAAGCAAAATTTCTTGTGCGCGACCGTGTGCACAGCACTGATTTTATAGATTTTTGTATACTGACTCATAAATCATCCACTTGAATCCCCAGGGAAACAAAAATGTTTATAAATCAAAGCTTACTTAGGATTTATCACCCAAATGTCTCTTAGAGGAATGCATGCTTATAAATCTCTTTCTGGACTAACCAAACCAGATTTTCCAAACTCCAGAAACCTTTGATGAATATATATCAATGACCTTTGGGACTTACTTATTATTGATAATTGGGGAAGGAAAGATCATTTGCTTTAAATTACTCAATTTCATATAATATTTTATAATATAATATGTAATTATATTTTAAAGTGCATTTTAAAAATATAATCTCTACCTATATTTTCCATATCATGGAGACAGGAGTTTGATATTTATTGATTAAAATCAGTTAGTTTTGAAATAACATGTAAATGATGGTTTAACTAAACACCAAAAACATCTGAGGGCAAGTTAAATGATTCTGAACACATTAAATGATGAAGTTCCTCTAGTATATATCCTGGTCTGTGTTTAGCTTTTTAAGTTAAAATGAAAATGATGCATTTTGTAATATAACATGTTTAAGCTATTTTGAGTCATTTTATTTTCAGGTAAAGTTTTCTCAAATGTTTAAGGTCTTAAGGTTCGCTTGGCTGGCTCATTCCTCATTTGGTTCTGCTTTTGGTACAAATGTCACTTGCGTAGCACTTCCTCCACCACTCTCTGCTCTTTACTCATAGAAAGATACTAATGAACGGCTTGGTAGCTTATACGTTTTGTGTAATGCAACAAATGTAGAATTATAAAGTATTTGTAATGAATGCATTTTATTATATAATAAAATTAAAGATCGTTTACATTATTCACTTGGAATAAAGGCTAAACTAATTCAAGTTAGTATGTAAATTATGTATTTTCTCAGCTAAGACTTGGATCTTGTTACTCAGTCTAGACATTAGAAATTTCTTTCATTTTTTTTCTCATAATTTTAAAACTGGACATGAGTCCAGTAAATATTTCAGGAAACCAATGATCTGTGTTATTATACTTTGGATCTGAAATGCTTCCCCAAAAGGCTCATGCGTTAAGAGTTTGGTCCCCAGCCGATAGGAGGTTCGAGAAACTTCAGTAGGTAGCAGCTAGTTGGAGGAAGAGGTCACGTGGGCAGGTCCTTTGGAGTGGCTTGTCCCTGTCTCTCATTCCTGTTTACAGTGGGATGCATAAGGTCCTGTACTACATGCTGTCACAGCCACAGTGCATACTACTCAAGTGCATACTGCCAAACTGCATGAGTCAATGAAATCACCAGATCACCAAAGACTCACAGGTGGTTCTCGTGTATGGCGCATGCGAGTTGTTTTTGTGAGGTGTTTTGTGACAGCAATGAAAAAAGTTAATTTAATAGCCAATATTGCTTGGTGTTTCAGCTTTTTGTAAAAAAAAAAGAGTATTTATGCTGTGGGGCTTTAATTTCATTCTTCAATACTATGTATAAATCTTATATTAGAGTTACGATTGTATTCACTGAGTTATATCCAATCTCATAGAATATCAATCTAGAATGTCATGAATTTAAAAAATAGAACATCTGTAACTCCAGTTCAGTAGAATCTGATATCCTCTTCTGGCCTCTGTGGGCATCACACACATGTTGTACAGTTACAAACATGCAGGTAAAACATTCACACACATAAAATTAAAATCAATAAATCAAAAATACCAGAGCTTCAAGAGAAGAACAGGTTTGAGTGAGAATATTTAAATCTTATAAAACTTTGGAGCTAGAGAGATAGCTCAGCAATTGAGAACTCTTGCTACTCTTGTGGAGGACTGAAGTCCAGTTGTTAGCATCCAGGATGGTTGGCTCACAACCACCTGTAACTCCAGTCCCAGGAGATCTGATTATGTCTTTTGGCCACCCCTGGAACCCCACAAAGCACATATTTTATTATTTATTTCTTAAATAAAACTCATAAAACTTGTTGATCAAAGAGCATGGTGGATCAGTTGTAAGACTGGTACGCATGAGTTTATTTTATTCTGTTTCTTAAAAAACTGGGAGCTCTCATTAAGCAAAATAATACATTAGATTAACAGTCTGATAGAACTCAGGAATGCATTGCAGAGATGACACATTATAGCAGTACTTGAACAAATACAGTCTGATACTTAGCATCCATTAAAGCCAAGAAGAGAAAGACCAGTTCATCCTGATAACTCCTTCCTTCAGATTTCTCTCAGAACTGTGTTCTCACTAAGGAGTTGCTCTTTATTTTATCTTTATTTTATGTGTATGAGTGTTATGGCTGTATTTATGTAAGTGCACCTGTGTCATACAGTGCTCACAGAGGACAGAAGAGGGCATTGGATCCCCTGGAGCTAGAGTTACTGGATTGTTCTTAGCACCATGGCACTGGGATTCAAACCCAGGTCTTCTAGGAGACAAGCAAGTGCTCTTGGATCTTTCCAGCTCCAACTGTTTATTTATTGAAACAGCGAATCCAGCATGCAATGGGAGAAGTTGAATCTTGCCTTGTTAGGGAAATATTTATCCTTTCTGACATCTACTGACCGAGAACAGAATACACAACTACAAACCGATACCCGTTGTTTGCATGACAGATGGGATAATTTGTTGCTTTCAATGATATTCATTGCTTTAGCACTTGATATTTTCTTTTTTTCAGTCATTTTTTAACTGAAGCTCGTGCATTTCATACAAAATTGAATCTAGGCCAGTGCCCCCTTCCCTGCCCTCCCTACCCCACCAGAGCTCATGCATTCTGACAAACATGTTTTTCATCTTTTTCTCAGTCTCTCTCAAAATTCTCGATGCAGAAGTTTACTGTTTTGAGAAGTTCACCATTTCAGTCAGTTCTTTGATGCAGTCTTTCTGTTGTTGTTGTTCTTTCCAATATGCATCACTCCAAAATATGCACATATGCATGCCACATATATCATAGCTTTTAGCATCTTCAGCTTATGATTTGTTTTCTTTATTAGGGTGAATGATGTCATGTTTGAAGTGTCCCCCTTGGCAAGCCCAAGCCACCATTTGTTTTGCCCTTGTATTCCACACTGGGGTTTAGCACTTGATATTTTTACAAGATACATACATACGTTATTCTGCGTTGGGTTAAGGAGAAATTTGGGAGAACTTAAAGTTATCCATTTAGGTTACAAAAGAAGGTCAAAGCCTAGTAAGATTGTTCACACTGTAAACATACTGACATAGTATTAAATGATCTCAAAACATAAGATTAAATTTGGTTCATTCCCAGAAATGTCATTCCTACACAGGACCTTATATTCCTACATGTTGTGTTGCAACTCTTTGATTGCAAACTCTTTGAGCTCCTCTTTCTGTGACAACAACTTTGCAATATCCTTTTCTCCAATTAGAAAAGAGAAAACTAATATTTTATTATAGTGATGGATTGCAATTTGCTTTTAGCTAGTCTAAATTTAAAATATTTTTTCACCTTCACAGTTTGTTAGTAGCAATACATCCATATTTGAGAATACTACCAAATTTGTAAAAAAATTCCATTAGTTTTTTCATGTGAATTTGGTAACATTCTACTTGAGTGAATTTTCCACACTTTTGTTTATCTCCTTTATTTTAAGTTGTTTTTTGTCACCATCCATAACCATCCAATCTACATACAGAAGGACTCATAAGAATCATACTTTCAATGCCCCCATTGTATAAGAAAGTTGGACGAGTGAGCAGTGGGATCTTTGATCATTCTTGGTAAGTAATAATGAATTGGAAAGGTCAGCAACAACTCTACCACATGCAGAGTTGCTCATCACCCAAATGAATACATACTAAACTTGGACTAAATAATAACCACAATCTCCTTCCCCAGCACAGAGAGGGAATTTAAGGCTAAAGGAACAATGGTCTTGAAAGAGATGATTGAAAAACTGCTTTTTCAAGTGCTACAAAATTCCTGACCATGTGAAAATACTAAAAACATAAAGAGCGGGCCTAATTCTGATTGAAAATGGCTTATTCCTCAACTGTTCATGTATGATGTGTAGCAAGTGCTTTAGACTTCAAACATTCCAACCTGTAGGGAACATTCAAGAACTTCTAATGGGAGGTTCCTTAAGACTCAAGAAGTAAACAACACATAAATCCCAAGAAGTCTCTGAAACTAACCAGCAGTGCAAGGTCTTTGCACCCCAAGTTATGTAAGTCTTTAGGCTGCCCAGGACACTTAGACCAACTGGACTTCCTAGGAATGATTCTCTGGCTTGTTGAGGTACCTCCAAGCCATGTGGAGAATTTCAAGGTTCCAGCTTTCATGAGTTGTCAACCATGTTGGGGACTTTTTTTGTGATATAGCTGCCTTTGAGTGGTTCATGACCTTGTAAGAAGCCTCTCATCCATATTCCAAAAGTGATCCTAATAAAATCATTAGTTTGGCAAGTTGGACTTTGGTTCCCTATCTGGTATAAATAAACATTTTCACATCTCCCCAGGAAAAGTGTCAGACAACAATGTGCTTTAGAAGCTTGGTCCTCACTGGTAGAGTATTGAGGTCACAGTGTCTTTATAAGACGGTGATAAGCTGTTTAAGAAAGACTAATTTTACTCTTACCAGGAGTGAATTAACTCTCACGGGAGAGTTATGAGATACTATACTCAACAAAACTTGATTCTTCAGTATTTTGTTACAGCAACATAAAACAGAACAGGGCAGAGCATAGGGAGAAGAGCCTTGAATAGAAAAGTTCGAATGTGTCACTACAGATTCTAGCCTGTTTAGAATACAACAGCAACAGTAATAAATACCTTGGTCTGTGACTTTTCTGTCGTTGTGTTAAGACACCATGACTAAGGCAACTTGTACATGAAAGAGTTTACTTGGCTTATGATTCCAAAGACTGAAGAGTCCATCATAGCAGAGGAGGCATGGTGGCAGAGGTGGCTGTAATAGAAAGCTGAGAGGTCACATCTTTAAGCAGGCATAGAAAACAGAAAGTGACTAGAATCTATTAAGGGTAAGAACTCTCCAAGCCCACCCCCACTGATGGGCTTCCTCCAGCATGGCCACACCTTCTAAGACTCCCAAATAGCACCACTCATTGGGGACAAAATATCCAAATATTTGGAGTCTTTAGGGGACACTCCACTTTCTGGCCCTGTATACTCATGAGCATATAAAATTCAAAAACAGTCTCCATAATCTTTACCAGTCTCAATACCATTAAAAAATACATTGTCCCAAGTTTCTTCTGAGACTCAAGGCAATCTCTTAACTTGAAGCCCCTGTAAAATCAAAAGACAATTTACAATTTTTTAACATACCATGGAATACAAATTCCATTCCAAAAGAGAGGAAGAAGGGGCATATAGAGGAAATACTGGACTAAAACAAAGCTGAAAAACAACAGAGCAGACACCAAACCTAGTAGCTCTGTGTCAGGCTTCTGAGATTTTACTTCCAAAGGGCTTAGAGGGGTCAGCACCCCTAGCTTTGGTGCATGGAACATATATATCTCTCTTAGGCTGGTACCATTCCCTGTAGGCAGCTTTCCTGAGGAGACAGCTCATGGTTCTGGCATCTCCAACATCTTAGATTCTCCACTGTCCACCATTCTCCACTTCAACTTCACAGCTTCACACCATCACCATCGTGTGAAGGCCCGTCAGGGCCTTCTTTATGCACGTATGCCTCTGCTACATGCTGCCTGGCCTTAACAGTTCTCTGAAACTGTGGAGGAAAAACCAATGACAACTACACTATTGCATCTTTCATATGCCTAAACCTAGCACCACATGAATGACACTTGGCAGCCAGCCTGTGATGGACCCTGGCCTACTTCTTCTACATTAGGAGCTTCTCTAGGCTATGGTTTTCTAGGGGGACAGAAAACCCCTCTGAAAGCTTATCTGAGTGTGGTCTTATCCTGAAGGGACTCTTTCCATTGTTAAGCAAATTACTAAACCTCTCCTCAATGGCTCTAATCTCCTCATCAAACAGAGTCTGTTCTTCACTAGATGTCTTGGCTCCAACATTAACCTTCCTAGTGTTTGTTTTCAACCCAAACTGTACATTATACATTTCTTTCTGCCCCATTTGCTCTTGTTCATTGCAGATCTCCATAATAGTCAATATTAATAAACATGTCACCAATTCAACATTAGGCTGTTGTGAAATTTCCTCCAACAAGAAAGTAGTCCAGCACTTTTCAACTTTGCCTCAGGGAAGCTTCTAGGCTGTCGGTAGAAGACAGCAAGAATCTTTGTGAAAATATCCTACTTGTTATTTAAGTCCTTTTTCCCCCTGGAACTACTTTGCTCTCAGCATTACTTTCTTCCAGGCTCTTACCAGAAAGGCCTATTAAGCTCTGCTTATAGCATTCAACTGCTTTTATTTTAAATTTTTTTTTAAAAGTTTTATTTTATTTATTTATTAATTTATTAATTTATTTATTTATTTGAATGTACTGTCTGCATGTAGGTCTGTGCACCAATGTCGTGCAATGTTGCAGAGGTCAGAAGAGGGTGTCGGATTCCCCTGGAACTGGAGTTTTCCTGGAATTGGAGTTACAGACGATTCTCAGCCACCATGTGGGTGCTGGGGATCAAACCTGGGTCCTCTGCAAGAGCAGTTGGTGCTCTTAACCGCTAGGCCATCTCTCCAGACCCTCAACTGCTTTTCTAATCCAAACTTCCAAAGCCTTCCACACTCCTCCCAAAACACACATGGTGAGGCTCTTCACAGCAATAACCCATTCTCTGGCACCAACTTCTGATCTGTGTTAACTAACACCATGACCAAGGCAACTTGTAGAAAGAAGAGGTTATTTTGGATACAGTTCCAGAGGGTGTTCATCATGGCAGGGAAAGCCTAGTGACAGGAGGTGGCTAGAGCAGAAAGCCAAGAGATCACATCTTCCATCAGGCAAAGGAAAAAGAGAAAGACTAGAAATCTGGCAAGTCTTAACAACTCTAAATGCCTGCCCCCAGTGGTTTCTCCAGCAAGGCTGCACCTCTTAAAATCTCCCTAAAGGCAACACCAACAGGGGACAAAAATGTCTAAATACCTGGAGCCTATGTGGGACATTCTCACTCAAAATACTTACACATAGGAAATAATTGCCTGCTGCTGGGACGGACATAGGGAATCCAATAGAAAAAATAGCTTCCTGTGTCAAGATGCTGAAGAGAGTACAGAGGAGGTACAAGAACTTGAATCATGAGCCAAGAGGGATGGGGGTATATTGTTTTCATTAGGAAGCTCTGGGGCCAGTATCTATCTATCTATCTATCTATCTATCTATCTATCTATCTATCTATCTATCGAGAGGAAAGGATCCAGTTTCTGTAACATGGGAGTAAGGGTTTTCAATTTACTACTGAAAGTTACACATCTATTTTGGTTTGCTTGGTTCCCTGTGTCAAGGAAAAGTCATGGTTGAACAAGCATGACTTCTCTATTGTACTAATGCCAGTTCCTGATTGTGTATTCATTATTTTCTTGTCACTGACCAAATTATATAAAACCTTAAGTGTGGGAAGGTTTAGATGGACTCATTGTTTCAGAAAGATTTTAGTCCATCATGGCAGAGAAGACATAGCAGTGACAATGGCTTTGTCTGTGGTGGTAGAAGCATGAGACATCTGGTCTTTCCTATCATGGTAGGCAGGAAACAGAAAGCAGTCCAGAAACAGAAGTGGGTCACTCAAGGCTAACCAGTCAGGCTCCATCTCCTAAAGGCTCTGAAGCCTTCAAATTAGTGGTATGAGACAGGGACTGAGCATTCAAAGCATAAGCCTAGGGAAGACACTTGTGCTAGATAGCTTTTGTCCTCAACTTGACACACCTGGGCAGAGAGAGCCTTGTTTGGGAATTTCCTCCATTGGACTGGCCTGTGGCCATGTCTGTGAGGCATCTTCTTGACTGTGAGTGATGTGGGAAGTCCTGACTCACTGTTGGTAGTGCCACCCTGGGTAGGTGGTTCTGTAATGTATAAGAGAGCAGGTTGAGCCAGGCTAGAAGAGCAAGCCCATAAGTAGCAATTGCCTCTATGGCCTGCGCTGCAGCTCCTGCTTTCAGATTCCTGCCCTTAGTTCCTACCTTGGGCTTACCCAGTAATGAAGTGTGACCTGGGAGATGCAAGCCAAATAAACTGTTTCTTCCCCAAGTTGATATTGGTCAGGGTGTTTTGGCACAACAATTGAACGCAAATCAGAGAACACTTCAGAACCAAATGTAACACCCATCACATGAGTTAGTTGATAAGCCAGAAAACTAGACTGTAGGTAGTAACTATCAATTACCAGCTCCTGTTCTAAGGGATTAGTGTTTTATGAGTATTCACTCATTTAATTTTTTAGAAACCAATGTGACAGATTCTAATGGTATCAGCATTTTATAACCCTCCCTAGCTATAGTAGAGATAAAGTTTTATGAATTTGGCTTTTTGAGGAGTTACTGAGAAGTCCATAGTCTTAAATATTCAACAACTTTGCCAAAATAGAAATGAACCTTTATATTTCATTTTCAATGCCTGTCAACATATTTGCTATATTAATTTGAGATAAATCTTTATGTAGATCTATTTGACTGTTAAAAAGTTATGGTTCACAAAATGACCGTTTAATTGTGCATTATAATTTGATAGCTATGATAATAACACTCCAAAGTGAAATGATTTTAGTATGGTTTATTCAGACTAGCATATTCCTAGGAAGATTTATTCCAGGATTTTCCTGTTTGGAGCCCTAATAAAAACAATTTGGATATTCTCCTATTGTATTTACTGTCTCTAAATGTCTATATTAATTCCTGGGAAAGTGCTTTTTTTTAGCAGGCACTCCCAGGAGATTTTCAGTGTACTAGATGTTGGGAATTTCTACTTTAACCTAATTGAAATGCTGTGAAACTTCTGCTTCTTTGTTGAACAGACACAACCAAGACTGGTGATTACAAATAGAAGAGATTTAGAAGCATGCATATGATTTTAAAAAATGAATAAATGTAATAAATATTTTTCTTATATGTAGATCTGGGCTTAAAAGTGTTATTTGAAACAAAGAATGCAGTGCAGGAAAAAAATAACTTATAAGTTTCTGTAGCTCCTTAAATCAGACCATTGATTAACTGAGACACCTGGGGGTTGGTCTGCCTAATAGATCTGCAAAGTAGAACAGATTTTATGGCTTTTGAAAAAATCATTGCAGGGTAAGCTCTTTTCCCTTGTGAACTACCTTTTTCTCTATACCCAGAAACGAAAGAAATTTTGGGCCTTTTCAGTTCTGTGTGAGCTTTCCCTTCACATAAATATTTAGTTTATAAGAAAAAAGTCAATATCATTCTTTTAAAAAAATAATGAATTTTTTAAAAAGATGAACATAGGGAAGCCTGCCAATGATTTAACATTATTTTTATTTTTTTATTTTTCATTATTTTTATTTTTAACATTACTTTCTTTCTTCCAAAATTGCAATTATACATTTCCTGAAATAGTATTTTCTCTTAAACCTGTTAAAATGAAATTTTATTACAAAATGTAATGATCACATCCTTAGTGTTCTGTTTCTGATTTTGTTTTCTTCATTCTATGTTCCCTGTGGAGCTTACTTACTCTTCAGCAGGTGAAGTTAATATTTCAACCATTGCTGCACTGGATTTTTATGAACCTTGGAAATACAAATATTTCCACAAAGATCTTAGTTTCCTAATTGAGGAATCCACATTTTGGACTGGTTGAAAAGTACAAGAGCAGAAATCTAAGCTTTCCTGATATTATCTATTGTGCACTGAAATCACTTTCAATTAAAATTAAAGAAGTATTAGGTAAAATAACCTCATTTTCCAGGTGTGGTAGTGCACGCCTTTAATCCCAGCACTTGGGAGGCAGAGGCAGGCTAATCTCTGTGAGTTCAAAGCCAGAGTGGTCTACATAGAAAGCTCCAGGCCAGCTGGGACTAAAGGGGGAGCCTATCTCAAAAGACCAAAAAAAAAAAAAAAAAAACCAAAAAAACACAAAAGAACGAATAATCTCATTTAGGCCTATAAGCCAATATCACCATATTTTTCCTTCTTAGAAGATGATTTTTGACACAGCAGACAGCATAACACCAGCCTGTGCCCAGCTCCTGGAATGAGCAGACTTTACCTGCATCCTGCATAACATCAGCATGTGAAAGACCATGTGAGCCCCGTCTTTCTTGGTGCTTTGAGCACCCCTGTGCCCTGTGGAGGTTTGGTATTACCTAGGACCATTCAAACTTTGGGTTCCAGAATGAGATGTGGGTGGAGTTAGATGTGCACACAGCACACAGCACAACACCAGCATGCACCCTGCATGTGGCCTGAGCGGGCTTCACTTGCATACTGCACAACATCAACATGTGAAAGACCAGATTTCTACAATGAGATCTCCCTGGAAGGAAGCCAAGACACAGACCTTAGAAGAGCAATTGTGGACATATTCAAATAAATTAGAGAACTAAGGGAAGAGAATGAAAAACTCAAGAAGGACCAAGAGGGTGATAATGACAAATGTGGAAAGAACTAAGGGGAGAGATTGAAAAGCTCAAGAAGGACCAACAGGGAGATAATGACAAACATTGGAAAGAACTAAAGGGAGAAAATGACAAACTCCAGAAGGCAGTGGAAAAGCTGAAAAGATGCCAGGCTGAAATGAAAAAGAAAATGACCAACAAACCAAGGAGCTACAAGATGCAAATGACAGGCTCCAGAAGGAAGTGGAAATACTAAAGAAATCACAGGATGAAATGAAAAAGTTAATTGAACATTTATCCAATCAACATTTATCCAATCTTCTTCTGAGGGAAAAAGCCTCAGAAGAAGAATGGAAGAATCAGAGAAAAGAATATTAGACCTGCAGGATAACATGGACCAACTAGAATGCTCAAGTATGGATTATGGAAAATTGAAAAAAAAAAAAAAACCCAAGAGTGGAAAACTCAGGAAATTTGGAACACTATGAAAAGATCAAACTTCTACTTCTGCATCATAGAGAGAGAGGAAGGAGAAGACTCCCAAAACAACACTATTGACCAGATCTTCAAATGATAATAGAAGAAAATTTCCCCAAACTGAAAAAAGACAAAGCCATACAAATACAAGAAGCACACAGAACACCAAACAGCAGGACCAGAAAAGAAATTCCCTATGCTTTATAAACCTAGACCAAGAATGAAAATAAAAGATAAGGTAAAAGGAAGGAACACACATCTCTCAATAATAACCTTAAATACTAATGGTCTAAACTCCCCAATCAAAAGGCATAGAGTGAGAGAATGGGTTAGGAAACTGAATCCTTCTATAGGCTGTCTACAAGAAACCAATCTCACCCTCAAGGACAGACACCACCTTAGAGTGACAGGATGGAAAAAATATTCCAAGCGAATGGTACCAAGAAAAAAGCTGGAATGGCTATTCTAATATCAGACAAAATAGCTGTCAAAATAAAATTAATCAGAAGAGACAAAGAGGGCCATTACATCCTTGTCAAAGGAACAATGACTCATGAAGACCTCACAATCCAAAATATCTATGCACCAAACTGTGGTGCACCTAACTTTATAAACATTACTCTTCAGCACGTCAAGGCACAGATTAATCCTAACACACTAATAGTGGGTGACTTCAACACCCTAATGAGCCCCTTGAATAGATCAACAGGACAAAAAAATAGAGAGTCATCAGAATTGAACAATACAATACACCAAGTGGACCTCACAGACATCTGTAGAATATTCAACCAAATGACATAGAATATACTTTCTACTCAGCACCTCATGGAACATTCTCCAAAATTGACCACATACTGGGGCACAAAAGAAACCTCAACAAATACAAAAGGAAAGAAATTATTCCATGTATTCTATTAGACCACAGTGCAATAAAGCTCAATATGAACACCAGAATAAGTCCAACTAGCTACAAGAACACATGGAGACTAAACAACACAATCCTGAATAATGAATGGGTCAGAGAAGAAATAAAGAGTGAAATAAAAGTATTGATGGAACTGAATGGAAAACACAATACAATACAACAAAACCTGTGGAATACTTTTAAAAAAAATCTTGAGAGTATAAAATTTATAGCCCTAAGTGCCCACATCAAAAAAACAGAAGGGAAACAAATAAATGATCTAACGCTGCGGCTAAAAACACTTGAGAGACAAGAACAAATGAACGCTAAACCCAACAGACAGTAAGAAATAGCAAAAATCAGATCAGAAATCAATGAAATAGAAGCAAAGAAAATAATACATAAAATCAGTGAATCCAAAAGCTGGTTATTTGAAAAGATCAACAAAATAGACAACTTCCTATCCCAGTTAATAAAAAAAAAAGAGAGAGCAACTCCAAATCAATAGTATTCATGATGAAAGGGGAACCATCACAACAGACAAAGAAAAGATCCAGACAATCATACGGGAATACTTCAAAAACCTATACTCCACTAAATTTGAAAACCTGAGAAATGGACTAATATCTGAAATCCTGAGAACCAACAAAGCTTAACCAAGAAGAGATTGACAGTTTAAACAGACCCATAATATTTGAGGAAATTGAAGTTGTAATTTAAAACCTCCCAACTATAAAAAGCCCTGGTCCAGATGGTTTCATGGCAGAATTCTATAAAACATTTAAAGAGGTCCCACAACCATTGCTACTCAAACGTTCAGAAGAATACAAATGTACAGAACAATACAAACTCCTTATATGAAGCCAGCATCACTCTAATACCCAAACCAGGTAAAGATACAAGCAAAAAAGTAAGCTATAGACTCATCTTGCTAATGAATATAGATGCAAAAATTCTCAACAAAATACTTTCAAATCTCACACAGACCCACATCAAAAAGATCATCCATCATAACCAAATTTTATTCATTCCAGAGATGCAAGGATGGATCAACATACATAAATCAATAAATATAAGACACATAGATGGACTGAAAGACAAAAAAAACACACGATCATCTCAATTGATGCTGAAAAAGCCTTTGACAAGATCCAGCATCCCTTCATGCTAAGGTCCTAGAGGGAATTAGACTGAAGGGAACATTCCTAAACATGATCAAAACCATATATAGCAAACCCACTGCCAACATCATCCTAAATGGAGAAAAATTGGAACCATTTCCCTTAAAGGTGGGAACCTGGCAAGGATGCCTCTTATCGCCACTCCTCTTCAACATAGTGCTTGAGAAACTTGCTAGGGCAATAAGACAAGACAAGGGAATTAAAGGACTATTAATCAGAAAAGAAAAAGTTAAGCTATCCCTTTTTGCAGATGATATGATAGTTTACCTAAGGGATGCTAAAAACTCCACCAGAAAACTAGAAATGATTCAGAGTTTTAGTAAAGTGGTGGTCAACAAAATTAACCTAGAAAAATCAGTAGTATTTCATTGCACCAACAATAAACAAGTGGAGAAGGAATATAAGAAGACCTTCCCACTCACAAAAGCCTCAAAAATAATAAAATACCTGGGTACAAACTTAACCAAAGATACTGACAATCTCTACAACAAAAATTTTAAACCCCTGAAGCAGGAGATTGAAAACAACATCGAAAGATGGAAAGACCTCCCATGCTCATGGATTGGAAAAATTAACGTAGTAAAAATATCCATTTTACCCAAATTGATATACAGATTCAATGCAATCCCAATCAAAATCCCCATGAGCTTCTTCACACATTTGGAAAAAAAATCCTTAAATTCATATGGAAAAACAAAAGACCCTGAATAGCTAAAGCAACCCTGAGTGAAAAATGCAATGCAGGGGAGATTGCTTTTCCAGACTTCAAGCTATATTACAGGGCCATAATCATAAAGGCATCCTAGTACTGGCACAAAAACAGACCTGTTGACCAATGGCACAAAATTGAAGATCCAAACTTGAGCTCATACAATTTCAGCCACTCATATTTGACAAAGGGGCAAAAAAAACCTCAATGGAGGAAGGGTAGCATCTTCAGCAAATGGTACTGGCAAAATTGGATCACCATTTGTAGAAGAACAATATTAAACCCCTCCTCCTGATACTGTACAAAAGTCAACTCCAAGTGGATCAAAGATCTTAACGTGAAATCCAAAACCCTGAAGGTGATAGAAGAAGAGGTTGGCAACAACCTACAAGACATAGGAGTAGGAAAAGACGTTTTTTTTAATTTTTAAAATTTATTTCTGTATGTGTATGAATGTACTGTCTGCATCCAAGACTTTATAAATCAGACAGCACCTGCACAGGAAATATGGTCAACAGTTGACAGATTAGACCTCATCAAACTCAAAAGCTTCTGTACAGCAAAAGAAACAATCAAGAAAGTGAACAGAAAACCCACAGAGTGGGAGGAAACATTCACCAGTGATAAATCTGACAAAGCATTAATGTCAAGAATATATAAACTGTTCAAAAACAAAGAAGTAAGAAAACAAATTACCTACTCAAAAGATGGAGTAAAGATCTTAACAGAGACTTCACAAGTGAGGAATTAAAGATGGCTGAGAAACATCACAAAACGTGTTCAATATCATTAGTAATTAAGGAAATGCAAATTAAAATCTCTCTCAGACATCATCTCTCTCTGATATGACTAGCTAAGATCAAGAAAACAAAAGACACCAAATGCTGGAGAGGTTGTGGGGAAAGGGGAACACTCATCCACTGCTTGTGGGAATGTAAAGTTGTACAATCATTATGGAAAGCAGTGTGGAGAACTCTTAAAAGACTCAAAATGAGCCTATCACCTGACCAAGCCATACTACTCCTGGGTATATATTCACAAGACTCATCCTACAGCAAAGATACATGCACATCCATGTTTATTGCAGCTCTCCTCACAATAGCGAAGAGCTGGAACCAACCCAAATGCCCCTCAACAAATGAGTGGATGACAAAAATGTGGTACGTCTACACAATGGAGTCCTAGTCAGCAGTAAAGAAACATGACATCATGAACTTTGCGGGTAAATGTATGGAACTCAATGCCGTTATGCTAAGTGAAATAACATAGTCCCAGAAAAACAAATGGTGAATGGTTTCCCTCATTTGTGGATGCTAACACCAAATCCCCAGATGAAAGGCAAGCTGAACAACATTATTGTTATATTTCTGTTTATCTAAAAGCAACTATGTTGTTATAATGTAAATCTTTCAATGGCCTCTAGAATCCACACATCACTTATTTTCAGACTCTGTAATTACTGTACATGGGTGGAGAGTATGTATCCATATTTTAGAGCAATATAAAATTAACAGAGGAAAATGTGAATTCCTAAACATAAAAAAAGACTGAGAGAAAGATGCAGGAAAGTTATGGCAGAATGCATGATCTGAGGTGGGATGGGGGGGAGGGAAAAAGGAATATGTCTAAACTGAATTGAAAAATGACGTCTGAAATACACAAAACATCAATAAAAATAAACAGGAATAGATGATTTTCAAAGAAATAAGCACATTTGCTCTTTATAAAATAAAATACCAAAATTTTGAATTTCTCTATTTGTTTCTTCTATTAAAAACATTAATTGTGATTGTTTCATTAAACATTTCTTCCAAAATAGTGCACCCTGGGAGACACAATGTCCCTAATAGACAGTGGACAGCACAGCCACTTATTCTATGTATTTTCAAAATTTAAGTTATTGTGATTTGAAGGCTAATGAAATGGGTCCACATGCCGTTTGGTTTTATGTGTGAAATGTGATAGTCCCATTTCCTTGTACCTTTCCACAAGCATAGCATTATTTTTCTTGAGTTTTATTAGGCCATTTTTATTTATTTATTTATTTTTGGTCTTTTTGAGACAGGGTCTCCCTGTAGCCCCAGCTGTCCTGGAACTCTATTTCAGCAACATCTGCAAGTGAAAACTATTGTCAGATATTCTTCAAAGTAGACTTAGACCAGTGGAGGACAGTATGTATCCTGTGTTTCAACAGTCATGTAATAATCAATCTTGTTAATGACATGTGAGAGTGACATTTTATTCTAGTGTAAACAATTGCTAGATGTGCTTTGCAAGTATATTAAAGTCTCTATGAACATTTTAAAGGATTTTTTCCCAGTGTTTCTACACAGCAGAACTAGTTTGAACTCTTACCTCCTCCTAGTCTAGGTAAGGGTTTCTCAGTCTTGCCACTGTTAACATCTGGAGCCAAATAATTCTTTATTGTGAAACATTGACCTGTGTTTTATGGGATGTTTAGCAGCATATTTGACCTCTACCCACTAGATGTCAGTGCCATCCCTCTTTTAAAATATGTTTTAAGGGCATTTTCAGATCTCCATTTTGGGACAGAATCACCCTGGTTGAGAAACACTGCTGTAGATATTTCAGAGTTGCTTTTTATTCCCTTTTATCTATGGTCACCTGATTTCATTTTTATGACTAAAACTGAAGAGATACACTTTGGTGTGTTTTATTCAAAACCCATTGAAGAACAATTTTCTCTCTTTTGTATCTGTGAATTTTTATACTCAGTCATCACATCCACAAAAATATTTTTGTATACAATTTCAAGATATATATGCATAACTTATATGCACCCATTATTGCATTATACATGCTTATTATAAGAGAGAAACAATTATTCATAATGATGAAATTATAATAATGATAATATTAATATTAATAATGATAATAATAAATTCTACGGTTTCCTACAGACAGTTCAGTGGTTCATCTTCAGAGTGCCTGGCTTAAGACAATTTTTGGACACTACTGTGTCAGGTAGAGTTTTATGCTGTTCGGTAATAAAAAATACAGCATAGGTGATGGCATCCAACAAGTAAAATCGGCCCCAGCACAGCCACAGAGTTAGGTGCTACTGTCTTTTAGACTTTATAAGATTTTTCAAGTTGATACTATGATTTCCTTTTAAGAAAAACAAAAGACCTGGAATAGCTAAAGCAACCCTGAGTGAAAAATGCAACACCTTACCAGACTTCAAGGTATATTACAGGGCTATAGTCATATTGACATCCTGGTACTGGGACAAAAACAGACCTGTTGACCAATGGAACAAAAATGAAGATCCAAACTTGATCTCATACAATTTCAGCAACCTCATATTCAATAAAGAAACCAAAAAAGTTTATTGGAGGAAAGATAGCATCTTGAGCAAGTGGTACTGGCAAAAGTGGATCACCATATGTAGAAGAACAGAATTAAACCCCTACCTCTCACCCTGTACAAAAATCAACTCCAAGTGGATCAAAGACTTCAATGTGAAACCTGAAACTCTTAAAGTGATAGAAGAAAAAGTTGGTAGCAATCTACAAGACATAGGAGTAGGAAAAGATTTTCTAAAACAACAGCACATGAAATATGGTCAACAGCTGACAAGTGGGACCTCATCAAACTCAAAAGCTTTTGTACAGCAAAAGAAACAATCAAGGAGGTGAAGAGAAAATCCACAGAGTGGGAGGAAACCTTCACCAGTGATACATCTGACAGAGCATTAACATCCAGGATATATAAACTACTCAAAAAACAAAGAAGAAAACAAATGAGTCACTCAAACGATGGAGTAAAGAGCTAAACAGAGACTTCACCAATGAGGAAGTAAATATGGCTGAGAAACATCTTAAAAAGTGTTCAACATCATTAATAATTAAGGAAATGCACTCTAAGATCATCTCACTCCAATAAGACTGGCTAAGATCAAGAAAACAAAAAACACAAATGCTGGAGATGTTTTGGGGAAAGAGGAACACTTATCCACTGAAGGTGGGAGTGTAAACTCGTACAACCACTGTGGAAAGCAGTGTGGAGAACCCTTAAAAGACTCAAAATGAGCCTACCACCTGACCCAGTCATACCACTCCTGGGTATATACCCACAAGACTCATCCTACTGCAAAGATACATGCACATCTATGTTTATTGCAATACTCTTCACAATAGCAAGAAGCTGGAAGCAACCCAAATGCCCCTCAACAGATGAGTGCTACATCTACATCATGGAGTTTTATGCATCGGTAAAGAATGATGACATCATGAAATTTGTAGGTAAATGGATGGAACTAGAAGATATTATGTTAAGTGAAGTAACACAGTCCCCCAAAAAGAAATGGGCAATGGTTTCCCTCCTTTGTGGATGCTAGCACCAAATTCCCAGGTGAAAGGCAAGCTGAGCAATGTTATTGTTATATTTCTTTCTATCTGAAAGCAACTGTGGTGTTATAATGTGAGCTTTTTTTTTCTTTTTTTTTTGTTCCCTCTAATTTTATATTATTCCAAAATATACATATATACACTCCACACATAAATCAAAATTACAAAGTCTGAAAATAAACTATAGGCTAATTCCAAAACATGTTTAGGGATTCACATTTTAACAGTAAATTTGCATGCAGGTAACAAGAAGTATAACTTTACATTCTTTGTTTTTTAGAATATGAAGACATATCTTCCACCCATATGGTAATTACAATGTGTGAATATAAGTGGTAGGACAATTCTAGAGCCCATTAAGAGATTCACATTATAATAGTACAGTTGCTTTCAGATACAATGAAATATAACAATAAAGTTGCTCAGTTTGCCTGGCAACTGGGTATTTGGTGTTAACATCCACAAATGAGGAAAACTGTTCATCTTTTTTTTTCTGGGACTTCCTTACTTCACTTAGCATAATGGCTTCGAGATCCATCCATTTACCTGCAAAGTTCATGATGCTGTCTTTCTTTACCACTGCATAGAACTCCATTGTGTAGATGTACCACATTTTTTATTATCCAGTCATCAATTGAGGGGCATTAAATTGGGCCCAGAATTAAGTTACCACTTATTTTCAGACATGGTAATTAATGTATATGGGTGAAAGGCATGTACTCATGACTTATAGTATTATAAAATTAAAGGGAAAATATGAGTTCCTAAATATATTTCAGAGTTAACATACAGTTTATTCCCAGAGGACATAATTCTGGTACATACATGACATTTATATAGGTATATTTTTGAGCAATACAAATGGGAGGGAACAACAACAACATAAGGACTGGGTCAAAGAATGGACTGATACAGTCAAATTCTGCCCAAAGCAACAAACCTCCACAGAGAAAAACTTTTAAAAAGACTGAGAGAAAGATACAGGACATATATGGCAGAATGCATGAACTGGGGTGGGGTGGAGGGAAGAGAAAGGGGATTATGTCTAAACTGAACTGAAAAATGATATGTGAAATACACAAAACATCAATAAAAGTATTATATAAAAAAGATAAAATACACAAATAATCAACAAAATGAATAAAAATTCAATATTTATGAAGTCATTGAATTTGTCCATTTATCAGTTACTCTGGAGCCAGAAGGGAAGCCAGCTCTGCTGCTCTCTATGGCTGTTTCACTTTGGATTTTAGAAGTGAGGTTTGCTTATTTAAGTTTGTAAATGTCTACTGAATGGATGCTCTTTTATTAGACTCTGGACTTTTGTGGGACTGGGTATCACATAAAAATGGGAAGAGCTATCTTAAAAGATGAACATAACATACAATTCCCTCAAGAATTCACAGTCAAGTGGAGGTAACATATATACAAGCACATGAAGAAGAAAGGAGAAATATGCTAAGAACTGTGGGAGGAAATTTCTTGAGAAATCCAGAGATGGGAATTGTGTGATTCATTATTGCTTGGATGGATAGAAAATCAATAAGAATGAGGAAGAATGTATGTATCCATCCCTCAGTTTAAAATTCTACATGCAGCTTTGTGTTTCTCTGTTTTATGGCTATTCATCATAACGGCAATGGTAATATATTACAACAGATACTTGAGATATTTTAGTCTTTCACAACACTGGTAATTTATGTTCCCCTTTACCAGTGTTGCTAGAAGTTTGTCAATTTTATTGATATTTTCAAAGACTAAGCTTTTGGTTTCATTATTTTTCTTGCTGTTCTTTTGTTTTCATGTTCATTGATCTCTGCTTTGGTTTTATTTTCTTTGTCTTTTCCAAGCTTCTAAAGTTGGAAACAAATTATTGATTCAAAGAATTCTTTTCCTAATATAAGCATTAATAGAATAAACTTTTTTCCAGACACTGCATGAACTTCAGTTTTAATTTGTATCCTATATTTTCACTTCTGTATTTTCTAATTTGCCTTAAGATTTTCTCTTTTCTATTTTGCCTTAAGATTTTCTCTTCATGTGTTATTTCTGTAGTTTGATTTTCAAGTATTTCTTCAAGTTTCTTCTTACCTTTCTGTTTACTGACTTCTGGTGTAATCCCTTTGTTGTCAGATAAGATACTTCATTTCTTTAAACTGTAAGTGTGCTTGTGACAAAGGATGCGGTCTATCGTAACAAATGTTGGATGAAAGCACTGCAAAAGAGACCCACTTTTGTTGGCTACAGTTTTCTAAACATTTCAGTTCCATAAAGCTGATCGAATTGTCCCAATGTTCTAAATCTTTGTTTATTTGTTAACAATTTCAAATTTTGAGAGGGAGGTCTATCCCAACTATGGCCCTGTCTTTTCATCTCAGTTCTTCTAATTTCTGTTTCATGAACTTTCCATCCTTGATTGTTAGCTATCTATACATTTAAGAGAATTAAATATTCCTGGTTAATTGACTACTGTCTGGTCTGAACTTTGGCATGAGTTAATAGAGCCAAGGAGACACTTTCTTTCAGTTAGTGATACCATGGCATGTTTTTTTCATCCTTTTGATTTTTTTAAAAAAATATTTTATTATTTAAACTGTCAATCTCTTCTTGATTAAGCTTTGTTAGTTCCCAGGACTACTGATATTCATCCATTTCTCTTAGGTTTTCAAATTTAGTGGAGTATAGGTTTTTGAAGTATTCCCGTATGATTGTCTGGATCTCTTCTTTGTCCGTTGTGATGTTTCCCCTTTCATCACTAATACTATTGGTTTGGAGTTGCTCTCTCTTTTTTTTTTGGTTAACTGGGCTAGAGGTCTGTCTATTTTGTTTATCTTTTCAAAGAACCAGTTTTTGGATTCATTGATTCTATGTATTGTTTTCTTTGTTTCTATTTCATTGATTTCTGTTCTGATTTTTTTTTTTTTATTTTATGTGTATGCATGTATTGTCTGAGTGTACGTAAGTGCACCTGGGTCGTGCAATGCCTATGGAAGTCAAAAGAAGGTGTTGGATTCCTCTAGAACTGTAGTTACAAATGGTTGTTAGCAGCCCTGTGGGTGCTGGGAATCAAACCCAGGTCCTCAGCAAGAGCTGCCAGTGCACTTAACCACTGTGCCGTCTCTCCAGCCATGCCCCCATCCTTTTGATTTTTAAAAACCTATGTCATCATACTTGATGAGTTTCATAACAAAAGTTTCAGTTTAATATTTTGTGTTTTGTTAATCAACTCTGTTTCATTCCATGTGTTTAGAAAATTAATATAATTGCTAGTATCTGTGCATTTAAGCCTACGTTTTATTCCTTACTTTCTATCTCTTCCTTCTATAATCCAGTTAGATAAAATCTGCTATATTAGTTTTTCTTACTCTGATAATGTGTTTATTTCTTTGCCAAGTGGGGGACATTTTTGAAGAGATATAGAAGCATAGCTATTCTTCCACCACGTAAAACATTTCACTTTTCTGTCGTCCATGATTTCTGATGAAAAAGGAAATGCCATTCAAGCCACAGCTTCCCTAAAGCAATGCACTTTTGAAATATTTTTCTTAGTACTTTTTAATATGTGTTACAGTGTACCTAGAAGTGAGCTCTTTGGTTTTATTTCATTTCGAATTTGCTAAGATTCTTGTAGTTGATTGTTCCAGCAAACTTGAACAATTCTTTCTTTGTGTCTGACTTTCTTTCTCTATTCTCTGGTACTCTTATGACCAGAGTGCTAAACTTCATGCATGTGCATGTCAGATATGACCTACAGGATCTGGAGAGATGGCTCAGCAGTTAAGAGCACCGACTGCTCTTACAGAGACCCGGGTTCGAACCCCAGCACCCACATGGTGGCTGAGAACCATCTTTAACTCCAGTTCCAGGGGAATCCGACGCCCTCTTCTGACCTCCACAGCATTGCATGACATGGATGCACAAACCTACATGCAGACAGTACATTCATACACATACAAGAATAAATTTAAAAAATTTAAAAATAATTTTATTTATTTATTTTTAATTTTTTATTGAGGTTCTGTGCATTTCATACAACCTCTCCCAATCAAATTTATACTCTTTTCCCCATCCATTCTCCCTGTACCAGAACTCATGCATTCTGGCAATACATGTTAAGTTCTGTCTTGCATCATTTTCTTAGTCTTTTCAAACTTTTTTGATGTAGAAGTTTACTGTTTTGGTCAGATCTTTGAACAAGTCTTTTATCATTGTTGTTCACTTTGATTTTATATTACTCCAAAATATGCATATATATACTTCACATATCTACCAAAATGACAGAGTATATAAGTATTTGGTCCTAGGATTGGCAAATGAGGGACACCATACACGTTTGTTTTTCTGTGACTGTGTTACTTCCCTTATAACGGCTTCTAGTTCCATCCATTTACCTGCAAATTTCATGATGTCATCTTACTCCATCATGTAGATGTACCACATTTTCATTATCCACTCATCAGTGAGGGACACTTGGGTTGCTTCCAGCTCTTTGCTATTGTAAAAAGAGCAGCAATAAACATTGTTGTGCACGTATCTCTACAATAGGATGAATCTTTTGGGTATATACCCAGGTGTTGTATAAGTCAAGTGGTAGGTTCCTTTTGAGTCATTTTTTTTTTTTTTGGTGTTTTTGAGACAAGGTCCCCCTGTAGCTCCAGCTGCCCTGTAACTCACTCTGTCGACCAGATTGGCCTTGAACTCACAGACATTCACCTGACTCTGCCTCTGCCTCCCAAGTACTGGGATTAAAGGCATGTGCTACCACGCCTGACATTTTGAGTCTTTTAAGAGTTCTCCATACTGCTTTCCATAGGGGTTGCATAAAGTGGCATTCCCACACCCTCTCCAGAATTTGGTATCATTTGTTTTCTTAAATCACAGTCAGTCTTACTGGGGTAAGA
This sequence comes from Rhizomys pruinosus, assembly GCA_009823505.1. Lineage (NCBI taxonomy): Eukaryota > Metazoa > Chordata > Mammalia > Rodentia > Spalacidae > Rhizomys > Rhizomys pruinosus. Next base: position 99,275 of record VZQC01013897.1, read on the forward strand.
TGAAACTAGAAAGCTTCTGTACAGAGAAAGAAACAATCAAAGAAGTGAAAAGAAAACCCACAAAGTGGGAGGAAACCTTCCTCAGTGACACATCTGACAGAAGTTTAACATCCAGATTATATAAATTACTCAAATTAAAGGAGCAAGAAAACAAATGACTCTGCTTCTCATCCACCTGTGCCCCTTTTCTAAGCCCAGGGAATAATCTGCGGAAGAGGGGGCGTGGTAGAATGTAAGGGCTGCGATTGGGGTGAATGGTGAAACTACAACAATATAGACTGGACACTCATTTGATCAACCTGATTGAACATACAACCCCTCACCCCACGCTGGAAGGTGGGGCTGTGGGGGTTTCGGCACAACAGCCTGCAAATTGGTTTTACATGAAGGATGCTTGTACTCATGGATTATCATTTATAGCTAAAAAATGAAAAAAAAACTGAGAAAAATATGCAGGACAGTTATGGCAGAATGCATGATCTCGGTTGGGGTAGGGGTGGGGGCGAAGGGAAAGGGAAATATGCCTGAACTGAATTGGGAAATGATGTATGAAATGCACAAAGCATCAATTAAAAAGATGTTTTAAAAAAAAAGAAAACAAATGACTCAATCAAAAGATAGAGTAAAGAGCTGAACAGAGACTTCACAACGAAGTAACGATGGCTGAGAAACATCTTAAAATGTTCAACATTGCCATATTTTCAATATTTTTAGACTTCTGTCTTTTCACTAATTTGTAGTAGTATTTGCTGTTCTTGCATCATGTTTCCAGCAGCTTCTCTGAAATCTCTGTCAGATAATCACATCTTTGCCCCCTGGTGATGGTCTTTTCAATTGTGACTTGAACTTGCTTTGGTTTTCTGTATGTTGAGTAATGATCAACTTAGGTGTCTTTACTATATTTAGTTCGGAGTAGGGAAAAGGAGGAGGAAACCTTATAAAGGTAAAGCCAGTGCCCTCATTTCCTTTTTGCAGTAGTTAAAACACTGACTAAAAGCCATGTTGGGAGAAAAAAGTTTATTTGGCTTATACTTTCCAATCACTGTCTATTGCCATGGTAGGGATGCAAGCAGGAAGCATGGGAGAATGCTATGTACTGCCTTGTTTCCCTTGGCTTGCTCAGCTACTTTTCCTTATACTGCCAAGGTCCTCCTGCCTAAGGATGGCACCACCCGCATTGGGCTGGAACCTCCTATATCATCTAGCAATTAAGACAATGACTCACAGATATGGCCATAGCCAGTCCAATGAAGGAAATTCTTCAATTGAAGTTCCATTTTCCCAGGTGTCTCTAGTTTTTGTTTAACTTGACAAAAACTAACCAGCCAGCTAGTTAGGCAGAATTTGAGTCCCACTTCCAATCTGCTCTGAAGTACACTGTCCAGGCTCCAAAGCTGCATTCAGTGGAAGCATGGGGTTGAGCATGCTTTCTTCATCTTATATTGAACCAGAACCAAGACTTCTGGTGCAAGGTGAAGAGGCAAAACCCTATAAACCATAAACCATAACCATAAACATGAACTATAACCCCAAAACCATAAACATGAACTATAACATCTAAAATGCATGATAAACTGGCTGTACAAAGCCAAACAAGATGAATGAAATGAATGCATTTTAGAATTGATTGATCTCAGTTCTGGGGCTGGCCAATGGCTTTCGGTTTAGCATACCGTCTGGCAATTATTTGTTACCACTAGAAATGCTTTCTGTCGGGAGACTGTTACATGCATGTTATGTATAATATCTTCAAGGCAAGCCTTTATATTTGTTATTCTAAATTTTATAACCACTGGCAATCATTGAAGGAACTTCTAATTAACATAATTTTTGAAAAAGCTAATCAAGACAATTCTAAATGATAGCCAAGGTATACTCCTACCTATAGAGCACAAAAATCGATCTGCTGAAATGCACAGCAGTCAGAATAGTACTGTGTGCCTTAATTATTCACATATCAATAAAGATGAGCCAGGCATGTGCAAAATAGATGCCTGAGGAACTTGTGAATTAAAATTTGAGAAGGAAATTAATTAGAATTCTATAATGAATTTGTTTGTAAAGCAAATTGTTACCCCTTGACTTTTGCGATTACATGTGCTTTTTCTTATAAATAAGACTTATGTATCTTTATTTAGACCTCTCTCTATCTCTGAGTTGGCTTCATGTTCTTAATTCCCTTAGCCTAGGTTACCATAGGGTACTTGTAAACCTAAGGCACATGACTTTGAGGCTGATGAATACTTCTTCACAATTGTTGAATAGAGGGACACACAGCTTGGTGAGCTGCCTTCCAGTGAGCAGGTTGTAATCACATTTGATCAAGAGGGTCAGTCTGCTTTCCTGAAGACCAAAGGTGGTCCCCGGGGTGAGGTTCCCAGAGAACAGGAGAGAGCCTTTCCCCAGGAGGGATACTCACACAGTCACAACTTTCTAAATGACCCAGGAGAAGGCACTTAATCCTTATCTGTTTCCTTTCTCCCTCAATCCAAATGTTTCCAAGGCATGATGTGTTTATTCAGTACAAAAATGCTTTCATGTGCACAGATCCTCTAGCCTGCCATGACCCAGATGTGAACTGTCCCCATTATTCCATTTGCAAATGGAGGCTCAGTGATGTCAGGAAAAGAAAGAAAAATCAAATCCAATTTTCCTGAATCCACACATTCATAATCTTCTTTAATCTTCCTTCATTACAACTACTATTATTATAGAATACCAAAGAAATACTTTCTGTTTAGTTTTACCTATTAAAAGGTAAGACATATCCAGTTATGTGAGAATGGATATTCCTTGAGACAGCAACCTAAGAGCAGAATATTTAAATTTAAATACTGTATTTTGAGTTTTTGTATTTTAATTTGAATTCTACTCATTAGTGGTAGCTAAGATATGAAACCAACCTAAGTGCCCATCAAAAGAAAAATGAATGAATGACAATAAAGGGCCATGGAACACTATTCAGCCATAAAGAATGAAACCTTGACATTTTTACCAAAATAGATGGAACTAGAGGGCATCGACTGAAATACAGCCACAAACAGAAATACTGGCATCACATTCTCATGTAGAAGCCACAGAAAGGTCATGCTGAATATAGACTAGTGATACCCTAGATTGGGAAGTGGAGAAGGGGTAGATGGAGGGAGGTTGGATTTGATCATCATATGTTGAATACAGTGTTGAAATGTCACACTGAACTCCATTAACATGTGTAGTTACTATATTTTCATCAAAAAGAAACTTAGGAAAACAAAAAAATTTACATTTTAATTTTTTGTTTGTTTGTTTTTTGTTTTGTTTTGTTTTGTTTGTTTGTTTTTGGTCTTTTTGAGACAGGGTCTCCCTTTAGCCCCAGCTGTCCTGGAACTCACTGTGTAGACCAGGCTGGCCTTGAACTCACAGAGATCTGCCTGCATCTGCCTCCCAAATTCTAGGATTAAAGGGATTAAAGACGTGTACCACCACTCCCATTTTTTGTTTGTTTGTTTGTTTGTTTTTGTTTTGTTTTGTTTCGTTGTCCTTTTAGTTCCAGCTGGACTGGAGTTTGCTATGTAGACCAAGGTGGCTTTGAACTCACAGAGATCTGCCTGCCTCTGCCTCCCAAGTGCACCACCACGCCCTGCCTAAGATGGTTCTTAGCCAACATGTAGGTGCTGAGAATCGAACCCCAGTCCTCTACAAGAGCAGTCAGTGCTCTTAACCACTGAGCCATCTCTCCAGCCCCTGTATTTTTCTTTGAAGGTTGATTTCGTATTTTTCTTAATATTTGTGGAGGAAGAATATATTATTAATGTTTCAGAGTTGGTTACCTGCAACACTGGTTTATTATTTTTATTATTATTATTATTATTATTACAAAATGCAGCACAGAGAACGTTCTGTTTAACTTTTCTCCCTTTTTAATAGAATTTTTGTGAATTTCATATAATATTTGCATCATATTTAGATCTCCTCTCCTATATGCATTATGTATATATTAAGGTGTACTGAGTCAAAAGTTTGTCCCTAAATGTCCTTGAGTGTGGCTTCATCCACTGGAGCCTGGTTAACCAACCAAGAGTGTCATCCTTAAAAGAGACTGGCTGTCAATTTCCCAGCAGCCGTCAGCTTCCAATAGTTCCTCAGGTAGGGTTTGGGGTTCTTACCCACTTCTCCACATCTTTGCTGGGATTTTATCTGGCTTATGTGCTCAATTTTTTGACAAGTGAATTCATAAAGAACATAGTTGAGGTATTGTGTAATGTTTTTGTCTTTATTTTTTTCTGATGTGTGCAAAGGCATAAGATATTTTTGTAACATATACGGCTTTTTTTCTTCTTCCCCTTCACATAGCAACAATAGAGAAATTACAAATTCTAGTTGTCTTGAGTCACAGAGTCAGTATGGGTTAAATAGCTGAGGCTTTCACCCGCAGTGTTCTCAGACGAAATCCTATTACCTGTTTTGAGGTTATCGTTACCCTCTGAAATTTTTATTAGATATAAGAGTGTTCTTCCTAACCTTCTGCAGCTGTGAAACAGCTGGGAGACATTGGGTTCCGGGCTGCAGCTGTCTCCCAGAATTCTTCAGGTAGAATGGAGTGGAAAAAGTCACTCAGTGTGTGCGAGTTTTTCCTCCTCAATTTTTTCAATAAAACATTTTATCTCCCCAAATATGGAAGTGAATAGAGACGCATAAAAAAAAAAAAAGTGGTCTTTGCTAGGCAGAGCACTTCACCACCTTGATGGGGCCTATTCACCAGGAAACACAGCAAGAAGCGAAATAGTCATAATCAAATTGGCATTCCAATTCTATCCCCTCTCATCTGATTTTAATTTCACATAAACAGTGTGATTAGGAAGTGGTGGCTCCCTCTAATACACCTTCTGTGATGGTCCCTCATTTGGATTTGATGATAAGTTAGTCTTCTCTGAAGCCAGTGGCACACTCAAATTGTGATTTGATTCTAAATAAATATTTATCCAGATGCTGCATATTAATAATTTAGCACCCACAAACCCTCAAGGTTTTCATGCTTAAATGGAGGATGGAACTGCATTTCAATGATCTCTTCTTGAAGTCTATTGGTCCTGTAGGCCTTTGAGCTTTGAGGTTGGGTGGAGGGACTGGTCTCATCCTCTCAGGTAGACAGAGACCTCTGGAACTGATAAATAACCATAAGGTAGAGAGAGACTATGTAATAGTAACAGATAGGAAAGATTTTAATCCAGATATTTAAGGCAAGAAAGGATCTCACCAAGTATAGTGCTTAGGTCCTCCTAAAGAAAGCCATGAATCCTTCCATTCACCCCATGTGAAGCCAGAGAGGAGCAACAGAAATTTGGTGAGCACTTCCAGATTTTTAAGAGCTTATTACAGGCAGGTAGGTGAAGCTAGCCAAAGTACTTCATCTTGAGCCAAAACCCACATCACAGTGACAGGAAGCTGAAACCCGAACCTACAGAACATTCAAGTTTAGCAGAGCTGACCTTAAACAGAGCCAGTATAATTACATTAAGATTATCTAAGGCAAATCCTAACTCATGTGAAAAACAAAACCAAAAATAAGTGTTGACTTTATCACATATGCACATAGCACAGTACTCTGTAGGTAGGATTTTGTCTTCCATTGCTGTGACAAAACACTCTGACCAACACCAACTTGGGGAGGAAAGGGTTTATTCAGCTTACATCTCCTGGGTCACAATTCTCAAGGAGCCGGAGGCAAGAACTCAGGGCAGGAACCTGGAGGCAGGAGCTGAAGCACAGACCATGGAGGAATGCTGTTCACTGGCTTGCTCACTCCTCTGGCTCATGCCCAGCCTGCCTTCTTATACCATACACAACCACCTGCCCAGGGTGGCACCACTCATTGTGGGCTGGGCCCTTCCACACTGCTTGGCCATCAAGACAATACTCCACAGATGTGGCCACAGGCCAATCCAATGGAGCCAATTGAGGCTCCCTCAACCCAGGTGTGTCAAGTTGACACTAAAGCTATCCAGCACAGATAGGATCAGAAAACACAATGCTTTTAAGAGGTGGGGCTTAGTGGGAGGAAATTAGATCACTGAAAATGTGTCCTTGAAGACAATATTGTTCCCTGATGCCTTCTTGTCTCTCTGGCTATGAGAGTGTAAATGTACTCATGAGAATATCAACATGAGGTATCAAAGACTCCTCACCTGCACACCCCATACCCCAGCCTCAATAGACTGTGCTGCCTCAGTTTCAAAGCAACAGAGCCTGAAACCATGGCCTTAGACCATGGGACAGAATAAACCTTTTCTCTTATTAAGTTGTTTGTCTCCAGTGTTTTGTTATAGTAGCTGAAATATGATTAACACACAATATCTAAAAATTTTCTGTAACACAGTGCCTTGTACAGGTTCAGATGTTTCTGCTTCTGATTATGTGACTGACTAAGACTTGCACTTGCTGCAGCTGCCAGCATCAAGAGAGTACTGAACCACTCATTGCTAGCTTGGGAAAAGTAAAATGAATGCAAAATTTGAAGTGCTGTGTATATGGAATTCCTATTGTTTTCACACTACCATGAAATGTAAGAAGAATAAATGAAATCAATGCAAATTAGAAATTGTGCGTGCTCTAAAACGGTCAGCTACTGCCGCCAGATTTATTAGGCTAATAACGTCTAAGACTTGTTTCAGATATTTAGCTGTATGTGTGTATATGCATGCTGGTGCTTGTGTGTGGGGGCGTACATACGTGTATGGGCAGGCATATATGTGGAGGTCAGAGGTCAACCTTTCCTCTCTTTATTCAGATGTCATCCACCTTGTTTTTTTGAGGCAGGGTCTCTCATTGGCCTGACACTTGCCAGGCAGGTGAGGCTGGCTGACGGGAGAGCTCCCGGAGCTCCACCTGTCTCCAGCTCCCCAGGGCTGCGTTGCATGCTCACCCCACCGTGCCCTTGCTATAATGTGGGTTATGGGTTTTAAAATCAGGTCCCTGTGTTCTCACAGCAAACACTTTATAGACTGAGTTATCTTCCCAGACTCTTAGATCTTTAATTATTTTATGGTACAGGGTCTCAGTATGTAGCCCCAGATGGCATGGAACTCAGTATGAATACCTTTTTTCCAGGCTGGCCTCTATCTGACTGTGATCTATCTGCCTTTACCTCCCAAGAGCTGAGACAAAAGGTGTGTGCCACTGTGTCTGGCTAGATGTTTATTTTTTTCAATATATACTTTATTGAAGTTTTCTGCATTGCATACAATATATCTTAATCATATTTAGAACGCCTCCCCACCTGCATGCCCAGTATCCCCCACTGTATTTAATGGATTCTGTTATTTCCATGCTGGGTTTTTATCTGGTTCAAGTTTGTATGAGTCTTGTGCATACCATCACCATTGCTGTTAGTTCATATGAGCGAGTTCCCAGAAGGAAACAGTTTCCTTGTTGTCATCCACTACGTCTGGCCCTTACAGTCTTTCTGTCCCCTCTTCTGCAATGGTCCCTGAGCCATGGGTGGATGAGGTTTGACACAGGAGTCCTGTCCATGGAAGTCTCTTATTCTCTGCATTTTTGGCCAGTTGTGGCTTTCTGTGTTAACTGCCTCTGTTGCATGAGGAAGCTTTGCTGGTGAGAACTGAAGGGTACATGAGTGTGCTCTACTCCCTATTCCAGTATGTTCCAGCCACTCTCCAGGTGCTTTTTAAGGGCCTGGGTTCTTTTCCAGCAACATGGGAAACTTTCCTCTCTTCCCACACTGCTTCAGACAGGAAGATTTGCCGCTCCGATGGGTGGAAAGAGACACCCACTTCATTGTTTTAAGACACTCTCACCTGGCTCTAGGTGAAGCATCTCTCCTGGGTGATAGCCCTTTTGGATTTTAGCTCTGTTGCTTGTATTTGACATAGCAATGTTGTGTAAATCTTAATACAAATATCCTCTCTATGGGGGGGGTATAATGCTACACTTCCATCTAAGAATTCAACTGCCCTATGGAAGTACTATTTTTTTTAAAACTGAGCTCTGCCATAAAGCTCTCTATGTCGAAGTTTAGTCTCTTTGATTTTTTACTTTTTGGTTTTTTTTGATACAGGGTTTCCCTGTAACCCCACCTAGCCTGGAACTTGCTATGTATACCAGGCTGGCCTTGAACTCACAGAGATCCATCCACCTGCCTCTGCCTTCTGGGAGCTGGTATTAAAGGCATGCACCCTAGCGGTTAAGAGCACCGACTGCTCTTGCAGAGGACCCATACTCCTGTCTGTCATAAAAGGAGGAAGGTTCTTTGCCACACACTCCCTCCCACTCATAAGTCTCTGCCTAAGCACACTGGGCCAAACCATCAGGTGTTTTCATCATAATGACTCAAAAGTATTTAATATATATTGAATTGTTACCTAGTTATGCCATTCTATAAATGACATGCATAGTTTGGGCTGGTTACAAGGGATGTGTGGTCTTTTATGAGGCGTGCTGGGAATGGAAAGCAGAAAGCTCTGCATGCAAGCCAAATGTTCTAAGACTGAACTACAGTCCAGCTCTCTGACAATCCTTAGTGTGGTTTTGAGGATTTGTTTATATTCATATATTACATTAATTAATATGTGTTGTTGGCCACATAGTAATGAACTAATTTTTGCAGATGGATCATGTATACTGACTCTTTGGTGAATTCTTTTGTTAATTTAAAAATTTTTCATATGTATAAACAATGTATAAACATGTATAAACAATGTATAAACATGTATAAACAATAGTAATTCAGTTTATTCATTTCCAATTCTTTTTTTTTTGTCCCTGTAGCCTCAGCTGGCCTGGAACTCACTATGTAGACCAGGCTGGCCTTGAACTCACCAAGATCTGCCTGCCTCTGCCTCCTGAGTGCTGGGATTAAAGGCGTGCACCACCCTGCCCAGACCTCATTTCTGATTCTTTTAAGCCTTTGTTATATTGTATTGTGGATCACACTGCTTGAGATTTTCAGTGAAATGCTGAGCAGCAGAGTTGAAAGTCACAGGCTTGTTCATTGATAACCTTGAAGGGAAGTGTTGTGACATCATTCTGTGTGTATGAGGGTTAAGGCAAGCCGACTTGCTTTTATGAAGATAATTATTGTTATTTTCCTCTCGATTCCTTAGTTTTCTTAGTGTTTTAACTCTGAGGGATGCATTTTATCAATTCCTTTTACTTTTGAGATTGATTAATCTATTTCGATCCAGATAGCCAGGCTGGCTCTGAACTCTTTGCCACTGAAGAGGACACTGAACTCCTTATCCTCCTACCTCCATCTCACAAATAGATATGGACTGCCACACCTGGTCTATGGAGCGCTGAAGATCTCACCCAGGACCTCGTGCATGTTAGGTGAGCACTCTACCAACTCATGTATTTCATTTTAGAATTACTCGTTTTCATGAAGCCTTCATAGCACCCTAAGGGTGGACTGAATGCTGCATATCTCTGATTCTACTATGCTTTATTTGACCCATACCACAGCAGATTAACCTCTGCTTAGACCGTTCTGCTACCCACTAGCTCCTAAGAAACTGCAGGGCAGGTCTGTGTTTAATTGATGGCTTCATCCCTCACTAGTTGATAAGATAACTGATGTGTCTGTGGAATGTATAGAAGTAATATTTTGGTAATTGGTGCATTTTGCAAGTATCTATGTCCAAATTTTGAACAACCCAAGGTTCCCATAGACATAATGAGTGACATCAATGCTATCTGCAAACAACTGTGTCATTGTATTGTAGAATCCCTTAAAAAAATTAATTAAAAAAAAAAAGAATGATTAGATCACTGGAGCCCTGCTGTCATGGGTGGATTCATGCCATTAACATAGTTTTAGATTAGGTTTTGCTAAAAGGATGAATTCAGTGTCTCCGTCTTCCTGCGTTTGTGTCCTTTGTTGTTCTTCTACTCCTTGTCATGGAACAATGCAGTGAGGGTGACCACATGATATGCAGCTCTTACCTTTGGACTTCTTAGCTCTTGTAGTTTAAGCTAAATGAATTCTGTTCTTCATAAATTACCCAGTCTTAGACATTCTATTAGCACAAAATGGACTGAGATTGGTTTAGAGGTTGTTCACACACTGCTCTTACTCTTTTTATTAAAACATTTTTATTCTTTCAGAATTTCATATATGTATATATATATATATTATTTTGGTCATATCCCCTCATTCTTATTCTTGAATCTTTTCCATAAGCCACTAAAGAATTGTCAAATAAAATGTTAGAAAATTACAAATTAAATAAAGTTTAAAAATAAGGCAAAAAAAAAAGAAGTAATATTTTGGGATTACGTCCTAGAAACTTCCCTATTTTTTTAAAAAAAGAATAATATTTCTGATAATTTGGCTTCACTTCTAAAGACAATTATAGTAAAATATAAATTCGACTGAAAAGTTTTATATATCTACACATTTACATTGGCTCTCAATAAAATAATTACTAATATGTAACTATATCTCTGGAGAAACACTGACTTTTATTGCTATATTCTCAATAAAGTTCATCTTTATTTTAACATTGCTGCTCATCATGGCATCATTATTAAAAAAAGACTCACAAAATTTTATTTGATCAGTATTTACTTTTCAGAAGTTTTTTTTTTTTTTATATCCGAGCCTAAAATGATTTTACTTAAATTTAACTGGTGCTCTTAATCAATGCAAAAGGTCTTTTAAGATGCATTGTTTCCATGGGTGTGTGAATAACCTCTGGTACTTAATTCAGCACTGTCAGCCACTTAATAATCATGAAAGTTGAAATGCCATTTGAAAATCCAAAACCTTTGTCCTTTAACTCTGTTTTACTTTCATGCATAGAATGGCTTTGAAAGTCACAGCTGTGAAATTTATTAGCTGTCTTTGCAAAACTGTGTGTTAATACATTTTTCACATCTCAGTAAGAAGAACAGAACCTACTCTCTGTTACTAGTTCTTACACTTGATTCCCTCCCCACGTGGGGATGCTTTTACTATCTAGATGGTATGCTGAGAAATCCTTAAACAGGTCAGTATTTCATTATGGCAAATTGGATAAGCAAAACCCTATTTTTAAGTTAGGGAATTAAGCTCTACATCTTTTAAATTTTTATTTACTAGTATTTTTCTGTTTATGAGTGTTTTGCCTGTATACATGTAAGTGCACCTTGTGAATTGCAAAACCCATGTAGGCCATAAGAGGGTTCTGGATCCCCTTGGAACTAGAGTTACAAACCCTTGTTAGGCCTGATGTTGGTGCTGGAAGTTAAACTGGGGTCCTCTACAAGAGCAGCCAGCATTCCTAACCACTGAGCCATCTCTCCAGCTACAAGTCCACTATCTAATCCTCTGATGCATATGTACTACTGTAGTTGTTCTCTGACATGGCAGAGTCTCTTCCTATTCAATAAAGTCCTGTTTGTAGATTAATCCAGTGGATAACAGTAAATAGACACTCTGTATCACCCTGTACTTCCTTGAATTCTACCAGTTCTAAAGAGTACTCTACAAATCCTAACTTTATGTTGGATTCACCTCTAGGGAATAGCAATTAAATTCCATAAGCAGCCATAATGTAGACATCTCTTTTTATATCCATCAGGGCATTCTACTTTCTGTGGAGAAGAGATTAATGGTATTTGAGAATCAATCGAATGGGAAATTGCTTATTTCTCAAATTAGCCCAGATTCTCATTTTACCACAGGGAGGTTTCTAATCTTCAAATGGTTGTTAATAGTATCAAAGCTTCTTAAATGGACAAATAATTACCATAGTCTATCAATATATTCCAAGGTATGTACTATCTCAAAACTTGTATTCTAAATCTTTCATCTATAAATGAAAGCAGGTTTATTCAGGGTGTTTTCATTGTTGTTTATGTTTTCATTGGTATTTCTACAAAATCAGATGTTTACCTTTAGGAGTAGAATATGGAATTATTTCATTTCAATTTGGGGAGGCATAGCCACTAAGTATAGTAGTAAAAATCTGTCTTTTATCTGACCTAGTTTTTCCTATATTTGAATCTAAGCTTAGTATTCTCCCCAGCTACACTGAATAAAATGGGTTTTGCTACAAACTCATTTCCTCTCTTCTATCTTGGGCTGTGTGTGCAGGAGTCACTCTGTCTGGAATGCATTTCCTTTCCTTCACAGTCCATTTATGTAAATACCTACCCTTCCTTTCAAACTCTGATCACATACCATTTATAAAACTTTCTCTAAACACCTCATGGCAAACACACACACACACACACACACACACACACACACACTTTGGTGTTATTTTCCTGTGCTCTGACAATATACATAGCTTAGCTCTCTGTGATAGAAATATTTTATTCATTTTATTCTCTTATTAGCTCTTGAGGTTAGAAATCAAGTCACATCTTTTTTTTTTTTATGCAGAATCTAATCTAGCTCTTCCATGGTAATAGGCACTCCATGTATACTTATGAAAAATTGATTGAATAGTTGCTGCCAATCATTGTAAAAACTGCTTTAAATTGGAAGATAACACTATAAATCTCATCTATAAATTAATATCTGTGACCTTAATGACCTAAGTAGATATTCTACTTTTTAAAGTTTAATTTAGAAAAATTTTCATGAGAGAATTAAATCTTATATCTAGCGTAAATGAGAAAAAACTGGGGGGAGAAGAGAGTTCTGAATATTTTTGCCAAATACTAACTCATATTTAGTATGGAAGGTATTTAATATGGGTGGGAGAAATAAAGTAACAATGTTCAAGTCAAGGATATATGAAAACTTAGCTCCTGTAATTGCTTTATAATAAACAAATCTTAGTCCATAATTCACAAAGGCACAAGAACAGTTGAAATAATAGTTGCTTAAAGCTATACATCTTGAACTGGTGAGAGATGGTGAGAGAGACTCTTTGCCTAGTGCTCCATCTCCAGAACCCACCTAAAGGAAGAGAGACAGAACCCACACCTGATGGTTGACCCCTGACTTCCACATGTGCTCCATGGCAACACACACATGTACACACATACAGAGACATGCATGCACACACACAAACACATGCTAATAAACATTTTCTTTAATTTTCTATGTGCATGAATGTACTGTCTGCATGTAGGTTTGTTCACCCGTGTCATGCAATGCCGTGGAGGTCAGAAGAGGGTCTCGGATTCCCCTGGAACTGGAGTTCTCCTGGAATTGGAGTTACAGAAGGTTCTCAGCCGCCATGTGGGTGCTGGGGATCGAATCCGGGTCCTCTGCAAAAGCAGTCAGTGCTCTTAACCAATAGGCCATCTCTCCAGCCCATAAACACATTTTTAAAAAAGAGCGATACCTCTCTTCCTTGCTTTGGTTACTGTAGTGTGAGAGAGAGGCCTCAGCAAGCCGGGCCTCCTGGGCTTCACTTTACCAGTTTATGCACTGTCCAGAAGGCCCTGGATATAACCTGAATTCCCTTTATTTAAAAGCTTGTTTTGAATTGAGCCAACATTTATCTTTTTTAAATCAAAAAAGATAAAACAAATTATAAAATTACTTAAGATAATATTTTTTGTGTTTATTATTGCTTTACTCCATGCTACTTTTCTGATAACCACAAAACTTTAACTTTCTGCAAAGAGGATAAAAATGATTTCCCAGGATGTGCCTGGATGTTTGAAAGAGAGGAAGCATAGTTCTTAAATTCTGCAACAGCAATATTAAAAAACATGTGCATGAATACTCTTGCAGGCATTCTTTAGAGGCAATGTTTTTCTTTCTTTCTTATTTCTCTGTTTTGCCTATTGCAGCTACCACAACTTAAAAAAAAAAGCTTGGGTGGAGTTAAGAACTCTTTACAAATGTTAAACAATAACTGGAAATCCTGAAAATGTATCCTCCTTTATCCTTCAGGAAAAACACTTTAAAGTTTTTTTTTTTTTTTCTAAGAATTGTTTAGCAAGAGAGTTCCTAAGTGGTTTCTATTTCTGACAGAAAGTTCAGTTGTAAGGGTCTGGAACAGACGGCCATCTGTGTTTCCTTTTCCCTTCCAGAACCTGGTTCTTCTCCACGCACCCCATACACAAGCAGACGGTGTAGATGTGCTGCTGGAAAGAATGGTGTGCTTTCACCTAATGGTGAAATTTTACAGTATTGATCATGAAGGTGTAATTTGATTTTTGAATGTAAGCCACATAAAACATATCTCAAAATTCAAATTTTTAACATATTCTGCTTAATAGTTGTGGACATTATGTTTATTTGCCACCACGGAGGTAGTGCAGAGGTAAGGCACAATGTATGTGACATCGGAGTGAGTGGACAGAGAAACTGGCCAGGCCCAGTCAACCAATGAATCCCTGACTCCCTCTGACCCCAATCCTTACATTTACAACACTCAGTGGCTACACACACACACACACACACACACACACACACACACACACACGGCCCTATTCAGAACAGTAGTATCTTTTTTTTCCCTCTATTTGTTTGTTTTTAAGGGATTCTACAATATAATAACACAGTTGTTTTCAGATAACATTGATGTTACTCAGTTTGCCGTACAATTAGGTAATTGGTGCATTTTGCAAGTATCTTTGTCCAAATTTTGAACAACCCAAGGTTCCCATAGTCCAGTTGGTGATGCTTGTATGCACAGGCATGTTGATCAATTACAGAACAGTAGTATCTTAAATGCAGAAACCATTCAAAAGTAAAAATTCAGTTTACTAACTAGGAGCTTTAAACTGTTGTATGTTCTATAAAATAATCTGCAAACATAAAAGTCATTCTATATTTATATTTGAGAGGATTAATTCTTATTTAAGAAATCATGCTGTCCCATAGTTAATTTCTTTTCTTATCAAGTCTTCCACATGGAAAAACTCAGATAATTTACTTAGAATTTATTTATATTTCAAATAATTCTTAAACTTCCATTAAAGATCCATAAATTTTTTCATTTTTAATTTCCTCCTGACTTTTCTTGTATAGTTAATAGTCTTCAAGAGCAGCCCCAAATCAAGCTAGGTGGAACAAGCTTTCAATTCTAGCACTCAGGAAGCAGACTCAAGAGGAGCTCTGTGAGAAGGAGGTCAGCCTGGTCTATGTAGTGAGTTCCAAGGCAGCTGGCACTACAGGGAGACCCCATCTCAAAGAAAACAAAGAAGGAATACTCCCAAGTTAGCTTTATTGGGGGGGGGTGAAGAGTTTGTATTCAGATAAACATGATCTCTAATATGAGATTTAACATAAATTCTAGTAAGTTTCTATTGTGTCAGGTTTTCCCTTTAGGGAACTCCAAGTGTTTCAGTGGCCATGTCCCTGGGCACCTGAGCATGGCTGATCTAGCCTAACACTCTCTGTTTCCATTTGAACCTTCAAAAGGCAGGACTCAGCAGAACTAGCTATGAACGGAGCAGTTCCCATATCATCCTTATGTGCACTTGGAAAGGCAAAACGAAGAGGGCAGAGACTGGATGGAGCATTGTTACTAGAGCCACGGGGGATTCTAAGTCAAGAGAGACTTTTTCCACTGTTCTCTAGCTTTCATCTCTCAACCGGGTCAGCAAAGGCACCTACCAGTGTGCACACTTCTTACCAAGGCTGCCTACACATTTCCCTTTGCTTTGAAGCAATATTAAAATGAGTTCTTATTTTAATGTGGGGAACTGCTTAACACATTCCATGTGGATTTCTAGATTGTGTGTGGTGTGATTATTTATGGCTCAACACTATTAATGCCTACCTTTCTTTAAGTTCTAAATTTGCTTTAAATTTGTATATGTATTTATGTGACTGATATTTCATATTGCAGCTGTTTTTATTCATAACCTCTCATTTCCCTTTACTAGTAAACACATTAGACAAATCAACACATGGATGGTAAACTAAACTGGTCATCATTAAACAATAATTGCTAGCTTCTACATCCTTCAACACAAAAGACAAAAGCATATCATTGAAAACACTGAAAATTTATCAATAGTATAATGAATACTTAAAGCATCACCATAATGCACAAAATTGAACAATAAACTGCTTTTAAAACTCTAATAAAAGCAATTTCTACTAATTTGCACATCTGTCAAATAATACAACATTCTAGATAGTGATGTATTTTTTTAAGAGACTCTATCTTTTAAACTTCTTTCTTTTTTTAATTTTATTTATTTTGTGTGTGTGTGTGTATGAATGTACTGTCCACATGTAGATTTGTGCATCCGTGTCATGCAATGCCGCGGAGGTCAGAAGAGGACGTCAGATTCCCCTGGAACTGGAGTTAAAGACGGTTCTCAGCTGCTATGTGGGTGCTGGGGATCGAACCAGGGTCCTCTGCAAGAGCAGTAGGCGCTCTTAACCACGAGGCCATCTCTCCAGCCCCAGTGATGTATTTTTAATCTATGTTAAGGCTAAGTCAAAAACTTGTCTTGATTTATTGTTGTTGTTGTTGTTTATCATTCTTATGACACAGTCTCACTGTGTAACCCAGACTGGTCCAGAACTCACTATGTGGCCCAGGCTGGCCTTAAACATGTGACAGTTCTTCCACCTCAGCCTCCCAAGTTCTGGAATTACAGATATGAGCCACCAATCCTGCACTGATCTTAACTCTCTTGTCACACTTGTAATTTAATGTTCCTTGAAAACATAAGTGGACAAAGGAAAGAAGACCATTGTCAAGTCTGATCTCTACTCACGAGAGAACATTCCCAATATAGGCATAGTAGGAGCAACAGTAGGGTGTGTTCCCATCACAGCAGTAAGATCTGCAGTCTTTTCCACACTGTGCAAGGCAGCCATCTGCAAAGTAAAAATAAGAGCAGCTGAAGTTGGGAAATTACAGCTTAAGGAAAATTATTCCATTCATATCTTAATCGGTCAACCATTATTTTTAGTACATTTAGATGTTTTCATGCTCACTATTCCAAAACATTGTTAAGGGTCTAAGGCCTTTGCCACCTAGTTAGCCTCTAAGCTGGTAAAGTCAAAGCCTTCTTCTCAAAGCTGCTCCAAGCACTATAACTGATAGCTGGATTTGGGTGAACAAGAATGTGAAGGAAGGAAGGAATGACTGGATAGACCCATCTGTCAATCAAGTTGTCAGTACAAGTTTTGGTGGTAGTTTCCAGGTAACAAAGTTTCCTGACTTTAGGGTGTTATATTCTCAATTAATTTCAATTATTAAACAGTGTTGTCACAGGTGATGCCAACAAGTAGTACTGAAAATCAGTGTGTATATTTGTCATGAAAATGGGTTAATACTTTTCCTTTTATGCCATTTTATCTTGATAATTGTAGTGTACTAGTAAATAATTGAAAAGTTTACCTAATGTCGTAGTGAAGAATCAATAGGGTATAAAACAGCACTATGTAGGGCTGGAGAGATGGCCTAGCAGTTAAGAGCGCTGACCGCTCTTACAGAGGACCCAGGTTCGATCCCCAGCACCCACATGGCGCAGAGAACCGTCTGAAACTCCAATTCCAGGAGAACTCCAGTTGCAGGGGAATCCGACACCCTCTTCTGACCTCCGTGGCATTGCATGACACGGGTGCACAAACTTGCATGCAGACAGTACATTCATACACATACAGAAATAAATAAAATTAATTAAAAAAAAAACCAGCACTATGTAGAGGAAGAACATGAATTTTCCGATTTAAAGGGTATATTGAACCCAAAGTCCACATTGCTTTTCTCTATGTGCTTTTTTAAAAAAAAAAAATTTATTTATGAGGCTGAAGAGATGGCTCTCCAAGCCATCTTGTAGAAGATGGCTTGGAGAGCTTGTAGAAGAGCACTTGTAGAAGACCTGGGTTCGAGGCCTAGTACCCATGTGGCTGCTAACAACTATCTGTAACTCCAGTTCCAAGTGAATCTAATGCCCTCTTCTGATCTCCATGGGCACTGAAGGACACAGCTTCACTTACATACAAGGAGGCAATACATTCATACACAAAAATAAAGATAATAAATAAAATATATTTTAGGTATATATCAGGAAAATACCACAGTATAATAATTTAAGTTGTATGTTCAAGAAGCACAAAAAAGTTATTTCCAACTTCAAAAGTAATATGAAGTGAATGTTATAAAGTATTAGAAATATTTGTGTTATGATCAAAATTACACAGCTCAATGAACAAAATATTTTATTCATTATTCCTGTCCACATGTTCTTGATTTGCTTTATCTAGATAAGAAGAATTTAGATTACTTTTAAGTTATAACTTGCTAAGATATAATCAAAAGTTATCAAAGTACATTTGGCTTTTTCAGTAATGTGTGGCTTTTGTGGAACAAATGAGAAAGATTATATTTTCTTCTTAATTTTATTTCTACAGCACAGATTATGGTAAAAAAAATAGGAGAGAAAAACTATCTTTGCAATTCTACTTAAATCTACTTTTAGGAGGGGAACACAATTGTTCAGACCCAAGAGAACAGCTAATGTATTGGTAATAAGCACTTTTGAGAAAAATATTTTTTTTTCAGATATACTTTTCCATAGCCCAGGCTAGCCTGGTTACTTGAAAGCTGAGGATGACTTTGTACTCCTGAACTTCCAAACACTGGGATCACAGGATTGTGTCCCAGTTCCCAGGGAGGACACTGCAGTCTTCTAGTCTCCTTAACTCAGTTTTGTCAGTGAATTTCTGCAGCTCTCATTTTTAGTGCTGTTCAGTTGATTCAATTATTTAGATGACTCAGCTATCTCCAGAGCTTGGTAGGGAGGAGAGCCGCACACAGGTGTTAAGTCTGGGTAAAATATAAACTCTAAAAGACAAACCAAGAGAGTAACAGTAGGAAGGATGTGGGTGGGAAAAAGGGCCACGTGGATATAGAAGAGGGAAAGAATCTGGGGACCTGGGGACTGGGGTAGGGGGCGGGGTGGTGGGGGGTACTTGAGGGTGGGAGAGGCAGCAGAAGGTGGGAAGGTAACAAAAAGCAAAGCATGTTTTGTTTGAAGAGGTCCTAATGATGTCTAACACATTATGTGCTCATTTGGAAAAATGAAAAAACAGGGCCAATCTGATCATGAGAGAAGTCTCTGTTCTAATAGATAGAGCAAGCTAGTGAACATGGAAGGGACTCTCAGTGTTCTTTGAACATTACCCTGCACAGTGACATCCTGTTAAACTTCCCCTAAGGAGCAACGATTTAGTTACCTTTAATGCACTCCAATTACTCTGTCATCAAAACATCATGAGCCAATATGACAGGAAACCAAGCCCAACATTTCACCGCCAAAGCCAAGAAGCTGGCTCATCCCTGCACCACACATCCACACCATGTCACGTATTATTCATTATTTTCATGGCATTTTCTAGCACTTTTGTTTACTTCCCAGAATTAAACAACAAAGAATGAAAATCTACCAGTGTGGCAGATGTGCTCTGAACTGAGGTTTTGATCATATCTCGAAGCTTAGTTTGCTATCCTAATCACTCTGCCTTTGACAATGGTTTGTTGAAGATCAGAATTTTGACTACAAAAGGCCACTTTTCATTTGTGAAAAAGTGTTCTAGGAAGATATATAATATTCCTTCTTATATTCAAGTTAATGTGCCTGAAAATGAGTTCAAACTTTTCTTGAATTGCTTTTTAATTAACAGGGTGATCTGGAAGGTTTCCTGGTGTACCTGCAAACCCCACTTCCAGGAATGTGGTGAGGTCCAGGAAAAGTGCTATCTGGCTTAAAGCCCTTGCTTAGAAATGCCTCTTGCCAGCTACAGCTCAGGATAACAGAGGAAGGAAAAGGGGAGGGGCTGGGGGTAGGCTGAGGCCAGGAATTTAAAGCCTTGACTGAATCCCATATTTGTAGCCTGTAGTGGGAGTACAATGATAATGTAAACACTTCATTGGGTGTATTTGCAAATGTAACTCTACAAAAATATCATGCATTAGTTATAGAGAAACTTGCTTTTATTTACTTAACAAAATGGAATATGAATTTATTGCCTTTACTATGTATCTATTTAGGTGTGTGTGTGTGTGTGTGTGTGTGTGTGTGTGTGTGTGTATCCATGTCTGCTAGCACACACTGTGGAATCAGCATTTCATCTCTCGGGTGTCTGAACTTTTATCTCTGTGGTATCCTGGCATCTAACCATAATGCACACTTAAATGTTGTGTCTTTTAGTTCTAACCCAACCGAGTTATCCATTTTTGTGTCTACCCATCTCACAAGTTAGTGACCATTAAATACTATATCCTCCTGTCTTCTTGGTCCAGGGCTTCCCTGTTTTCTAAGCATCTTGTTCTCCTCAATTCACCTTTCTTGAGTGCATATTTATTGATATCCTCTATGATCCTTCCTAGATTGTGAGACTATTTTGCTCAACAAAATAATCACTACCGTAAGGGATCTACTCATAAGCCAGCTTTTTGGCCCTCTTCTTTCAATAATTATAGCACAGAATCGTACCTGCCTCTGACAAGCTTTTCCACATTCAACTGATCTAGGAGCTCACCCTATGTACCCAGACCATGACCTCTGCTCTAGTCTCAAATAAACATGGAAACCTTAAACAGCCTCTGAAGAAGGAGACTCTGAAGTTTTCAATAGCTGAATATTTCTTTTTTTTTAATCGAAGTTTTGGCATTTCATGCTACATTTCTTGGTATATGTGTGGCAGCTGAACGTCAAGTCAGTTGGCTTGTAGCTTATCAGGTGGGGATTCAAGAGAGAAAATCTTGAAGTGAAAACTGTTTATAGAAAGTACCTTACTGCTGGCCAGATGTTCCCGGAACCCTGAAGGGGCTGTGCACCTCGGCCTGAGGGAATTAGAGAAAGGGAAAAGCAGGTGTGCAAAGTAGAAGCCTTCAGCCGACCACAGGAAGAGACAGAGAGCAAGAAAAACGTGTGGCTCAGTGGCAGTTACAGAGTTAGAGCAAGGGATGCTCTATTCAAGTTTCATTTGCGCTTTCCTATTTTCTTATTTTGTGTTCTCGAGCAGAAGACATGAAGAGAATCACCACTGCCTCAAAGGATCTAATAGAGAGATTTATGAAAAGTGAATAGCAATGAAAATTGATATTCAGTCCCTCAAAACTGAAACACCTTATATAAAATTTAAGTAAAAGAAATGGTACAATCAGATTAAAATGTGAATTCTCTTCATTAATTAAGCTACTTTTCCCATTTTATTTTTGTATTAAAAAGTTGGTTTCTTTTTCCTATTCTATCTTTAAAATGACAACGTTTAGATACCTATTAATTTGATTTAATTTTTTTTAATTGGGGAACAGAGTCTCATGCTTCACAAGCTGATTTCCCCTTACTGTGCAGCTAAGGATAACCTGGAACTTCGACTCCCTGCGTCTCAGCCTTCCCAGTGCTGGGATTGCAGGCATAGGCCATGAAGGCTGCTTTAAGCAGTGTAGGGCCCAGAACTCAGTGCCTCTGTGTATGTTAGACAAGCATCTACCAAGGACCTTATCTCTAGCCCCTTATTTGCATTTTAATCGATTTTCTAGAACAGTGGCTACTCCTTCCTTGCAAAGTGGGGTGAGAAATTTGATTATTTTGATGCCATGAAGCAATTCATTTCTTTTGTGTCACTAACAATGTTGAAGACTGTGTTCATTTCAGTGTCAGTATCTTTGCAAGTGTCAAAAACTGAACCACAGTACTATTCACACACTTCCACTGCAGGTTCATAGGTAAGCCTGTGGTTTGTTGTCATAGGAAATTATATGCACAAGGCTTTCTATAGAGAACTTGATTTTAAGCTTTGGTATTCTGTGAACACCAGGTGTAACTAACTTTATACTTGGATAAACAGTGAAAGTCCATAGAAAGCTCCCTGTCAATCACTGAATAAGAAAACCAATTTGCTTCATTAATTATTAGCAATTGTCACTAAGAGTAATTATGAGGGAAATGAGATGCCTTTACAGATGCTTAAACCTTGTCATCCAATGGCTCCATTTTCAGTACTTGTGGTTCTTCTAAAGAACACACACGCACAAAAGTCTAAAATATTGGGGCTGGAGACATGGCCTAGCAGTTAAGAGAGCCGACTGCTCTTGCAGAGGACCCGGGTTCGATTCCCAGCACCCACATGGCGACTAAGAACCGTCTTTAACTCCAGTTCCAGGGGAATCTGAAACCCTCTTCTGACCTCCGCGGCATTGCACGACACGGGTGCACCAACCTACATGTAGACAGTACATTAATACATATAAAAATTTTTTAAAAAGTCTAAAATATTTCATTTCTAAAAGAGAAAAACTGGAATATTTTGAACAGGGAAGGTAAATACCAAAGTCACTATTTTTATTTTGAAAATCTCCACCAAACACTTTTAAGTTTTAGGAATCTTTCAAAGTGCTTTCTCTTTACGGCTTAGCCCCCGCCCTCAACCCAATGTCTTTAATATGTTTTACACCAGCCAGATTAAAATCCCAACATAAGAGTTGCTGTGCAACGGGAAAGAAGGCAGAAAAGCAAACTGGAGCATTAAAAGGGAGATAAAAGTTCCAGCACTCCAGTTCTGGTTGTCTCTTCCTGGACAATAAGTAATCTCTGCCATTCTAGTCTGGCGTCCGTTCCAAGTACCTGGACCCTCGGTCGGGTGCCCCTCTGTCACTGACCTGTGTAGACAAAGAGCAGAAGCAACTTCGGAAGTAAGACCCCTGGACGCCAGGGCAGCCTCGACGCGTCCATCCACCCAGGTTGCTTGTCAGAACAGACAGACTGAAGGGCAGAGTGGGCAGAGGCTGAGGCCAGGGGGCAGCCAGGAACCGGGAGGGATGGGGAGGGTGGAGGGCGGTCAGATGGACACTGCGCTCCCAAGAGCCTGGTCCGGTGCAGTCTTGGCCATGTCCCAGAAGCGCCGGACCCAGGCAGAGGTGGGTGCGGGCTGCTGGGGTGATGCCCCCGCCGGACTGAGCAGCACCGGGACTCTGCACTTCCTAAAGCTGGCAGGAGGCAGCCTCTCTGGCGTCCTTGGACCCCAGGCTCACATTTCATCTCTGCGGGTGGCCCCAAGAGGGGCGGGGTGGGGAGGTAACCAACTCCTCATAGCTCTGCTGAGTTTTTCTCTCTAGTAGGAGAGGGTGCTGGCCCAGTCTGAAGGAACTTTTTCTAAGGAACTTGTGTGGTTTTTGCTGTGGAGTTCAAGCAACCCTCCACTCCTTAAAACAATGGATGAAGAATTTAGCGTCTTTAAACAGATTTAAAGGTAATTGCACAAAGAAGGACCATGACTACAGTCCATAATTAAACTATATGAAATCTCTGCTAGAAATCTGAAAAAAATGTATATTTTTAAAATACCTGAAGAATTTCCAGCAAATTGGGGAAAATAAAACAAATCAAGAAGGTATTCTGCAACCAGTGTTCCTCTGGAGTTCCTGGCTATGCAATTAGTAAGAGAAAGAGCAAAATTATAAAAATAGGAAACAAAAATCATCATTAGCAAATGAGTTCACATATATGGAAAATCAGACATTTCTAAAACCATTTTGTAAATCAAGTTTTTTTTTCCTGCAAATAAAAAAAAAGGTACTCAGACAGGGAAGCAGAAAGGAAAGCAGAGGACATGGGAGGTTCCAAAATGATTCTGCATATTTGAAGAGGAAATAGATCTCAATACAAATCCTAACATGAAGATTTTCAGGAAAATCTGATTTCAAGCTTTGTGCAGAAAGCAAATATGTAAGAATATCTATTTTTAAATTAGAGGAATCAATGGAATTAGCATTAGAAGATATTAAATACATATAATGCCTCAATAATTAAAACAATTTGGATCAACAGTGGAATAAATAGCCCCAATGGAAGAGAGCAGAGAACCCCAAAGTAGATATAACCATGTACACAACATTTAACTTGTGGTAAGAGAAAAGGATCATTTCAATAATGAGAGAAATGGTTGAATTAGATAATAAGTTAAGTCAGAATATTGTGTAGTCATCTGTGTGACTTATTCCATCAAAATCAATTCCTTATGAATGAAATATTTAAACTTAACCATGCAATTATTTGAATTAAGATCTTTGACATTTATTGACGTTATAGTCAAGAGAGTGGGAAAATGGAACCAGCCTAGATATTCATAAACAGGATAATGAAAGTGTGGTACATATTCACAATGGAATATTACTCAGCTGTGAAAAAAACTGAAATCCTGAGGTTTGCTGGAAAATCGATGGAACTGGCAAGTATGTCACTAAGAAGGGGATCTAAAATCAGAAAGATAAAACCTGTATGTTCTCCCTCAAATGCTGATCCTAGCCCGTGATGTGCATGGAAACTTGTTGATAGGTGTTAACTTCAGGTGTGCTGGATAGATTTAGTTGTCAATTTGACACATCTAGGTAGAGGGAGCTTCAACTGGGAATTACCTCATTGGACTGGCTTGTGGCCTTCTCTGTGAAGTATTTTCTTGATTGTTGAGTGATGTGGGAGGGCCCGGCCCACTGTGGGCAGTGGCACTTTCAGGTAAGTTGTTCTTTATTGAATAAGAAAGCAGTTTGAACACAAGCCAGGGGAACAAGCCAATAAGCAGTGTTCTTCCATGGCCTGTGCTTTAGCTCCTGTCTCCAGGTTCCTGCCCTGCATTCCTACCTTGGTCTCCCTTCATGATGAACTATGACCTGGGAGATGTAAACCAAATAAACTCTTTCCTCCCGAAGTTGTTATTGGTGAGAGTGTTTTGTCACAGCAATTGAAGGCAAATTAGAATAGTGGGCAAAATCTAAAAATCTAAAAAGGAGAACAAGAGAGTAATATTAATGATTGGAACCTGGAGAAAATTCTCAGACACAAAAGGAGTTCAAATCTTAACAAAAGAATGTGTTTGCAGAGCTGGAGTATGCTGTTATGGTTTGGGAAAGGAAACAAGATTGCTTCTGGAGATGAAACTGGAAATGACTCTGGAGTTATGACAGCAGTGCCTGGAAGATGCAGCGTCTCCTTCCCCAGATCTTACAGAGCTCTGGAGGAGGAGCGCTGCCTGACACTGATCCTAGCAAAAAGTTGCAGTGCTGGTCAGAGAACAGAAGGCCTTATGCTGTTCAAAATGTCAAGCAAACTTGCTTGCTAGTTTGCTATAGCCTAAGAGATTTTAAGTTGAAATGCTTATATAATAACCCTACAATATATGCATTTATTTATGTATGATCAAGGAGAAACCTTAGAGGACATAAACATTTCTGGCAATTAGAACTTGCCTTGAGTTTTTGTTAAATTCACAGGAACTATTATAAAACAGTCACAGATGAAAAGTGACTTAGATTATTAGATCAAATAGATCAGATTTCATAACATAAAAATATTAAAACCTCAAAGATACACAGGGGAGGCCATCAAGAACAATGTGCAGCTAGAAGCAGTTTCAGAAGAAAAAGTAAAGAAGTCAACATTAAAGTGTTTCATTTAATTCTAAGCAATAATAGCATTTTGACTGTTAGATAAAAGATGGGAATTCCTGGAGCTGGAGAGATGGGTCAGCTGTTAAAAGCACTTGCTGCTCTTGCAGAGGAGCAGGGTTCAGTCCCCACATGACTGCTGGCAGCCAGCTGTAACTCCAGTTCCAGGGGATCTGAGGCCCTCTTATGCCCTCCTCAGGGACTGGATGCACATGGTGTGTTCATGCATGCAGGCAAAGACCCACGCATATAAAATAAAAATAAGTATATGTTTTAAAACAGAAAAAAATGAGTACTTCTAAAATAATGTTTTGCAAAAGAGGCACACATATAAAAATATCTTAGAGACCTATTTGAACAAATACAAATTTAAAATCATATAAATTTTAATGTGTGATTTTTAAAAGTATACTTAAAACAAAACAGTACATATCTTGTCTGCAGCCTTGGGATTTAAAAGGGACAGATTACACTCTAAGGACCTAGTTCTAAATTAGATTACATATGAGTCTCTCTTTCCCCTTCCCTTCCCTCCTCTTCCCTTCCCTCCACTCCTCTCCCCTTCCCACACCCCCACTGGCCATCCTGGGATCCAACCCAGAAAGTCACACATTTTTAGTTAAATGCTCTGCCCAGCCCCTCTTCTTTAAATTTTCTTGAAAGATTTCTTGTATCCTCAGGATTTTTAAATATAGCTTTATATCAAATAGTAATAATACATCACTACTAAGTTTTTACTACATCTTTGCACAAGTAAAATCTTTTAAAATCATGCTAATAATTCTAAAATCTACATTGCTCTTATTACATTATAGGTTAAAAGTAAGATGTTGACATTTAGTGCATATCAGAATCATGTTCCAGCTGTCAAAATGGACATCGGTGGCTCCACACCCAGTTCAGGAGTTCAGAGGTGAATCTGAGAATCTGAATTCCCTATATATTCCAGATTAGAGATACTTCTATGTTAGCACCATAGTGAGAACCACTGGTTTTGAGAATTCTGACAGAGGTTACTTCCCCTTGCATCCAACTACTCTTGAGATGAACAGGCAGGTTTTTTTTTTAAAAATGGATTTGTAATTGAACAGTAATAATTACATGTCCTTATGGGGTTCAGTGTGGTATTTTGATACATGCATATATGAATGTGTGATGATCAAATCAGGGTATTTAGCAACCCCGTCCTCCCAATCATTTATCAGTTCTTTGTGGTGAAAACATTCTCTTTTGATTAGTTTGATCTACATAGTATTGTCATCTGTTGTCACCCTACTGTGCACTATGACCCTAGACCTCCTGTTTGTATCTAACTGGCAGATCCCTTCCCTGTGGTGCCCTCCTCAGTGTCTGGTAAAAATTGTTCTAGTCTCTACTTCAGCAACATCTTTCATTTTACATTCCCATGAACATGGAGAGCTGGTAGCTCTCTTACTGTGTCTGATTTACTCTGCGTGAAAGAATGCCCTCCAGGTTTATTCTTGTTATTGCAAAAGATAGGATTCCATCTTTTGTGCAGATTAATTACATTCCATTGTGCATATATATTATATTTCTGTATATTTTTGTCCACTGAAAAACACTTTGGCCACTATGAATTATGCTACAATGTCCACTGGAATATAAATGTTAGGAAGATGAGGCCTGGAAACCATGCTTCTGTGCCCAGCTTCATGACTGCGTCTCACCATGTTTGGCTATTAACAGCCTTGAAAGTCACATTTTTATATTTCAAAAAGATTTATGAACAGCACAGAATAAAATGTGGGCTTTGAGCTTTTGGTGTTTTTTTGCCCATTCCATATTGCCCACCTGAGCTTTGCTCACGAAATGTGGGAAAGGATTTATGTTCAAACAATGCATGTTGGAATAGTAATTTAGTTTTAAAAGTCTATAGGGAAAACTTTCTGTATTTCACTTTGTGTCTTGAAAGTTTGTAGTTTAAGAACTTCATGTTCTTGAGAGGAAATGCTATTATTTCTGCTTGCACATGACATAGGCTATGTATAATTATTTTACTAATACAATCTAACATTTCTTTTACTTCATGGAAGAGAACCCCATACTTTTACCTAGTAAAAGAAAGAAACAGGAAAAATCGAAACTTTGCTGCTTAAGTATTTTCTATTGCAAGTATTTTTTGTAATATAGATATTTTCCATTTATTTTTATGGTTTGAATATTCTGTTTTTCTTGTCAGCTGTGACACTTGGATACTTGTATCCACTCAGGATGATTATAAAAAATGGCATTTGTCTGTGTAGACTTTTCTTACTTTGCATTTGGACATTGTGATGATTAATCTTGGTTGTTAACTTGACTGGATCTAGAATTAACAGAACTGAGAAAGACATTTTTTTTTTTTTGAGAAAGAAATTTTTTAATTGGATTATGTGAAACTAGAAGACCCACTGGAAGTGTGGGCGTTACCTTCTGAAAGGTCCTGGCAGAAGGTAGCTTTTGCTTTTTGCCTGTTTGCCTTCTCGCTCACTGGTGGGTTCATCTTGTTGGAGTGCCATTCCTCTGTTGATAGTAGGGCCAATTCTTGAGATACTAACATAGACTGAAGACTAGCAGACCTCCAGTCCTTCAGCGCCAGATCTGCACTGGTGAGACGTCCAGCATCCTGAACTGAGCAGCTACTGGGTTCAGACTCTACAGCAGTCCATAACTCTAGTTTCATGGGATCTACCATCCTTTTCTTACCTCTGTAGGCACTGCATGACATGGGTGCACCTACCTACACTCCAGGCAGTACACTCATACACATACAAAATAGATAAATATGAAAAATGACCAAAAAAGCCAAACATGGTGGCCCTAATTAGTAACCCCAGTCTTGCAGAGATGGACACAGGTGGATCCCTGGGCATTCTAGCCAGAGGTCCTTGCCTACTTGATAAATTCCAGGCCAAGGAAAGACATTGTGTCAAAAGAAATAGTGGATGGCTTCTGAGGCACAGGAAACCAGAAGTTGCTCCAGGCAGGTAGATTTTAGGGTAGATTGTTTCCTGGGCTGCTGGAAAAGGGTCCCAACTCTGAAACCTTTTGTAGGGGGTGGCTGTATGGGTGAAGCCGCCCTTAGCCTTTGCAGCTGGTGGCTGACTGGCAGGTCGGGTTTGGTGCCTCTGTGGCTTTGTGCAGGCTGGCTTCTGAGGCACAGGAACCCAGAAGTTGCTCCAAGCAGGTACCTGGGCATGGGCTAAGTCAGGCATATCTCCCCACCCCACCAACTGGAATTGGTGAGAGAGTATCCAACTGGACTTTTTTATTGAGACCTTCAGAAGAGGAAGAGAAGAGTGACTTAGACTTCCAATATGCAACATGTAAACAAAATTGAAAGCCTGAAACCTAGACAAGTCAATACTCCATAAACAAGGAGGAGGAAAGAAAAAAAAAAAAACATCGGAAGGAGGCAAGCAAAACCAGCTGCTAACACAGTGAAAAGACATTTGTGATTTGAATCACAAAAGGGAAACCCACATGCCAGGGACACAATGAAGGGACAACATGGGAAAGGCACAGGATAATCCCACACCAGGCTCTACCAAACCTGTAGGAGATAGCTACAATGGAATCCCCTTGGAGGTGGCCTAAGGAACAGATCTTAGAGGAATAATTGCAGACTTATACAGAGAAATTAAAGAAAATAAAAAAGAATTCAGAGAACTAAAGAGAGAGAATGAAAAACTCAAAAAGGACCTAGAGGGATACAATGACAAACTTCGGAAAGAACTAAAGGAA
Organism: Rhizomys pruinosus; assembly: GCA_009823505.1. Classification (NCBI taxonomy): domain Eukaryota; kingdom Metazoa; phylum Chordata; class Mammalia; order Rodentia; family Spalacidae; genus Rhizomys; species Rhizomys pruinosus. The sequence continues at coordinate 128,323 of VZQC01013897.1, forward strand.
CAGACTGACAAACTCCAGAAAGAACTAGAGGGAGAAAAAAATATCTCTGAAAGGAAGTAGAAACACTGAAAAAGAAAGCCATCCAACGAAGTAAGGAGAGCCGAGATTGAGAAGCTCAAAAAATACTAAAGAAAACACAGGATGAAACAAAAGAGAAATTAGAACACTCCTCAGAAGTAGAATGGAGGAAGCAGAACAAAGAATATCAGATCTGGAAGATAAGACAGAGCAACTAAAAAGCTCAAATAAAGAATATGAAAAAAACTTAAAATACACAAAAGTGGAACAACCAGGAAATATGGGACACTAGGAAAAGATCAAACCTCCACATCATAGGAATAGAGGAAGGAGAAGAATCTCAAGAGAATAGTATTGAAAAGATCTTCAACAGAATAATTGATGAAAATTTCCCCAAACTAAAAACAAATCCATACAAATACAAGAAGCACATAGGACTCCAAATAGACAAGATCAGAAAAGAAAATCCCTATGCCATATCATAGTTAAAATGCTAGATGCCCAAAACAAAGACAAAATTCTGAAGGCTGCAAAAGGAAAACAAGTCACATACAAAGGGAAACACATCAGAATTACAAGTGACTTCTCAGTGCAAACCATGAAAGCAAGAAGAACATGGAGCAAAGCATTCCCAGTGTTAAAGGACTATGGATGCCAACCCAGAATACTTTACTCAGCAAAAATGTTGATTATAGTTGAAGGAGAGAGAAAAATCTTCTATGACATAAAGAAGATGATAGAATACATGTCTGGGAAACTAACTCTTCATAAAATACTTGAAGCAATTCAAAGGGAAGAAGAGAGGAGCAACAATCCTCAAACACCTAGGAAAAAAAACTAATAAAAATATAACCGTAGGAGTAACATCAGAGGCTAGAAGTCCAAATGGATAATAAGGTGAAAGGAAGCAACATCCAGCTTTCAATTATAACCTTAAATATTAATGGGCTAAACTCCCCAATCGAAAGGCATAGACTGGGAGATTGGATTAGGAAACAAAACTCATCTATATGCTGTCTACAAGAAACCCATCTCAATTTCAAGATTAGCCACCAACTTAAGGTGAAGGGATGGAAGAAAGTATTCCAAGCAAATGGTACCAAAAAGAAAGCAGGTGTTGCTATTCTAATATCAGATGAAATGACTTCAAAGCAGAAGAAATCAAAAGAGACAAAGAGGGCCATTACATCTTTATTAAAGGAACAATTAATGATGAAGATCTCACAATCATGAACATATACGCACCAAACTC
>VZQC01013897.1:134115-161517 GCA_009823505.1 Rhizomys pruinosus
CCTGCAAGAGGAGAGGTGACAAGGCCCTGCTGTCAAAGATCTGATGCAAGCATGGGAAAGATGTATTGAGACCACACTTGCAAGTGTACAGTTGGTCTCTGGAATACCAGAGATTGTTACCAAAGGCCACTAAACCAATAAAGCAAATATAGGTCTCCTTGAGTCAAGCAAGACTCCTCCATCAGCACCAGCTACACCTCACCTGCCTGGAAATACTGTGCAGCAGTGGCAGCCATATGCATGTATATCCCAAATCTAATTGGCTATTGGCTCTCTCCTTGGAGGAATAACCCACGGCTGATGCCACAAGCTTACATCCTCTAGTGGTTAGGAGATGTTATAAGCCTGTCATATTTTACATAACATACCTACCATAACAATTAGTACTGTTTAAATACCTATATATCTAATTGCTTGTGATTCATTAGTAGGACCGAAAGGTTATTCCTGGACAAACTGTCAGCCCATGAACGGAAACAGCCAGAATTGACCAGAGTCCAAAACGACAGCTCCAGAGAAAGTAGACTGTTTTGCTTCTCATCCACCTGTGCCCCTTTTCTAAGCCCAGGGAACAATCTGTGAAAGAGGGGGCGTGGTAGATTGTAAGGGCTGTGATTGGGGTCAATGGTGAAACTACAGCAATATAGTCTGGACACTTATTTGATCAACTTGATTGAACATACAAGCCCCCCCCCCCAGCTGGATGGTGGGACCCTTGGGCTGTGTTGGTTTGGGCACAACTGCTTGCAAATTGGTTTTACATGAAGGATGCTTGTACTCATAAATTATTACTTATTGTTAAAAAATGAAAAAAATAAAGAAGTAATAGAAAAGAAAAGAAATAGTGGATGGTAAGTGAGGAGCGATACCTAATGTCGTCCTTTGGCCTGCGCATCTATGCACACACAAATGCATATGTACACACACACACACACACACAACACATATAACTTGCATGGACACATAAACACAGAAGGTGAGGAAAAAATCCTTCAGAGTGTATCTTAATACAGTGGAGATTTCCAATATATTAATGTACGGTCTGTGAACATACATTAAATCATGCAAATATACTGCTCCTTGGGAATTTTTCCTCCCTTACACTTAACATGTGATAGTGAATTTTACTTAAATTATCATCACTATGATAGTTGTTAGATACAATTTCCTCAAAAATTCCAGAGTCCTCTACTTGTTCACCGATTGGAACTTTACATTCAAAATAGCAATGCCTTTCTAAATATAGACTTATGAATTCACATATTTTCATATATTGTCAGCCTCAAAATGTCCCGTATCTGGCTTATATGGTCCTTTCAAGTGAAATACTCTGTCTTGTCCTTGTGGTATACACAGGAGTTGTTTGGGGCACCTCTGAACTTCCTGACATAAAAGTTCTCAGAGTGGAGGGCAAGAGATGGAAATGGAATATGATATATGTGTTGTAAAAGCAGAAATAGCTGGAGAAAGGGGCCCACGAAGGGGCCAGAGGGAGGCAATGAGGAAAAATATAAACAAGTGTAATAGATATGTATGAAATTGACATAAACAAACCCATTACTTCATAGACTAACTTAGAGATGAATAAAAATGAATAAGAATGCAAAAAGAGCTCCAGACTCACATTAACTCTCCCATCCTCGAGCTCTTGAATTATTAACCATATCTCTGATTGTTCTGGTTTCTTTTTAGAAAATAAAAGAATTAAAAAACAAGGTTGCTTCCCTAGCTGTGTTTGTTGCTATTAAAGTGCTGTTGCTTTTTACCCCCGTCAGTGGATGGAGCTAGGGAATACATGCCTGTCTGTGCACATGTGAACTTGCTCCTCTACACATGCAAATATATACAACTTCAAAATCAAGAGTCTACACTGAGACCACTAATTCCTACCCGTCACTGTGGGAATCTTCCTTAATTTCTCTGGTTCCATGTCTTAAGTTCTTTCAAACTTAACTTACTTTTCCCTCCCACAATACATCTAAAATCTTTTCGGAATTGCTTTGTCTACACCACTACCAAAAATCAATACATATAAATTCCACTAATATAGAAGTTTAGGCTGCGACTTCATTTATTTCTCCATTTTATTCAACTTAAGCCTGAGAGTATATAGTCAACTCATGTGTTCATATGTTTCCCCTGCTCCAATTTTAAGCCAGTTGAAATGCAGTTAGAGTCATTTATTTCAATTTGCCTTCAGTTTCTTCTTTGAGGTTGTTGCTGTGATTTATTTTGCTTTTTATTCCTATCCTTGCTGGTATAATGGTTTTTCTTGAGTATATTGATTATTAGAAAACTTCTGAAATAAAAAAACACGTTGAATACAGAGAAGTGTCAACTGTGCCCGTGCACTGCCCCAGTTCCAATCTCTGAGAGCATAACCACCTGAGACAGTCCCTACTTCTCTCAGATGCTCCTTTTTATATAAAAATTAACCAATTTTTAGTAGTTTCCACTTTTGAGGTTGTATAGGAAAAATATGAACTAATCCTAGATGTATTGTAGGATCGTGGCATAGGGAATTGCAACCAAGAAGCCATGGTGATGGACTGAAATTGGAATTATTGGTTTCGACATTATTGTTCCATTCTTACACAAAAAATAGTATGTTGTGTAGGCTCTTTTGCATTTTTCAGGGAGTAATAACTCTTGGAACTCGTTCCAAGTCAGTTGCAAGTATTCTCCACATTCATTTTCATTGCTCCATGTTGTTGTATTGAATGTGGGCTCGTATTTGTATATAAAGATACTTTTAAAAAAATTTATCATTGATTACCCAGGCATGATGGCTCACGCCTTTAATCCTAGCACTCAGGAGGCAGAGGCAGGTGGATCTTTGTGAGTTCAAAGCCAGCCTGGTCTACAGAGTGAGTTCCAGGACAGCTGGGGCTACAGGGAGACACTGTCTCGAAAAGACCAAAAAAAATTTATCATTGATCATTGAAAATAGCACTAGAAGAACAACTTCAGAAACACATGTAACCAAAAGTTGGTTGTTGAACCGAAGGGTAAATGTATAAGTAGTAGTCAGTTTGTTAAATATTAACAAATTCTGAGCTGGGCATGGTGGTGCACACCTTTAATCCTAGCACTCCGGAAGCAGAGGCAGGTGGATCTTTGTGAGTTCAAGGCCACCCTAGTCTACAGAGTGAGTTTAAGACACCTGGGGCTACAGGGAGACCCTGTCTCAAAAATACAAAAAAATATATATATAATATATATGTGTGTGTATATATATTATATATGTGTGTATATATATATAATAATCATAGTAATATATAATAGAAGATAATATATATATAGATAGTTTTATATGTTTATTATAAATAAAATATAAATATATATATATATTATGGTGTATCTATATTATATATGTTATATATATTCAATTATATATATAGTAATATTAAAAAAGATTACTTGCATTATATAAAAATTTATAGAAACGATCCTCTAATGCGGTGGGAGAGTAGGGTATTCCCCCTGGAAGGTGTGTTTCTTCTCATATGCATTGATTTATTTTTTTTTAGTTATTTAAGTTTTTATTGCATGCTTTGTGCTATTGCAGACATCAATTTTCCAATCAGATCAGGCATATTTCCTTTCCCTTCCCCCCCACCCCCCACCGCCCCCAGACAATGCCATCCAGGGCCGAAACTGTCCTGCGTCTTTCTCTCGAGTTTTTTTTTTTTTTTTTTTTTTATTATTGTAGCTAATAAGTGATAATCCATGAGTACAGAGCATCTCGTGCAAAACCATCTGCAGGTTGTTGTGCCACAACCCCCACAGCCACACCATCCATGGGGGTACAGATTGTTGTTCAATCAAATGTTGATCAAATGAGTGCCAGACTACATTGCGTGGAGTTTCACCCATTCACACCCAATCGCAGCCCTTACATATACCATGCCCCCACTCTTCCAAGATGTGTTCCCTAGGTTAGAAAAGGGGCACAGGTGGATGAGAAGTAAAAACAGTCCAACTCCTCTCTGGAGCTGTTGCTCTTGGACCTCTGGTCAATCTGCTGTTCCATTTCACTAGCTGACAGTTTGTCCAGTAGGATAACCTTTCAATCCTACTAATAAGCCAAAGCAAGTAGATATATAGGTATTAAGTACACTAATAGGATAGGGTAGTTGAACTTACTTTGGCATAGACATACATATTCTTGGAGAATAATGTTAATTCCATGAATTACATCCCCTCCCCCCCCCCCTGTTAAATAAATGACAGGGTCCTTACTGTGGCTTTATAACATCTCCTAACCTAAGTTAACATGGGGGGGTGTATGAGACGCACTTGCAGAGTAGTACAGATGGCCTCTGGAACAGCCAGAGCAGTGTTACCGAAGGCCACTCAAACCAATAAACAAATACAGGGTCTCCTTCTGAGTAAAGCAAGCTCCTCCACCGTCAGCAAACCAGCGTACAACACTCACCTGCCTTATAAATACTGTGCTAGCAGAGGCAGCCATGATGCCCGGTATATCCCAATCTGAAAGTTGCTCTATGGAGCTCTCTCCTGGAGACTAACCCTGGCTGATGCCACAGGAGCTTACATCCTCTACAGGTTAGGAGATGTTAAATGATAGGATTTCATGGATGAAAAGTATCCCATTGGTAACAGATTTTTTTGCTTACTTTTTTTGTCTGTTTTCTATTAAAGGTAGGTTTTCTTGAACTTCTTTTATTATACGTGAAATTGAACACTTTTCATAGGACTATTATTTCTAAACTTTAATAAGTTATTTAGTCATATCATTGTTGATTTTTCTGTCAAATTTTGGGTTCTTAATTAAAAATTTCTTTGTATATCATGGATATTAATGCTATTGTAATGTATTTTGCAATTACTTTCTTTTTTTTAATTTGTATACCATGCTTTATTCATTTTATTTTGATTTATTTATTTATTTAGTTTTTATTGATGCTTTGTGTATTTCATACCACCACCAATCGGTTTTCCAAGTTCAGTATCAGGCGTATATCCCCTTTCCCCTTCCCCCCACCGCAACCCCCGATCCCACATCCCAGATCAATAGAGCATTCTCGGCCATAACTTTTTATCTTTGCATTTTCTGTTTTTTTTTTTGTTTTGTTTTTCCCATTTTTTATTAAACAATAAGGTTGATATTTGTGAGTCAGCAGCCTTCAGTATGAAACAACCACTTTGGAGGCGTTGTGCCCAAACAAACCCATAGCTCATAGGGGCCCCCACCATCCAGAAGGGGGGGCGTTGTATGTCAAAATCAAGTTGATCAAATAATGTTTCCGTCCGATATTGTTGTAGTTTCACTCATGCACCCCATCACCATCAAGCCCAACCCAAAGTCACACCAGCCTTCAATTCACCCGGTGCCCCCCCTCTTCCACAGATTGATTTCCTCAGGCTTAGAAGTTGCCCAGGTTTGGATGAGAAACCATTCTACTTTCTCCCTCTGATATCTTGTTTCTTTGGTCGCTAGTCCAATTCTGCTAGTTTTTCTTGTCATGGTCTTCCACTTGTCCAGGCCATCACCTTTCTCTGTCTCACTCCCTTCATCCTACTTGAAGCCCCATGCCATTCGCATCATCTAGGTATTTCCAAACCATAGCCCGACATTCTTCACACCCTCCCCCCCCTATAAATTCCCCTATGATTGCTGGGAGCCCGTTCTCCAGCTTTACATATTGACCCAGCTGTTATAGAGCGTTATTCTCTTTGACCATCGGTAAACTGCCTCTTTAATGACCTAATGACATACCTTTCACAATACTGCTAAAAATTCACCGCCCTCATCGCAGAACAATATAGCTAAGTGCTCCTTAACTATGGCACTTAACACAAATACATTAAGTACAGGCTCTTTTACATCACATGGATTATTCTGAGGCCAAGTGAGATTTGTGGCCATGGGATCCAAGCTCCATAATAAGGGAAAGGCTCCTTGCCTCCAAACCTGGATATCGGCAGGAAGAGAGGCCGATAAGGCCCTGGCTGTTGAAGACCTGAATATAACATGGAAAGTATGGGTATGGAGACCTCACTTGCAAGCATAGGATGTCTCTGGAATGCCAGAGAGTTTACCAAAGGGCCACTAAACCAATAAAGAAAATATTGGTTCTCTTGAGATTAAGCAAGACTCCTCTTCGTCAGCATCAGCTACACCTCATCTGCCTGGAAGATACATGTGCAAGGATGGCAGCGCGATATGTCTGTGGGGGTATATCCATAAATCAATTTGCTATGTAGCCTCTCCTTGGAGGAAGAACCCACGGCTGATGCACAGCTTACATCCTCTAATTGGAGGAAAGATGGTTATAGACCCAAAAACGACCCTGTCATACTTAACAGAAGAAAATGTAATTCATGGATTAACATACCATCCAAACATCTGTGTTTACACCAAAGTAACCTACCATAACAATTAGTAATGTTTAAATACCTATATATCCAACTGCGAGTGCTTCATTAGTAGGATCGAAAGGCTATATAATATACTGTTTGCAATTACTTTCTAATAGTTTGTTGGTTGTCTTTGCTTAAAGGGTGTATGTCATACAACTAATTTTATTTTGGCATGGTACTGGGGATTGAACTCAGTACTTTGCTCAAGCTGGGAAACTATTCTACCATAGAGCTTTATCTCCAGCCCATAATTTTAATTTTAATATGTCAAATGGATTAACTTTACATGCAGGATATCCAGGGTTTGATCCCTAGCACAATAAAGACAAAGTATTAATTTTCTAGTCTTTTCTTCATATCTGAACATCTAGGTTTTGGTTAATCAAATATTTTATTCACCTCAGGTTATAGAAGAATTTTTCCTGAATAGTAATACTTGTGTAGTTTTATTTTAATTATAATTTGGTAAAGTACTGGGGAATAAAATAATCAGGGACAGATTATCAACGGTGCTGGCAAAACTGGATGTTTACCTGCAGAATCGTGAATTAGATTTATACCTTTCACTGTTTACAAAAATAAACACCAAATGGACTAAAGACCTTATTTTAAAACTTGAAACACTGCAACCGAGAGATTAAAATTAAGGTACACACTGCAAAACACTGCAGTGGAAAAGCACTTTCTGAACAAAACTCCAATAACATGGGAACTAGTGCCAAGAATAACAGGTGGAATTACGTGAAATGAAAGATTCTGGAGAAAGAGCGCAAAAACTAATACCGGAGCACACAGATGCCCCATAGTATAGGAGAAAAAATCTTCATCAACTTCAGAAGGGCAGAGGTTGGGGGGGGCTGTTAATATCCAGAATTATAAAAGAACTGCAAAAAGGTAAACACCAAAAATATCCTCCTAAACTACCAATCAACATATCAACAAATGGTCTAAGGAAATGAACAGTTCTCAAAAGAACACAAATGCCCAATAAATAATAGTGTTTGGCATCCCTAGTCACAGAGGAAATGAAAATGAAAACTATCATGAGATTCCTCCTCAGCCCAGTCATAATGGTTGTCAACAAGAAATCTGACGATAGATGTTGGTGAGGATATGGAAAAAGAATCACCTATCCACTACTGGAGGGAGTAAAAACTATACAGCCTGTATTGAAATCAGCATGGGAGCTCCTCAGAAAATTAAGATAGATTACTGAATGACTTGGCTATACTACTTCTGGGCATATACCCAACCACAGAGATATTTACACATTCATGTTTATTGTTGCTCCATTTAGGATAGCAAGGAAATGGAACCAGTTTAGGTGCCCAACAACAGAAGAATGCATAATGAAAATGTGATATATATGTATACATATGTTTATGTACAAATATATACTATGTTCAGCTGCAAATAAAAATGAAATCATGAAATTTGAAGGGAAATAGATAGCTATAGAATGTATAATAAGCAAGGTGACCCAAACTCAGAAAAATGAAACCATATGTTTTTTTAAATTTCATTTATTTTAATTTTATGTCTATGAGTATTGCCTGCGTGCATGTAAATACACCCATGTTGTGCAGAGCCCATGGAGTCAGAAGAAGGCTTTGGATTCCTCTGGATTTGGAGTCATGAATGGTTGTTAGCCGCCACATGTTGGTGCTGGAAATCAGACCCAGGTCCTCTATGAGCACTCATTGCTCTTTACTGCTGAGACAACTCTCTAGCCCAGAAACCATATGTTCTTTCATATGGTCCTAGCCTGTAATGTATACATGTGGTTAAACTAACAGACACACACACACACACACACACACACACACACACACGAGTATAAATGTAGTTAAAGCTAAAAAGCTAAAAAGGAGACCAAGAGAGTGAAAATGGAGGATGAGGAAGAGTAGGGTTAGAAACAGGACACATATGCCAGGAAAGAGGAAAAGAAAATTGGGGAGATGCGGTTACAAGGAAGTTGGGGAAGATGAGAGACACCTAATTCCATGTGTGCTATTCTAGGAATTAAAAATATTAAAACATTCTTTAAGAAGACTGAAATTTGTGGGCTTATATGTTATCCTAAACCGCATTATTTAGAATAGCTCCAAAAACAGTGAAAATTGAAAATTATCATGTAACAAGCAATGGTACTTTAGTGCTGACATCATAGATACTTAGAAGATATTATACGCTTGTATTTTTGGTGAGTAGTTATATGTGGAGACCTGAAGGGTGATGGCCAAACTTGTTGCCCATGCAGAAGGTGGATACATGCATTTTAATAAAATTGGAAATTCTAGGGGATGGCATCTTATTTGTGCATGTCGCACAGAGAATGACATGGAAGATATAACAGCATATCTCTTTATATTAAAACATAAACTGAAATTCACTCTGCACTGATAACCACAAATGTACACATTTACCATACTCAAAGGAGTGAGAGAACTCCTTCATTTAAGTAGAACAATGCTTTCAAGCTGTATTGTAAAATGCTGGATTAATTTAAGTTTAGAAAGAATAGATGGCACCCATCCTCCCAGGAGACTTATTCTCCTTCCTTGCTTCTGTCAGGGATGTGGTCACAGCAAACAGCAAAGTCACTAATCCAACTTCTCAATCTAAAACTACCTTCAAGCTTCTCCCAGGCCAATATTCCTTTCCTTTAAAAAATTATATGTTCATTTATTGTAGGTTTTCCCACACAAATAGATTTAGATCCAGAATTGTGATGTTGTCTTTTTCAGTTAACTTTGTGTCGTAAACTTGACCTGTATTTGTACAGTGCTCATATTCATTAGTCTCAATAACTATTTAGGATCATAGTGGGTTGTTTTCACACACATACCTTGCTCAGCCCTCCATTTAGTATGGCAATAACCTTAAGTGCCAGTTACCTCTCTTGATGCTTTCTAAACAATTATTTGGATATTAGCTGTGCAGTCTTTTTAAAAATGAGAGTGTATCCAAATCCTCTGCTGCCTGAAAATCCTTTGCATATTCATTCTCTTTCGAATTTTAATATAATCCTGATACTCTGAATATATGCATAATGGATGACTTGGGTTCCCTCTTTCTGTCTTCTTTGCTTTCTAGACCTGATTGCAAAAGCCTTCTTGAAGTTTCCAAGAACTGCAGGTAATTTCTGTTCCACACAGTGTTGTGTCTCTTCCTAGCAGTTCTCCCCTCCAGCCTTCACCTTAGATCAAGCTTTAATTTTCATCTCCTCAGAGCTCACTTCTTTGCTTAATTATCCATCATTAATCAAACATTATATTGCTTTAAAATAACTTCCATGGGCTGGAGAGATGGCTCAGTACTTATGAGCACTGGCTGCTCTTGCTGAGGACCTGGGTTCTGGTTCCCAGCACCCACATGGTTTCTAACAATTGTCTGTTACTCCAGTTCCAGGTGATCTGATATCTTTTTCTGCCTTCTGCAGACACTGCAAAACATAGATACACTTACATATATACAAGCAATTCACTTATACACATAAAAATAGTAAATACAATATTTAAAATAATTTTCAGGTAATTATGATGTCTATTAATTTTTGAGAATGAGTGGTACAGAGAATTGTGGCTGAGTAAAACTATGTGAATCACACATGTAATTAAAAAATTCCACAGCTATACTTTAAAAGTAAAATAAGCCAGGTGTGGTGGTGCACACCTTTAATCCTAGCACACAGGAGGCAGAGGCAGGTCGATCTTTGTGAGTTCAAGGCCAGCCTGGTCTACATAGTGAGTTAAAGGACAGCTGGGGCTACAGGGAGACCCTGTCTCAAAAAGACACACACAAAAAAAGTAAAATAAACATAGTAAAATTTTAGTTACCTCAATCAATAAAAACCATTATTTCAATTTATAAGTAACATAATCATCAATGACATATTTTATAATGTTTTTAGTCTAATGTCAAAATCTTGTGTATATTATGTTTGTAACCCATCTCAATTTTGCTGTTAATTTTAATCAGAGATTAAATCAATGTTTTTTTTAAGTAAAGGAATTGATTTCAAGTTAAAATTTAAATTAATTGAAGTGAGATTAAATAAACAATTAAATTCATTAGTTACAGTAGGCCCATTTTAGGTAAGGGGTAGATCTGTTTATAGTTGTTTTTAGTCAAGATCTTTAAACACGGTTTGTATCATAGGGTTGCACAATAAATTTTTGTTTAATAAATAAATTTTTGATTCATACAAGAAAATTTAAACTAAGAAATATAAAACATATGTTCATTTCATTGTTTGAGGAAAATTGGTTTTAATCTTGCACCCTGGAGAAGAAGATGTTTATTTATCTATGTGCTTTTAACATTTATTACTGCCTTGAGAACACGGCCAAGGACGATGACGTTGGTGATCTCAGGAGCTCTGCCATTTCCTCAGAGATCACTTCTTTGCTTAATTATCCATTATTAGTCAAATATCACCCTGGTTTAAAATAATTTTCAGGGGGCCGTAAAGATGGCTCAGCCAAGGAAAGAAAACGTATTTGCTCAGGCTCTTTATGTGAAGCTGACAGGACTGCAGGGACACAATGGGACATGCCTGAGGAAGAGCAGGCAGCATTCTGGTACTAACTGACCTTTACTCTCATAGATTAGACTAGGAAAGGGCATCTGATCTCAGTATTCAATTCCTAGATGGGCATACCATTTACAGCATCATTTGGGAAAAAATTAAATGCAACCCAATGGATTATAATACTCAGGGATGCAAATGGGGAAATACCAAAATAAGGAGCCAGGTTGCCGTGGGAACTATCTAAGCAGGTGTGCTGCATTAGGAGAAGGTGGACAGCTGGAACGAGGCAGATGTTACGGCTTTCTAGAATAATGATGAATAAATGCAAGCAAGGAAGTAGGGAGAAGTTAATCTACATATGTACATGGACATGTGAATGTACGTGTATGCACGCACACATACACTGTGGGCTTTCCTTTTCCTGGAGCGCTCTTCCTAAGCTTTCATATCAGAAACTTTTTTGTCCTCCAATGGTCTGTGTGGCTTTGGGCTAGATGCAGCCTATTTAGTGATGTTCTTTTCTCCTGATATCCCAATCTAATGTTACCTTCTGTGTTTCTCACCCTGTCATCCTTCATCTCTAGCACAGCACATTACTTTTCCATATGGCACTAACACCATTTATATTTCATTGTGTATTGATTACTGCTTTCTATCAATTGCTCCTGTGTGACTTCAGAAGCCATGAAATCACAGTCTAAATATTACTTACACTACTGTATTGCAACCCTCCAGTGGTGGAAAGTAACTTTGCTAAAAGAATATCTGATAAATAGAAAATTATGCATGACATACATAATTGAAGTTTTATAGATTTAAAATTATTTCAAAGAGCTGCATATATGTCAAACGCAATGAAAGTGGTGTGGAGAACAAAGGACCCTCTGCTGAGCTTCTTAGATCTACTTAGCCTTGTCTTAAGCAAGGAAAGACATCTCAATCTGAAGAGACATAAAAGTTACTGCAGTGTGAATTTCTAGGCTCCAGGATGGTGAGACAGAAAATTCTCTTATTTTAAGCTACCTGCTCTGTGATACTGGATTAAGTTGCTCCTAGGAAATTACTGGTGATACTTAAGGCCAAGAGACTGGTTAAATATATTCATGGGGTGAATATCTTAAGAACCATCCAGGCCAAGCATGGTGGCACATGCCTTTAATCCTAGCACTCAGGAGGCAGAGGCAGGTGGATCTTTGTAAGTTCAAGGCCAGCCTGCTCTACAGAGTGAGTTCCAGGACAGCTGGGACCACAGGGAGACCCTGTCTCAAAAAGACAAAAAGAAAAAAAAACATCCAGAAGCTAGTCCAGTTGGAGGTTTTCTGGGGTTAGTTCAAAGTCTGGCTGGTTTCTGATACAAGAAACCAGAGCTTCTTTTTATGGACAGATTCATGACAACCTACCTAGGTGCTTCAGGCCTTTGATTATGGTGCCCCTGGTATTTTGGTTATACTTACGGCTCATCAAATGACTCACACTAGAGCCACCTCACTTTGAGGAGAGACAGAAAGTATGGCAACTTAATAGAGTTAATTGCTTTCCTTACTTGTTAAGGAATTCACAGACCTGTCTAATTATTGATAATACACAACAAACCCAGGACATTAAACATAATCAGAGGACTCTGAAATTCATTCTGTTTCTACTGTCGGTGTTGTGTCAGTTCTGAGGTGTAGCAGCCTTTGGAAATGAACAGGGCAGACGATGCTATTCTGCTTCAGAGCACAAACGTCTTATTCTTTATGACCTCTGATACAATCTGTCTTTTATAGCACACACCTAATGATTACCTTACTTTCATTACAGGGCATTGAAAAAGAAACCTGGCCCTCTACATACAGAAATGAATGCTTCTGCTCCATACTTGTTGGGCATGCATACATTGTCTCACTTGCCTGGTCCTTCTAGATTATGAAGAAGTATATATTTTAATGCATTTACACCATCTCCCTTTCTCTATGGTCACACATTTTCTAGTTCTGTATCCTTAAGTGAGAATTAAGCAGAACTGGAATAATTCTTCCATTTTCTGCTGTTGCTTCCAATTTAGTGTAGAAGACAATCTTATTTACAAACTACCCAAGACTTAATTGTGCAACTTTAATAAATCTAATGCTTTATCATATCTATTCTTGCATTGTATTACAGATTTCAATTTTAGATTAGAATATTTTCTCAGATTTCTATTTCTAAGCCAAGATCAGCTCTTTCTCCTCTAAAGGTTAATCCATCTACCAATGTTTTGACTTTCCCCTCCTAATTATTATGTTCCTCAGAGAGTTTCTTCCTGTATGCATCTCTTATTTTGCATTTTTGGCAAATCTTTCTTTATTCTCTGGCTCTTTTCCGTGGTGTGTAAACATGACTGCAGATGTTATAAACCAAAAAGCTATGTAGTCTCTGGCAATTTTAACTGTTGTGTATAAGTTTTTGGCAAAGCTATGTCTTTCCAGATTTTGTTACTGCTTTGAAAAATGTGTTTCTGTTTTGTGAGTATATTTAGAATATAGCGTGCTTGTGTATTGCAATTTATTCTCAGATAGTGTATGTATTTCCGCTTGACCAGCTGATTTCTAGAATGAGGATCTCAGATAAAGAGAGCCTTAAGAAAGAGATACAAGCACAATTTTAAACTTTCATTGGAAGGAATCCAGAAAAAGAAGGACATTTGCATTCATGTGGCATGAACATTTGGGGGAATTATTTATTTCCAAGTCTTTTCTAAGCTCAAATAACCCAGGTACTTGGAAGCAACTTTCTCCAGAGCTGCTGTGTTTAGAGATGATTGTCCTGATGAGACAGAACAAAAGGTGACCACCTTGTGAGGGTGAGGTCTCTTCGCAAGAAAGACATTCTCTTAAGGCATGAATGAAGAACATGAAGAACCTGTGAAAATAAGGCAAATCTCAAGGTAGGTTGAAAAGGGACAGTGGACAGCACTCTCAGAGGTATAATGATCAACATGAGACCTTCAAGACTGATCCACGCAGTGCCATCTTAAGCTACCCTTCATTTCTCCTCTTGGCTCACAGGAAAATGTGTCTCTTTCCTTTATACCCGAGTACACTCAGTAGAACTCTGGTGACAGTATTCTTTGCAATCTAGGAGAAAAATTTACAAAATAAAGGCAGCAAATTAAAAATTAAATTCAGGTTTTAGTTAAAGCTAATGTGGACAAGAGCAATTTATATCACCAATTAACTCAGATGCATTACCGTTTTTATCAGCCTTCAAACCAATGTTGTCCAATATGCACATATTTACTTTTACTAAGTCCTAAAACACCATATATCCTGTAGACAGAGTCTGGGCAAAACTGGATACTTGTTGAACTCACGTCAATTAAACATGCACCAATCGAATATACACCCGTGTCCCTCTCCCGCCCCTCCCACCCCTCCCGAGTCACCATTTCAGTCAGTCTTCTGATGCAATCTTTCTGTTGTTGTTCTTTTAATATGTATCCCTCTTCACAAGAAATATTTATAACTGGGTTATTGGTACTAGCGTCCACATATGAGAGATACCATCTAATTGCATGTGCTTCATTAGTAGGATCGAAAGATTATGCCTGGACAAGCTGGAAGCCCATGAAAGAAAACAGCCAGAACTGACTAGAGACCAAGACATCAGCTCCAGAGAAAGTAGAGTGTTTTGCTTCTCATCCACCTGTGCCCCTTTTCTAAGCCTAGGGAACAATCTGCGGAAGAGGGGGCGTGGTAGAATGTGAGGGCTTCGATTGGGGTTAATGGTGAACTACAACAATATAGACTGGACACTCATTTGATCAACTTGATTGAACATACAAGCCCCCCCTGCTGGATGGTGGGACCCATGAGCTGTATGGGTTTGGGCACAACTGCGTGCAAATTGGTTTTACATGAAGGATGCTTGTACTCACAAATTATCACTTATTGTTAAAAAAAATGAAAACAAAAAAAAAAAAAAGATGCAGAAAAGCTATGGCAGAAGGCATGATCTGGGATGGGTAGGGGGGGGGTGGGGGGAAGGGAAGGGGATATATGCCTGAACTGAATTGGAAAATGATGTATGAAATACACAAAGCATCAATAAAAAAAATTAAATTCAGGAACTATAACTTTTAAGTTGAATGTTAACATTTCACATACTGAGTTAATAATTTTCAGTTAAGGTTTAAAAATATTGCATTTATTTACATTTTATGGGGATGAATGTTATGTCTGCATATATGTAAGTGCACCTGTGCATGTAATACCTGTGGAGGCCAGAAGAGGTACCGAATTCCCTGAAACTTATGTTAGAGAAA
Organism: Rhizomys pruinosus; assembly: GCA_009823505.1. Lineage (NCBI taxonomy): Eukaryota > Metazoa > Chordata > Mammalia > Rodentia > Spalacidae > Rhizomys > Rhizomys pruinosus. Next base: position 149,322 of record VZQC01013897.1, read on the forward strand.
GTTGTTAGCTGCTATGTGGGTGCTGGGAACAGAACCCAGGTCCTCTGCAAGAGAAGCCAGTGCTATTAAAACCTAAACCATCTAACTAAACCCAAGTATCTGTTTTCAAAAGCATTGTTTCCTTTATTATTACTAAGGTTCAAGATATTATATGAAATTTAAGAATTTTCAAAAAAAATTTTTGTACAATAAAGATTACTACCTCTGTGTTAGTAAGTCAAGGAAATGCTGCCAGAAAGAGCCATATAATCTTGAGGGAGATAGATTAATCTCTTTGGTCCTCATTATCCTCAAAGGCAAAAAGTAAGGCAAATTATATAAAAAAAACATTTAAAAAGCTTGTACAGTATTCTGCTGGACACCAGCACAGGTGGGAAGGTGTATTAGTTAGGGTTCTCTAGGGGAACAGAACTATAGAACATATATAATGTGTTAGCCAACTTACTGAACTCATTAGTCACTAGGTCCTTGAAGCTGGTTGGGTGCCTCAGGAGTTAGGAATTGTCCCATAATGACTGTCTCACACTGGAAAAGCTGAGAACACTGTAGTTGCTCAGTCCATAGGGCTGGGTACCTCAGTGGTCCTATTCTGGTACTGAAAACTCTGAGAGTTCCTGGGGATCCACAGGTTCTTGTTCAATGCTGAAAGCCTCGAGACACTGGATCTGATATCCACGAAACAGTCAGTAGCAGCAGCAACAGGATAAATCAACTTTAAAAAGAGAGGGATGGCCAGACAAGCAAAAGGCTCAGCCTCTCCTTCTGTACCCTTTATCTGCACTGAAACCAGAAGGTGCCACTCACATTTAGGGAGAGTCTTCACCCATCAATTAAGGCATTAAAACCAACCATCACAGAAGGTAAGGGACCACAAGGAAGATGAGGGCAATGGGAATGGAATGAGCTGTGGGGCTCAAAGAATCTCCCCTTCTTCCCCAAGAAAGCACTTTTTTTTGCAATTGGACAAGTAACTGTTTAGAAGGGAGCTAAATCATCATGACTCTATCTTATATCCTTAGATATAGGAAAAGGTGTATTAACATGGATTAACATGGGAGGAGAATTATTTTTTTCTTCTATTCTTGAGTACTCTGTACTTTTCAGACAGTCAACCATTGATGACAATCATGAAACCTCAATTAAGAACTGAAGGTCTCTGAAGAAATTGTATCTCTGTTAAAGATCCTGACTGACTATAACTTCATGAATGTGGAGAGAGGGGACTTTATAGATCTGAGCCAAAATGGTCTTAAATTATCTTTAGTCCCATTAACAGCAACTTGCTAATCTTTGTGACTATTAGGTAAATTTTTGGAATGTGTTGTTAGAAGAACACTTGTTCCTACCAACCCTGATGCTAAGAACACCATCAGATTGCATCTGAAACATATAACAGGATTTCCTTGCTCTCTCTAAGCCACTTACCTATGTTCCCAGGGATGCATTTGGTAAATGCATTGAGTTAGGACTCTTTTCATCTGTGACCATATAAGTTCCTGTAAACTCTTCCCTAGTGAAACATGCTATTTATGGTAACTTGGGACTGTTTCTGAGTCATGGTCACTAATATTTAGCTCTAAACTATCTCTTATTCCCTTTAGAGCAGAGCTGTTATCTCTTATTCCCTTTAGAGCAGAGCTGTGTTTTGCATCCACACAATGAAGGCTTGCTCTGGATAAACAAATATTGCTGCTAATTCTGTAAAATTTTATGACCTGTTGTTTTTGCTTGCTTGCTTTAAAAAATATTTTAATTATTCATTGAGAATTTCATACAATGCATTTTGACCACCTCCTTCATTTCCACCCCAACCCTACTATCCGTCTCTGACTTCATGTCCTCTACTATTAGTTTTCTGTTTTAAAATTTTTAATTGAATTTTTTGTGTATTCCACACACATCACCTTTATAGCCCTTATTTATATTAAGTCCTATTAAATCAAGTTAATATCCCCTGGCATCTTTCAATACAAGTTCATCCACTGGGGTCTAGTCAGCTTATCTACAGTCATTCCCTTAAAGAAGATGAGCTCTTTACCACTGAGCAGTGACCAGTTGCTTAAGAATTCTTTTGCTAAGGTTGGGTTCTGCTGCCCATTTCCACAGTTCCATGCTGTGTTTTTGTCAGCTTGTGTTTGCTTGGGTCATATGCATGCTCTCTCCATTGCTGTAAATTCATATGCACAAGATCCCAAGAGCCTATAAGACTCTGTATCCATGTGGTCATACACTTCCTCAACAACTCTTACAGTCTTTTTGCCCCCTCTTCCACAATAGTCCCTGAGCCCTTATGTTGGTGAAGATTAGTATGGGAGTCCTGTCCAAGGACCCACACTCTGAAGAGTCTTATTCTCTATGATTTGGCCATTTGTGACCCTCTGTGTTCATTGCCCTCTGTTGCCCGAGAGTTGGTATTCTCTCTACCCCTTATTCCTAATAGGTTTTGTGTAAGTCAGGTGTAGATGTTCCATTGTGTATGTGTCATTTAAGGTTGGGCATTTCACAGAGACTTAATCTCTGTGTGTGACCAGTTGTGGAACTTTGCTTATTTTTAATAAAGAAGATGCATACAAAGCCTATGATGCAATATTGATGTGTAAGGACGTATACATTTAAATGAAAGACAAGATGGAATGGAACATTCTAGGCATTACGGACTAGTCAGAATTCTCCCAGTTTTCTGGGAAACGAAGTTTCTTTATATATCCTTCCTTATATTCCTTATATTCATTTTTTTCTGTGACTATTTTGAAGTCATTTCAAGTTATGTGACTTCTATTCATTAATTGCTAATTGCACAGGGAATAAACACTCCTCGAATGTTCCTCTTGATTCTTAGAATCATTACTGACAATACTGATTCCTAGGATGGTCAGGGTTTTATTAGCTCATTTTAGCAGTCCATTTAAAATGAAAGATAATTGATATTTTATTCAGATATGTGTCCACTTGGTTTATTTGGTGTCTGTCTTGGGGGCTACTCTATTTTTAACATGCACTTCACTTTCAGACTGTATCAACTACTCTCTATCAGCAAATAAATGGGGAATTAAAATAAATTTTAGTATTACTAATATCATGCAAAACAAAACAAAGTTAAGAAAATATGTAAGAGTTGCAGAGTTGAATTCCTTCTAATGCAGTTCAAAACTCAGTAGAAAATGGTTTTTTAATTATATGCTCATTTGAGTTATGTGCTATAGCTTCCCCAGAGAGATGCCTGTTTAAATGCAGATACTGACCTCAGAACTTTGTTATTACACCATGGGGTACTATAAAAGGAAACAAAATCACTCTTCTCCTTCTTTTCACACTTTCATTTGCACATGGGACTCTGGAGAAGTGGTGTAGCATGACCCCGATGGTTACCAGTCCAACATTGATTCCTCTTCCCAATGATATGCTCCATGTTGGGATGTTGAGTAGAAGGATGAGTCAGAGAGAGCTGTACTTTATAGAGAGTCTCAAGCATTCCTCCTTCACTGTGTAAGCTTGGTAGCTCTCAGCATTCTCTAAGTAGCTAAATCTCCCTTTGTACATGTGTCTGTTTTCTAGTTTTTAACTTGCTGCTTGTCTATTCTTGCCTCTTGTACTGTACTCCATCCTTATAGGATTCTGAGTTCTACAATTTTTGTTCTTTGCAATCATTTCGGTGAGATTCCTAAAGGTAAGTGTGGGAAAGTGCCTGCACAAAACGTGCCACTCTGGGATAGTGAACCCGGAGAGTATTTTGAACTGTAGGAAAATAAGTTCTGTACTTTGCCTTTCTTTCTATTGGTATCCTCCCCACTTATTCCTTGTAAGGACCTATGTTGGGGTCATGCAGATGTCAATTTCTGTCCTTCAAAGCAGCTTAAAGAATTAGCCTGTGTGGGAACATAGTACATATATTTTCCACCCTCCAAAAGGAAGACACTCTCTTCTCAGCAGCAAGATCATGCACAAAAATACAGTGAGAGGGTGACATTCTTTCTAATGGGAATCTAAACACACCCTAACCAATTTAACACAATCAAGGAATAAGAAAATCTTGACTGAAATTTCAGGGTGTGTTTACTGCTTAGAGATGGAAGATCATCTCCCCAGAACCATATAAAACCCATGGGGGCAGGAGGGGGATACCAGACCAACTGCTTCCCACTGACTTTCAAGTGAATAGGATGATAACAAACAAAAGTTTACCATTATAGATCAACAACTATAATAAGAGTTATAAGAATGACCATAGGGGCTGGAGAAATGGCCTAGCGGTTAAGAGCACTGGCCACTTTTGCAGAGGACCCAGGTTCCATCCCCAGCAACCACATGGCGGCTGAGAACCGTCTTTAACTCCAGTTCCAGGGGAATCCAACATCCTGTGGCACTGCACCACACAGGTGCACAAACCTACATGCAGACAGTACATTCATACACATACAAAAATAAATAAAATTAAAAAAATATTAAAAAAAGAATGACCATATAAAGGAGAACACATGTTTTACAAAGTGTCAGCCATTTTGAATTGATCTTTTTAATTGATTAACTAGGTGACATTTCCAAATAATGTTTATACCCCAAAGCATTAGGAAAAAAATCCCAGTTATAAATTTTTAAAGGTTGTGAAAATATACATTTTTTAAGATCACTTGAGTCAGGGGGATACAGATGGAGAAACAAAATAACTTATTAGTCATTTGTGTGAGATTTCTGGAAAAATAAGCTACTTGTGTTAAATCTGCCTTATCACATGAGATTTGGGGAGAATGCTGAAATAAGGAACAAGGTCTTGAATGTGTCCATAAACCCTTAAAAATTTCTTGAATATATTGCTTCTTCACAAAGTAGACAGAAAGTGAAACAAACCACCCAAATCCCAAGGAAAAAATAAGCAGTAATTAAAAATCTATTATTAAACAGTGAGAGCAGCAAAATTTATTTTTATAGCTTTGTGGCAATAGCAGAAGTGTTTGTTGAAAATATATGTGTAATAATACTACTGACCGGTTCAGTATACAGAATGTTCACAAATGAAGATTTTAGAAGTTTCATCCACTGTAAGATCTTTAGCAGAGAAGCTGACATGGTCGTACTGTTAAGATCTCCTTGGAATATCACTGCGATGGTTAATCCTGGGGATCAACTTGACTGAATTAGGGATGAACAAATATGAGAAAGAGATCTTCAGATTGGATTATCTCAAGCCCGATGGCCCACCCTAAATGTGGACGTTACCTTCTGCCTGCAGCCAGTATAAAAGGCCATGGTGGAGGGAGCTGGTCCTTTTTTCCTGCTGCTTGCCTTGTCTTACAGGTGAGTTTGTCTTGCTACTGTGATCAACTCTTTGGATCCCAGCATGGACTGAGACAGACAGGTCTCCCAGAATCCATCAGGGCTTCAGCACCGGATTGAGACTACTGAGACATCCTGCCTCATGGACTGAGTAACTGCCTGGATTCTCAACCTTTCCCATCTATATCTATATATCTATATCTATATCTATATCTATATCTATATCTATATCTATATCTATCTATCTATATTTGTTCTATTGATCCTGTTTCTTTAGAGAACCCTAATACAATCACACTCTTCAAAATTCCATTCTATTTCACTTTTGAAATGAAACAACCTAGTCTAGATTCTCATTTAAGACTAGAGTCAGGCCAAACATCCTGTAGAGTGGCCTAGTTCACTGCCACTGTTTTCTCCTTCGACTGACACTACCCTGCTCTTGTCAGTCTCTTAGGGACTCAATGTCACATATTCCATTCATTGATGATATAGAAATCATCAATCTGTGAATAATCAAGATTGTGTTGGAAGATTTGAGAATGGACAATGAAGGACATGATGACCCAATTTCTTTACCAAACATTGCAGACATACTTAAGGGCTTTGGTGGTATACCTGATACAAGGTGTACCCATTCTTCTGAAGATAATGAGAAGAAAGAAAAGGAAATGGACAATATTCCAGTTTGGAAGCAAGAGTTCCTTACACTGCTTATGAGTCACTGTCCTCACAAGCCACTTGGACATTAAGCAGTTGCTTGACACTATTTGCAAGAATGTTGCCAGTATGATCTAGGGGGAACTCCTGACAGTTGTAAGACCTTTGGGATCAAACATGATTTTATTAGTGAAGAGGAAACTCAGGGACACAAAGCACCAATAGTCTACCAAGAACTGAAATGTGATCCTAGGTCCTGGAACATGGGAGGTATTCCAAATGCTAGTTGGTCCGTTTGTAAATGTTTATGTTAGACAAAGAACAGACAAGTGTGACCTCCAGTCACTTGTAGCAACAAAGCATAGCTCTCACTGCATGTAGAGTTTTGGAACTGATTCCAAACCTATGGCTGAAGTTTTCCTTCCATGACCAAAAGTTTTTCTTTTCTGTGCTTTGAATAAATTGGAACTGTGTGTTCTCTTTAAAAAGTGGCATTTGGGACTTTCCCTTATTTTGGGAAACAATTCTGTTTCACTTATTGTCTAGTGAACTTCTAGCAAGATTTTAAAAGTTGGCATTGTTAATGAAACAATTTGCAAGTCCTTTCTGAAACTGAATTAACAAAATAATGTTTTTATTCATGAATTGAAAATGAAAAAGGCTACTTGAAGCAAATATTCTGAGTTGGAGTTTTAGGAGTTCTAGACTCCTAGAGTGAGTGAAGCTATGTCTTTGGCATTGATCAACCTGTAAATAGCAGGACTCTTTCAGTTGAATCAGAAGATACATTGATTTGATTTTCTTATGTTTTGTTAGAAATGTTAGATTAGTTCCTTCTTTGACAATTTCACACACGTTATAAATGCATTCCTATTATTACCCCACAGCCTCTCTTAGGTCCCTCCCACCCTATCAACCCCTGATACCAGCATCTCCATGTTACGATTCTCTTTTCCAGATTCATAACTTTAGGGGTTTTCTGTGGCCCATTTAGTTTAACCAGGGCCCTCTTGGTAACCACTAGCTTGAAGCTATCCACTGGAGCCTGTAGTCTCACCAGTGTGTATACAACTTAAGGTAATGATTTCCCCGCTCCTTGTTGGTATCTACTGGTGTATAGTTCAGCATTCACTAGAAGGGCAGCTTGAGCCCCTCCTTCATCCACAACTGAATGTTGATGGACCCATTCTTGTGCAGAGACAATCCAGGCATCCTCAGGGGCGGTGGGTCTATGATCGCAATGGCAACATCTTGTCCAGAGATGGCGTTTAGGAGCTGTCCTACTTTCCAGCTCTTATTTTCTTTCTGCCCTCCATCACAATGTTCCCTGAGCATTAAAAGGGATGGCTGTATGTCTTGTATGGCTGTATGGCTGAACACTTACTTGTCACTTATTCTCAGTGCATTCACCACAGTTAAATGGAAGAGAAGATTCTCCGATTAAGGCTGTGCATAGCATTTGTTGATGGGAGTACATATAAATACTTAGAAGGCAAATCTTAAAGAGACATCCCACCCCTGACACTGAGGTTTTGGGTATGCCCTTTAAAGTTATTTAAGTTATGTATTTAATGTGGTTAAAAGACGGTATGTTTCCATATGGCTTTTTCATAGTCCCTCTGCCTTGGTTATCCCTCTCCCTACTCTCTCCTCCCCTCTATTCTCACTCCGTTCTTGTCCTGCCTTTCTGCCTACAGTATCCCCCTCTGTATTTTCACATTACTTACTTTCCAGTCCCCCTTGCATTAATGCATCTTTCTCCAGTGACTTCTTTCCACTTTCCTGACTTCTATAGAAACTCCTAATTAAATACACAAAATTAGACATTCAAAGATAGGATCCGCATATGACACAGAACATATGGTGTTTATTTTTCTGTGCCTGGGTTCTCTCACCAAATACAATTTTTATCTAATTCTATTTACCTGAAAATTTCATAATTCCATCTTTCTATGTACCCAAGTAAAATTCCATTGTGTGTATGTACTATTTTTTCTTATCCATTCATCTATTGATTGACATCTAGGCCTATTCCATCTCCTAGCTATTGTGAAAAGAATGGCAGCTAAGAAGGTGGAGCAAGTATCTCTATATTAGCAAATAGAATAGTCCTTTGGATATATGCCAATGGGTAGAATGCCTGAGTCATATGGTAGCTCTATTTTTAAATTTTGAAGAATGTCCACAGTGATTTCCACAGTGGTTCCACCAGTTTTCACTTCCACCAAAAGTGGCTGTCATTTGTTTTCTTGTACAAGTAAAAAATATTCTTAGAAAGAAATCTGGGGGGCTGGAGAGATTGCCTAGTGGTTAAGAGCGCTGACCGCTCTTACAGAGGACCCGGTTCGATCCCCAGCACCCACATGGTGGCCGAGAACCATCTGAAACTCCAATTCCAGGAGAACTCCAGCTCCAGGGGAATCCGAGACCCTCTTCTGACCTCCGTGGCATTGCACGACATGGGTGCACAAATTCGCATGCAGACAGTACATTCATACACATACAGAAATAAATAAAATTAAAAAAAAGAAAGAAATCTGGGAAACCACTCCATTCATGATAGCCTCAAAATCAATCAGTCAATAAAAAAACAAGTGAATAAATAAAGAAAACATCTCAAAATAAACTTAACCAAGGAGTTCAAAGACCTCTACAGTGAAAACTTTAAAACTCTAAATAAATAAATCAAGGAAGACAGTAGAAGACGGCAAAACCTCCCACTGGTAGAATTAACATTGTGGAAATGTCAGTACTGCCAAAAGCATTTTACAGATAACATGCAATTCTAATCAAAGTTCCCAGGCTGAGCATGATGTGTGCACTCCCAGCACTCAGGACGCAGAGGCAGGTGGATCTCTATGAGTTCAAGGCCAACCTGGTCTACATAGCAAATTCCAGGCCAGCTGGGGCTACAGGGAGACCATGTCTCATAATAACAAACAACCCCCCCAAAAAAAAACAAAAAAAATGCTTTCTTTCACAGCAATACAAAAAAATGTATATTGAGGCTCAAAGACCCTCTATAGCTAAGTCAATCCTGAGCAAATTAATAATAATAATAACAACAGTAAATAATAATAATGCTAGAGGCGTTTCCGTACTTAATCTTGTTATACAAGAAATCCATAATAATAAAAACAACATGGTACTGGGCAAGTAGCTTTGGAGCTGGGTTCTTCCCGGGTCTGAGGCCTTTTGTGCGGGACCCGGGTGCTGGGCCAGAGGGTCTGGAGAGTCGGGACAGGGCCAGAGTGGCTGCACCTTTGGGCGGGCTACCCAGAAGTCGCCTGGGCAAGTAGCTTTGGAGCTGGGTTTTTCGTGGGTCTGAGGCCTTTTGGGTGGGACCCGGGCACTGGGCCAGAGGGTCCCGAGAGTTGGGACAGGGCCAGAGCGGCTGCACCTTTAGGCGGGCTGCGGGGGTGCAGGCTAGATCAGGCATATCCCCCCCCCCCGCCATTAGTGAGAATCCAAGTGGACTCTTTTTTTTGGAGAATCTTCAGAACAAGGAGAGAAGAGTGCTTTGGATTCCAATATCCAATATAACGATAACAACAAAGGAAAAGTAGACAATCCTACGCCCATAAACAAGGAGGAGGAGGGAACAAAAAAAAAAAAAAAAAAAAGAGCATCTGAAGAGGAAAGCAAAACAAATCCGCTATTGTGATCTAAACCCACAAGGGAAGCCCACAAAATGTCAGGAGACACGATGAAGGGACAACATGGGAAAAGGCACAGGGATATCCTGCACCAAGCTCGTACCAAACACTGTGATGGAGACAGCTACAATGGGAACCCACTTGGAGGAGACCCAAGTGCACAGATTTAAGGAATAATTGCAGACCTAGCAGAGAATAAAGAAACATAAAGAGGAATTCAGAGAATAAAGAGAGAGAATGAAAACTCAAAAAAGGAACTAAGGGATACAATGACAAACACAGAAAGAAACTAAAGGAACAGATTTGACAAAGCTCCAGAAAGAACTATAGGGAGAAAAAAAATAAAAGGAATATAGAGAACTAAAGAGAGAGATGAAAAACTCAAAACGGCACCTAGGGGATACAAGACAAACATCAGAAAGAACAACCCGAAGGACAACGACAACAACTCCAGAAAGAACTAGAGGGAGAAAATGAAAACAACTCCGACAGGAAGTAAAGAATACTGTAAAAGGAAGCCAACCGATGAAGTAAGGAGCACGCAAGAAGAGATTGAGACGCACAAGAAGAGATTGAGGAGCGAAAAAGGAAATGGAAGTACTAAGAAACACAGGAATGAAACGAAAAAGAATTAGAACACACATTCAATCAAAGAAGAAAGGAAAGGAAAAAGCCTCAGAAGTAGAATGGGAGAAGTCAGAACAAAGAATATCAGAGCTGGAAGATAACCAGAGCAATTAAAAGCTCAAATAAAGATTGTGAAAAATTTAAAAATAACAAAAGGGGAACAACCAGGATATGGGACAACTATGAAAAGGTTTAAATGTCCATATTCATAGGAATAGAGGAAGGAGAAAATCTCAAAGAATGAGTATTGTCAGTAATCTTCAACAGAATAATAGATGCAACTTTCCCAAACTAAAATAGACAAACCCATAAAATACAAGAAGCACATAGGACCCCAATAAGACAAGATCAGAAAAGAAACACCCCACGCAGTCATAGTTAAATGCTAGATGCCCAAACCAAAGACAAATTTCTGAAGCTACAAAGATAAAAACACGTCACATACAACGAGGAAACCTATCAGAATTACAATGACCTCTCGCCTCAAACCATAAACAAGAGAACATGGAGCAAAGCATTCCACAGGTTAGGGGACTATGGATGCCAACCCGAATACTTTGTACCCAGCAAAATGTCAACTAGACTTGAAGGATAGAGAAAAATCTTNTATTGTTCAGTTCTGATGTCTCTCTGTTTATTTTTTGTCCAGTTGACCTATCCAGGGGGCTCAGTGGGGTATTGAAGTCCCCCAGTATTAGCATTCTGGGATTAATCTGTGTCTTGAGGTCCTGAAGGATTGTGTTTATACAGTTTGGTACACCAGAGTTTGGTGCATAAACATTTAAGATTGTGAAATCTTCCTGGTTAATTGTTCCATTGGTAAGGATATAATGGCCCTCTTTGTCTTTTCTGATTAACTTTACTCTGAGGTCTATTTTGTCTGATATTAGAATAGCTATCCCTGCTTGCTTTTTGGTACCATTTGCTTGGAATAATTTTTTTCCATCCTTTCACTCTAAGGTGTTACCTGTCCTTGAGGGTGAGATGGGTTTCTTGTAGGCAGCATATAGATGGATTTTTTTCCCTAATCCATTCTCCCAGTATATGTCTTTTGATTGGGGAGATTAGACCATTAATATTTAAGGTTATTACTGATAGATGCATGTTGTTTCCTTTCAACTTATTTTTTGTTTGCTTTCTTGGTCTAGGTATTTATTTACTCTGTTATGCTTTTGGTAATTTCTCTCTTGGGTTGCTTAAGGATAGTTGCTCCTTTCCTCTGTTCTTTGAATTGCTTCAAGTATTTTCTGAAGTGTTGGTTTTTTTGACATGTGTTATTTCATTTTGATTATGTCATGAAAGATTTTTCTTTCTCCTTCAACTATGATTGACATTTTTGCTGGGTATAGTAATCTGGGAAGGCATCTAAAGTCATTTAGCAATTAGTCAGCTGTGATGGGTTTCCCCTTATATATATATTTGTTGTTTTTCCTCTTGTGGCTTTCAGTATTTTGTCTTTGCTTTGAGCATCTAGTGTTTTAACTATGATATGACTTGGGGAATTTCTTTTCTGGTCTTGTCTATTTGGTGTTCTATGTGATTCCTGTATTTGTATGGGTTTGTGTTTTTTCAGTTTGGGGAAATTTTCTTCTATTATTCTGTTGAAGATCTGATCAACACTGTTCTCTTGGGATTCTTCTCCTTCCTCTATCCCTATGATGTGGAGGTTTGGTATTTTCATATTGTCCCACATTTCCTGGTTGTTCCTCTCGTGTTTTTTAAAAATTTTCATAATCTTTGCTTGAGGTTTCTAGCTGTGCTGTGCTATCCTGTAGGTCTGATATTCTTTTTTCTTCTTTATCCATTCTGCTTCTGAGGCTTTTCCTTTCCTGCTGATTGGATGAATGTTCAATTTCTTTTTTATTTCATCCTGTGCTTTCTTCAGTATTTCCACTTCCTTTTGAAGCTTTTCATTCTCTCTTTTTTTTTTTTTTTTTTTTTTTTTTTCCCTTCCTTCCCTTGCCAGTTTCTTTTTTCCTCTC
>VZQC01013897.1:164921-306900 GCA_009823505.1 Rhizomys pruinosus
AAATAAATAAATAAAATTAAAAAAAAAAAAGAAAGATATCTGTTTACTCTTACATCTGTATATGTGGACAGAGGATCTTGTTGGAGAAGGTGGAAATTATTAATAGTTTACTCTGTTTATAGTAAACTTGTATCTCTGTAATGAGTAAGACTTTACCATTTTTTTTCCATCTAGCATCCGTGGCCAAAACTTAATGTACTAGATGATTGAGCATGGCATTAGCCAACGTGGGCCTGCCTCCAGCTTCCTGTCCTGGGCCTCCTCTCCTGGGGTTACTATATTCCAAGTCTGATTCTTCTCCAGCTGGCTCATTAGCCCAAAGCTTGTCTTAAGTGTAACAAAGACGAATCATCATATGAGATACATTTCAGCAATGTTACAACTTCTCTTTACCCATTCACTGATGTTCTCTGCAAGTAACATAATAATCTGTTGTTGCAGAGATTTCCTACCTGGAGATATCACCCATGCATGGTGTCTGGGCCCCACTGGTAACCAGTTACCAGGCAAATCAAGATGCAGAATCTCTGATCTTAGTTTCAGGGAGACTAGAGAATTTATTCAGGCTTGCCTACAGCGTGATGGGCAGAAGATATGACTTACTAGCTGTATTAGTCACTTTTCTGTTACTGTGATAAACCACCATGAGCAAGAGAACTTATAAAAGGAAGAGTTTATTTGAGCTTACGATTGACGGTTCTAGGGAATTAGAGTCCATTGTGGCGGGAAGCATGGTGGCCAGGGCTGGAGCAGCAAGCCAAGGGTCACATCTCGAAATGAGCACAGGAAGCAGAGAGAGAGACTGGAGACTGCAAGGCTTGTTAAAGTCACCAAGCCCGCCCCCGATTGACGTACTTCCTCCAGCACAGCCACACCTTCTAAGACCTCCAAGAACAGTGCCACCAACTGGAGACAAAATGTCTGAATACTTAAAGCCTATGTGGGACACTCATGCAAAGCACCCAACTAGCCAAGCAGCTATTCTCTTTTCCCTAATGACCACCAAGAGTCCCAGCATGAACCCCATGATTTGCACTCATGATTACAAAATGGTGAGAGAGAGAGAGAGAGACGCATATGCCCCTGCCTCCTCCTCCCTCAGCCTGCCAGTGGCTTCCCAAAGTTTGCAGCTCTTGTTCCCATGGAGCATTTCAGGGACTATTGCATGCATGCTGCTGTGGACTAGGCTTTGCCCTTAGCTCCTCCCCTCACATAAACTAGAAGAGTCACTAGATCTCTGACTCCTCTCTTAGACAGTCAAGAAATCAAAGATGCCAAGAATACATAATGGGAGAGAAACAGTATCTTCTACATATGGTTCTTGCAGAACTGGATCACCGCCTGTAGAATAATGAAACAGGACCCTTATCTTTCTCCCTGCAGAATAGTCAACTCCAAGTGGATCAAAGCCATCAATATAAAATCAGAATCTCTGAAACTGCTAGAAGAACGCATAGGCAGTACCCTCCAAGATGTAGGTGTAGGAAATGACTTTCTTTTTGTTTTGGAAAGAACTTCCTTAATGGGACATGAGCCGCTCAGGCATTAAGGGCAAGAATCAGTAAGTGGGACCTCAGTGAGCTGTAAGGCTTCTGTACAGCAAAAGAAACAGCCAAGGAAGGGAAGAGGAAACCCACCAAGTGGGAGAAAAATCTTTATCAGCTACACATCTGAAAGAGGATTAATATCCAGAATATACAAAGAATTCACAAAACAAAGTAGCAATAAAATAAACCACCCAATAAAAAGATGGGCTACAGATATGAACAGGAAATTCTCAAATGAAGAAATAAAACTGGCTAAGAAACACCTTAAAAACCACTGAACATCCTTAGTAATTAAACAAATGCAGATAAAACCACTTCAAGATTTCATCTTACCCAGATCAGACTGGCTAAGATCGCAAAAATGAAGGACATAAGATGCTGGCAAGTTGTGGAGAAAGAGGCACAGTCATTCACTGTTGGTGGCAATGCAGTATACCTGAAGAGCTCATCATACTATAAAGACACCTGTACACTCATGTTTGTTGCTGCTCTCTTCATAATAGCAAAGAAATGGAAATAGCCCAAATGTCCCACAACCATTGAATTGATAATGAAAATGTGGTACATCTACAAAATGGAGTACTACTCAGCAGTAAGAAAAGATAAAGTTATCAAATTCACACCTACATGGATGAAACTAAAGACCATTATTCTGAGTGAAGACAGAAAACCAGGCGATGTATGTTCTTCATTTGTGGATTGTAGCACCAATCTCCTTACATGAGTATATATCCTGATACAACACCAAGAGCCAAGAAATTGGAATGGATACATGGAGGTAAAGGAAAAGAAAAATTCTGAAACGGGGGACAGTAAGGAACAGATGTTACTAGGGGTGAGGTCCAGAGAGTGGGGGTGTTGGGTTGGGAGATGAGGAGGGGGAGATAAAAAGAGGGTATGATAGGAGGTGGAGGAGGTCATAATAGGGGGAGGATGGGGATGATGGGGCTCAGGAGGGAGGTGGTAAGGGAAGAAGAAAGAATAGAGATGATTGGAATTTGAGAGGCGGGGAAATCCTGAGTGTAATGCGATGCCCAAAGACTCATGAGAAACTCAGATGCACTGGCTGTACAACAGTGCACTGGTTGTGCAACTGATAGCTGTGTGGCAGGGAAAAGAATGCAAGACAGAGGACACCTCCCCTTGAATGGTTGCTGAGCATGATCCAAGTGATTGTCAAACCAAAGCAGGCTATCTCCAAAGCTCTTTATTATCTAGCAGAAGTAGAGGATGAGACCCTATTGTTCAGAGTGGGACATGCTTCAGGGATGGGACTTAGACTAATAGAAAAGAAACTGACATGCAACTTTTCTATCTGAAATTAAGCACTCATAATGCTAGACAATGTGTGCACTGCTAAGAGAGAGGATCAATGATACAGCCCAGCACCGAACTCTAACAATCATGATGAGCTGTCCAGCAAACTACCTCTATTGATGTAGTAAAGGCACTGTTGTCTGGAAGATAGTCAACAGCTATCCAATTGGACTTGGAACCCTCTCAATTGGAGTGAACTCATGAGATCCATTGTAAACTCAGCCAAATGCACGAGGCTGGAGAGAACAGAGCCTAGTGAAAAGCCTATCAGGGTTATGTCTCTAGATAAATGAAATTTCTTACCATACACCAACTATGGAATCTTGTATTTACAGAAAAGAATATACAGACAAGGCTGCCCCCTATCTCCACTCCTCTTCAATATAGTGCTGGAAATGCTTGTTACAGCAATAAGACAGGAAAAGGAAATTTAAGGAGTACTAACTGGAAAAGAGGAAGTCAAACTATTCCTTTTTGCAGATGATATGATAGTGTACCTAAGGGATGTAAAAATCTCCACCAAGAACCTCCTAGAACTGATAAAGAGTTTCAGTAAAGTGGCATGACACAAACTTAACCTAGAAAAATCAGTAGCCTTTCTTTTTTAAATATTTATTTATTTATTATGTGTATGAATGTACTGTCTGCATGTAGTTTGGTGCACCCATGTCATGCAATGCCAAAGAGGTCAGAAGAGGATGTCAGATTCCTCTGGAACTGGAGTTAAAGATGGTTCTTAGCCGACTTGTGGGTGCTGAGAATCAAACCTGGGTCCTCTGCAAGAGCAGTCGGTGCTCTTAACTGCTGAGCTATCTCTCTAGCCTCCAGTAGCCTTTCTTTACACCAACAATAAACAAANGACCCAGCCACATAGCAGCTAACAACCAGTTACAGGGGACGGGACTCCCTCTTCTGACCACCAACATTGCATGACATGGATGCACAGACCTACATGCAAGTAATATACTCTTGTACATAAAATGATAGTGAAAAGATCCTCCATATTCAGCCTGCTCATTTTCCTCCTTACAGCCTGTAACCAGTTTGCATTTTCCAGAGTGTTGTGTAGCTAGAGACATGCAATATGGACATTTGTAATATGCAGACTTGACTGGACTCCCAGTATAGCAGTAGTTGAGGGTAGAAGCTAGTTAACGCCTTGTCTTTTCATGGCTTAATAGCTCATTTCTCTTGTTTGTTCTTAAAAATATTGTATTTATTGTTTTTATTTTCTGTGTATGAATGTATTGCTTGCCTGTAAGTGCACCCATGTTGTGTAGTGACCTCAGAGGTCAGAAGAGGGCATCAGATCCCCTAGAACTGGAGTTACACACAGTAGTTAGCCACCTTGTGGGTGCTGGGAATTGAACCCAGGTCCTCTGCAAGAGCAGCCAGTGCTCTTAATCACTGAACCATCTCTCTAGCACCAATTGTTTGTTTTTTGAAACAAGATCTTGATATGTAGACCAGGAAGGGTTCAGACTTGCAGAGATCCTCCTGCTTCTGCCTCCCCACTGCTGGGATTTCTGACGTATACCACCATGCCTGGCAATTTCAGATACTGAAATATATCCCATTGTCTGGATCTAATGGGTTATTTATGCATTCATCTACTAAAGGATGTATTAGTCAGCTTTCTGTCATTGTTATGAAATATCTGAGATAATTAACTTGTCAAGAGAAAAGGTTTATTTTGGCTCATGGTTCTGAGGGTTCCGCTTCACACCCCAGCGGCTCCGCTCTTTGGCTTCTGATGAGGTAGCACATTGTGATTGCAGCCAGAACATGGAGGGTAAAAGCACTCACCTCATTAGGCGGGATGCAAAGAGGGTGAAGAAGAGAGATAGTCTGGGTCCCATAACTCCTTCAGGGATATGCTCCAGTGTCCTCAGGGGCTTCCGCAAGGCTGCGGCTCCTAAAGACTCACCATCTTCCAGGGGTGCCACTTGGGAATGAACTCATCCAAAGGGAGTGACTCATCCAAACCACAGTAGACAGCTTGGTTGCTTCCAAGTTTTAGAAATTCAAAAGAAAACTGCTCTAAATAGCTTTGTGCAGGTTTCTATGTAGACCCGGGCTTTCAGTCCCTTGGGTTAATACCCATGAACACAACTGCTCAGTCATATGGAAGGAACATATATAGGTCAGTAAGAAACCACCCACTGTATTCCAGAGTGGCTGGCCACATGTGTCACAGTAAGAAACCACCTACTGTGTTCCAGATGGCCACACATGCCACATTCTCAAGCAATGAGTCAGAGTTCCTGTTCCCATTCTTATCAGCATTGGTGTTGTGGATTTTGGCCTTTAACAGGTGTGTGTGGTAGCACATTGTTTTAATTTGCATCTCCCTGATGTCGGGCATCTTTTGTAGGCTGGGGATTGCACCTACAGCCGCAGGCATGCCAGGCAAGTGCTTTACTGCTGAGCTACATCCCCTAGTATGCTTATTGTTTCTGAGGGGTTTTTTAATTTATTTTTTACGTGTATGATTGTACTGTCTGCATGTAGGTTTGTGCACCAGTGTCGGGCAATGCCACGGAGGTCAGAAGAGGGTGTCAGATTCCCCCAGAACAGGAGTTAAAGATGGTTCTCAGCTGTCATGTGGGTGCTGGGGATCAAACCCGGGCCCTCTGCAAGAGCAGTCGGCACTCTTAACCGCTAGGCCATCTCTCCAGTCCTGTTTCTGAGTTTTAAGAATTCTTTGTGTACTTTGTATACTTTTCCTTTATTTTTGCTTATCTTTTCTGAGTTTTTTTTTTTTTTTTTTTGTTTTTTTTTTTTTTTTTTTTTGTGTCTTTTTGAGACAGGGTCTCCCTGTAGCCCCAGCTGTCCTGGAACTCACTCTGTAGACCAGGCTGGCCTTGAACTCACAAAGATCCGCCTGCCTCTGCCTCCCAAGTGCTAGGATTAAAGGCATGCGCCACCACGCCCGGCTTCTTTTTCTGAGTTTTAAGAGTTCTTGGGGCTGGAGAGATGGCTCAGTGATTAAGAGCACCAACTGCTCTTGCAGAGGACCCGGGTTCAATTCCCAGCACCCACATGGTGGCTAAGAACTGTCTTTAAGCTGGGCAGAGGCAGGCAGATCCCTATGAGTTCAAGGCCAGCATGGTCTACAGAGTGAGTTCCAGGCCACCCGGGGCTATAGGGTGACCCTGTCCCCCCGCCCCCCAAAAAAAGAGTTCTTTGTGTACTTTGTATACTTGTCCTTTATTTTTGCTTATTGTTTCTGAGTTTTAGGAGTTCTTTGTATACTTTGTATACTTGTCCTTTATTTTTGCTTATTGTTTCTGAGTTTTAGGAGTTCTTTGTATACTTTGTATTCTTATCCTTTATTGGCCATATTTTGCAAATACCTTTTCCCAGTCTGTGGCTCCCCTTTGAATGCTTTTAACATCTTCTGTAGAGAAATGTTACATTGTCTGGGAGTCTATTCTTTCATGGATTGTGCCTTTACTATAATGTCTGAAAAGCCATTCAGAGTTAAGGACATCTGGGTTTTTATGTGTAGTGCTTTTGTTGTATATAGCACTGTACATCTCTACATATATATCATTGACATGTTTCTTGACATGTGACGACTTGGGGGTAGCTTTTTAAAAATTATTATTTATTTCTTATGTTATTAAGGCAGAGAATATTGACTGTGAAGTGCTGACCTTGAGGAGTACTGAGAATCCCATAGTAGCCCAGGGTAGGCTTGGCTTTTGAATGAGTCATGTGTGTTCAAAGGACTGCATTTTCTGTAATGGCTGAGGGTGAGGTCCCAAGCATGTCCACTAGTGCAGATTTATCTACTGACTTTTCCAAGAACTGGCATTTTGCTTATATTTTTATTTGCTTGATCAACTACAATATTTTCCTAGTCTCTTACTGTTCTATGAACTGCTTGCTATTGGTGTGTGGGTGGGGTGTACTTGACAGTGAGTGCACGTGCGGAAGCCAGAGGCTGACGTTGGTGTCTCCCTCTGCCACTGTCCACATGGTTCTTGTTGTTTGAAACAAGCTCTCTCACTGAACCTGGAGCTTGCTGTCTTGGCTAGCTGGCCGGCAAGCAAGCTCCCAGATCCACCCTGTCTCACTCTTCTGTGTTGGGACTATAAGCATGCATCCCCACACCTGGATTTTTCCAAGGTTCTGGGGATCTAAACTCAGTCCTTATTCTTGTGCAGTAAGTACCCGAGCCATCTCCCCAGTTTCTGCCAGTTCTTAATCTCTGGGTTTTTTTTTGTTTGTTTGTTTGTTGTTTGTTTTGTCTTTTCGAGACAGGGTCTTCCTGTAGCCCCAGCTGTCCTGGAACTCAGTCTGTCTTAATCTGTATTAGGATCTTTTAGAGCCAAGTGTGCTGGCTCATGTCTGTAATCCTAGCACTTGGGAGGTGGAGGCAGGCGGATCAGGAGCCCAAGGCTAACCTCAAGCTAAGTAAGTTCAAGGCTAGCCTGGGGTACATGATACCGTGTCATAAAAAAATTTAAGACAGCATATATGCTACAACTTATTTTACTAAATTCTTTTTTAGTCAGGATCTCATTATGTAGGTCTGGTTGGTCTGGAACTTACTATATAGACCCAAGGGCTAGAATTAAAGGTATGAGCCACATTATACCTAGCCCATTCCTTTTTTGGTCTTTTGAGACAAGGTCTCCCTGTAGCACCAGCCGGCCTGGACCTTGTTATGTAGACCAGGCTGGCCTTGCACTCACAGAGATCTGCTTGCCTCTGCCTCCCGAGTGCTGGGATAAAAGGCATGCCCAGCCCATCACTAATTTTTTAAAAGAAATCTGGGCTGGAAACATAGAGCTTGGCTGTTAAATCCACTGGCTGCTCTTGCAGAGGATACAAATTAGATTCTCATCACCCACGTGACAGCTAACAACCATCTAAAACTCTAGTTCCAGGGGAATCCGACACCCTCTTCTGACATCTGTGGGCATTGCACAACATGGGTGCACTTAACATACATGCAGACAATACCCTCATACACATAAAATAAAAACAAAGTATTTTAATAAAAGAAATCTGGTTTCGGAATGGCATTTCTTCACACTGAGAGGGAAGCTGCCCTTGTCTTCCTGCACCTGCTGCTGCTGCAAGGTCTAGGGAACTCGGTCATTGTAAGCAGTCAGAATCAAAAGAGTCTCAATGGTTCTTACTTTATCTTTTATCTTGTTTTGCCTTGATTTGTTTTTTTGTTTGTTTGTTTTGTTTTGTTTTTCTGGTCTTTTCGAGACAGGGTCTCCTTGTAGCCCCAGCTGTCCTGGAACTCACTCTGTAGACCAGGCTGGCCTTGAACTCACAAAGATCCTCTTGTCTCTGCCTCCAGAGTGCTAGGATTAAAGGTGTGCGCCACCACGCCTGGCTCTATTTGTTTAAGACATATCTTATTCTGTAGCCCTGGCTGGCCTTGAACTTACAGTATAGCTTGAGCTGGCCTTGAACTCATTTTAGCTGCCCCAGCCTCCCAGATGCCAAGATTACAGGCATAAGCCACCACAACTGGCATATTTGGGAATTAGAAAGCTCTTGCCTGTCTGTCCCTGAGGGAATCTGACACCTGTTTCCAGGTCTATGCCTTCACTGGATAGAGTGTGACACCCCAGTTGTCAATGTAGAGCCAGGGTTGGTGAGAGTTGCTGACCTGCCTGTCTTGTATACTCAACTCCAGCAGCTGTCTGGCTTTTTCCTGCCAGTGCTCCTTTCCTTCACTAGAGGGCGCTGCTGTGTAGGCCATTCGGCTGGCTGTGGGTGTGCATCGTGATGCAGAGCTCAGGAATGTTTTTTGAAAAAACCATCACCTGTCTGTGGTGGGTTCCCCCTAACTTTGGGCTGTTTCCCTCCCACACAGAGGTCCCACCTTGTCTCTCCCTAAGGGTTTCTTATGGAACCACCTTAGCCCTCTCTCCAGGAGCTTATTCAAAGGAGGGGGTCCCCCTTGGACCTATTGGTCCTCTGGCGGGAGGTTGAGGAAGCAATGTTTGCTTCTGTCTTCCCTCAGCTCTCCCCTTGTTAACTTTACCCCTGTCCTTTGTCTCCTCTGCAGTCAGACTGGTTCTTCAGTGATGACGAAGATAAAGGAGAAAGAGTAAGTGAAGGGAGGGGAGATGGGGTCTGGCTGGTGTGGTCCCTTGTCCTGGGTGTGGGTGGGCAGCGAGATTCAAGCAGAGAAGGGTCCTTGGCTTGAGGACCCTTCAGTCTGATGGAGGAGACACAGTCCTTCCCTTGGAGAACCCCCAGTCACATTGGGGAGATAAGGTTGAGATCTGAGGAGACCCAGTCAGGTAAACACAGGCAGTCCCTGCCCTCCAGGCCAAGAATGTGGGACAGAGCAAGGCAAGATGGCACAGCACTTGGGAAGCAGAAATGGTGGATTCTGTGAGTTCAAGGCCAGCCTGATCTACATAGTGAGTTCCAAGCGAGCTACATAGCAAGACTACAAAGTTCCAGGCTACATAATGAGACCAAATAATGTGGGAGAATCCAGTCTGAGGGTGGAGACACCACCTCCTCTATCCTGGGGTAGGAAGCACAGAGCAGGCCTGTAGAGGACCTGGAAGGCCTGCTCTCGGGAGGGCGGCCTACCGAGGACGCATGGACCTGGAAGGCCTGCTCTCGGGAGGGCAGCCTACCGAGGACGCATGTGAGGACCTGGAAGGCCTCTCAGGAGGGCGGCCTACTGAGGCCACATGGACCTGGAAGGCCTGCTCTCAGGAGGGCGGCCTACCGAGGACGCATGTGAGGACCTGGAAGGCCTCTCAGGAGGGCGGCCTACCGAGGACGCATGGGTCCTGTCATCAGGCCACCCCATTCTGAGGCCTGAAGTCTAGCCATCTGAGACACCAAGGCTGAACCCTTCTCCTATTTGCAGACGCCTGTGGATGACAAGGAGCCGCAATCAGTGCCCAACATTGAGTACCTCCTGCCCAACATTGGCAGGACAGTGCCGCCCAGTGATCCAGGCTCAGGTGAGTACAGAGTCTGGGAGGGGAGAGATCGGGTGGGTACTCTGCTCTACCTTCCTGAGGGTCTCAGATTCCTGGCCAGACGCTCAGCTTCCCCATGGGATCCTGGCCTACCGGCACCTCCAGACGGGCTGTGGTAGCCTGCTCCCTTTCTGGGGACATCGGCCTTCCTTCTGCTCAGCGTCCCCTGGACTTTGTTCAGCCTTCTTTACTGGTGTCTCTCCTGAGCCTTTAATTTCTCATGGGCTGGCGGTGTTCTGGGCGTGTTTCTCTTTTTAATTTTTCTTCCTTTTCTCCTTGCGCCCTGTCCCTCCCTCCTCTTCTCCCTTTGCCCCTCCCACCTCTTCCACCCCACCTCCCCTTTCTTCTCCTGCCCCCCTCCTCCAGCGGACCTGTTGGAGATTTAAAGGGTACAGTGCGGTATCGCGGCCTTGGTCACTAACAGTGGCGGGTGATTATAAGAAGGCTGGGCAGGCACGAGCAGCAGATGTGTCCCCAACAGCGAGGACCTCACCCTGACTTAGTAGTTGCCAATGCTGGCCACAAGTGACTCTCCAACCCTTCTATCCCTGTGCCCCTGTCCTAGAAACCTGGCCACCAGACATCTCCCTTTCCTAGCCCCCGAGCTCTGCAGAGTAGACGCTTCAGGCTAACCAGGATGAGGGAAGTTTGTCTGGGGGCCCCAGCCTCAGCAGGGACCACTGATGCCAAGTCTAGAAACCACTCTAGAATAACAGCTCCTGCCTCAGTTCAGGCCCTGGTCACTCACCCTGGAAGTCCTGTGCAGGGACCTCAGAGCAGAGGATGGATGACTTCTTTGCGCAGAGGCAAATGAGTGGTCTCTTCCCTCCTCGACCCCAGCCACCACCTCCTCCCACACTGTGGCTGTGGCTGAGCTGCTCCCTGGCATGTCCCAGTCTGGTCCCAGAGAGAGGGCCCCACAGCAGCCCTAGGTACAAGATGCAGGCTGGGGATGGGCAGAGCGCAGCCCCCCGTCTCTTCTAATCACCTGCTGCCGCCTGCCCGTGTGTCCAATGTGGTCAGCCATTCTTGCTCTTCTCACCATGTGCGGGGGAGGGGCTGGGGAGGGGCCTCTAACCTGCCTGCCAGAGAGTGTGGAGTAACCGAACCTGCTTGCTATCCCAGAAGGCCTTTGGATCAACCTGCTTCCTCTCCAGCCTTGGAGAGGACACTGCCAGGTCTGGGTATCTGGCTCCTATCTGGTGCTTACCCATTCAGAGATACTAAGGAGTGGGACCCTAGTCCCACAGTGTGATTGTCTCGACTTGCCCCCCAAGGGCAGGCTGGCATTGGCTCTGTCACCAGCCCACTGTGCCCCGGGTCCCACTCACCTCACCTCTGCTCCTTTACTTGATCAGTCGGTGTGGTCCCTCTTTCCTCTCATGTCTTGGGGGCAAGGCACCCATTTCTTTGTGCACTGTGTGGTCTCCATGTCTCCAGAGCATCTGTGACTTGCTGTGTTGCACCATTGTGGTTTCTGTGGACTGCATCTGATACTGGCATTTTCTCTCCAGTGCTTCAGACTAACGGAGCAGAAGGGGGAGGGGGGGAGGGGAGGGGAGAGGAACCAGGTCTAAAGAAAAGCCCCCTTTGTGCTTAACTCCGGGCAAATGACGGCCCAGTGGCCTGCAGCCTGATGTCACTTCCTGCCTCTAAAGGAAATGGTGGCTGATCGACTTTTCTGCTTCTGCCCATTCCATAGAAAATGCCAGCAGAACCAATCGCACTCCTAAGGCCTGGGGAGAAACCCTCACTGTGAACCTCTGAGGCAAGGGAGCTGTGTTCACGGGTTTCAGACTTCTCTTGCTTGGTCTAATTTCCATTCTTTTTTTTTTTTTTTTTTTTTTTTTTCACTCACCAACAGATTCTACCACTTGTAGCTCAGCCAAGTCCAAGGTAAGTGCCAAGGCTTTCTAGAGGCTCTCACACTATACGAGGCAGCCCACTTTGGCTTCTGGTCAAGAGAATTAAAAGAATTGTGGTTGGACAATGAGGAAAGTTGAGGGTCCCCTTATGGTACAAGTTTGTAATCCTAGCACTTGGGAGGTAGAGGCAGCTTGGGCTACATTGTCAGTTACAGGCTAGCCAGGGCTACATAGCAAGGCCTTTTCTCAAACAAAAGAAAACAAGAAGGATCTGTGGGAGATCCTAACTGAACAAAAGGAAGAGAGGAGAGACTTAACATGGTGGAGTATGCCTTTTATCCCAGCACTTGGGAGGCAGAGGCATGCAGCAATCCAGGCCAGCCTGGTCTACATAGCGAGTGCCAGGGGCTACAGAGAGACCCTGTCTGAAAAAAACTGAAACTAATTCAATTAATTACATTTATTTGATGAGTGTGTGTGTGTGTGTGTGTGTGTGTACACACCATAGTACATATGTGGAGGTCAGAGGACAACTTTCAGGAGTTTCCTGCCTTCCACCACATGGGTCCCAGAGACTGAACTCAGGTTGTTAGGCTTGTCGGCAAACTCCTTTTCCTACCCAGCCTTTTGTTTATTTTTGAGATGGTCTCTTTGTGTAGTCCAAACTTGTGATCTTCCTGCCTGTTTACAAGTTACTGGGATTACAGGTGTGCACTGCCATGCCTGGCTTGTTTATTTTGAATAATTTCTTTAAATAGTTTTATAATGTATTAATTATAAAATAGTATAATATAGCCTCCCATTACACAATGACATTCTGGCCAGTAGTTGGGTCACATATATGAAGGTGGACCTGTACAATCTAGATGTATAGTAGTTAATACTGTCAGGTTTATGTAGGTATATAGTGCGATGTTCACACAGTGATGAAATCACTTCCTGCCATATTTCTCACACTGCATCCCCACCATGAAGAGACCCACAGTGACCCACAACTGTTTGTCTAGTATTTAAATAGTTATTTAAATTATATTTAGGGGCTGGAGGAATAGCTCAGCTGTTAGGAGCTTGTACTGCCCTTGCAGAGGACCAGAGTTCAGTTCCTGGCACCCATGTAAGACAGCTCACAAGTGCCTGTAACTCCAGCTCCAGGGAATCGGACTCCCTCTTCTGGTCTCCACAGGTACCCACATGCATGTGCACACACTCATAAGAGACATACACATAAATATTAAAAACTACTGGGGCCAGGCTTGGTGGTGCACACCTTTAATCCCAGCACTCGGGAGGCAGAGGCAGGCGGATCTCTGTGAGTTCAAGGCCAGCCTGGTCTACATAGAGAGTTCCAGGACAGCTAGGGCTGCAGGGAGAGCCTATCTCAAAAAGACCAAAAAAATAAAAAAACTACTGGGGCTGGAGAGATGGCTCAGTAGGTAAGAGCACTGACTGCTCTTGCAGAGGACCTGGGTTTGATTCCCAGAACCTACATGGGGGCTAACAACCCTCTGTAACTCCAGCTCCTGGAGATTCAATGCCTTCTTCTGACCTCTGTGGGCACTGCATGACACAGGTGCACTTGTACACATGCAGGTAATACACTCATATACATAAAACAAAAATAAGTCAACAAAACAAACAAAATCTACCAATTCTCCACAATCCTGTCTAAAAAATAGAAGAGGCAGGAATACATTCCAGCTCGTTCTGTGATGCTGGCATTGCCCTGATTCCTAAGGCTGCCAGTGTCTCTGGAGATAGGGTTATGCATTTAGCCGTACTGCAGGCCCTAACTGCACCTCCCCTGATGGCAGGACTGCGCTTGGTGCTGAGGACAGAAGGAGCCAAGCAGAAGGTTTCTGGCCTCATGAGGCTTCTCTTGAAATGTATTCAGGCATTGTACTAGTGAGCAAACAGCACTAGCTGGATGGGGTCTTGGGATGCAGTGGAGGCAGAGGTCAGGTAGAGTTCATAAGCTTTGGAGGGAGGGATGGGAGCATGAGAGGATGTGAGCAGTCTAGCCATAAGGAGATGTTCAGAGCAAAAGTGCAAAGCCACGTGGGTAAAGAGAAGTTTGTCTGAGGAAGTGGGACAGAGCCCCGAGGCAGGAGAAGACACCTGGCCAAGGTAGCAGAAGCAGGTGGCATGTTTGCAGAGTTGGATAATGGGGTACCCCCAGCTGATGGCTCTTTTCTCTAGGAAGTAGGTGAGGGCCTCAGTTCTGAGTGAGCGGGGCAAATTTGGGCCAAGTAAAAGTCTGAAATGGGTTTCAAGAAGCCAAAGTTGTTTCCCAAAAGAGCTGAGAAGCCTTATAGGTAGGGTGGAGGCCTCAGAAGGCTGTGGCCACTGCACAGCAGCCGTCTCTGTGCCTGACAGCCCTGCCCTGACCAGTAAGAGAGCTCCCTAGGCAGAAGCTCTCCTCATTGTCCCCTAAGACCACAGCTATCTGAAACAGATAAGACACAGCGTGCCTAAAGCCTCCTGTCTAGAATTTCGGCTTCTCCAGATTCTGGGCCTGCCTCATCCCTGCGTTAGCCTGCGGGCTCCTGAGGAGGTCCTCTGTTTACCCACAGAGCCTCAGACCTATACAGGGCATGCTTTCGAGAAAATGTGTTTTCTAGCCGGGCGTGGTGGCGCACGCCGTTAATCCTAGCACTTGGGAGGCAGAGGCAGGCGGATCTTTGTGAGTTCAAGGCCAGCCTGGTCTACAGAGTGAGTTCCAGGACAGCTGGGACTACAGGGAGACCCTGTCTCGAAAAGACCAAAAAAAAAAAAAAAAAAAAAGAGAGAGAGAGAGAGAAAATGTGTTTGTCGTAAACTGACCTTACCAGGACACTGGTCGAGTCATTCAATACATTGTGTGAGGCAAGAGAATGAATTCCAGAGTGCCCGCTGGGTGCCAGCACTGAGCACTTTTCACCCACATCTATTTCATGCCCTCCTAGCTGAAGACCCTTAAATTCCATCCTCATTTTATAGCTAGGAAAGCTAATCCTCAGTTCAAGTAGCTAGAAGTTTGGGCATGTTCTTGGGCATCAGAAGAGTTGTCAGGCAGCCTCTTTCCTTGGTGAATGCTTTGAGGTCCCAGTTTTGACTCTCTGCTTTCAGGATTGCAGTGTTATTTGCTTCGGGGCATGGGATATCCTCAACTTGAATTTGAAACAGCTAGTTAAGCAGCTGAGAAACCGAGGCACAGGCCAGGCTGTCAGTTTAAGTAACAGGAATAACTATCACAGGGACAGAGACTTTGAATCATGCATGCACCAGGAGGTCTCTGTAGTGTAACCCATCGAGGATGCCGAGGATCAGATTCCAGAGAGGAGTCACCAGCTGTGGTGGACGCTGTGGCCTGGTTCCCCAGCTAGTTGTGACTTCCTAAGGGTGAGGACCACATCTGGATGGTGCTTGATACTCCACTACTGCCGGCCTCTGGCTGCTGCCTGACTCTTACAGTCACTGTCAGCTGTGTCCCCAAGCCTTGTTGGGTGAACATCATCAGCAGGTGTGGGGACAACAGGAGACCACTTCCTTCCCGTTTTTTATTTTCACTCAGCTGGGTTTTCACAGGAAAGGTTTCATCTTTGGAACAGGGAAGAGTCCACGGCCTGTTACAAGCTTTTGCTCCTCCCAAGGAGCTGGGTGCGAGACACTGGAGGTGTCTGTCACACTCTACATTACAGTGACATGTGCTTCTTCCCTCCCTGTGAGGATGATGGTCTTGGCTGTTCCAACAGCGGAGCAGGCCAGGGCATAACACAAACTCCTGGCTCTGCTTGGCTCCAGCATGACACTCAGAAGTCAAGTCCATGGGGAAAAGGGTCCTTTTCTTCTTCTCCTCCCTACACAGCTCACAGTAAGCAACCTGAGGCTAGCTCCTCCACCCCCACTGGGCTATCCGGCCTCCAGCACAGCCTCAACCACAGGCTTCTTGTCCCTTGAGCCTGTCCAAAGCTCCAGAAGTAACCTTCCTCTGACCCTGACCTTGAAAGAGAATTACCTGGCCATGTGAAAATCACACAACTGGAAAGAGGGTTTTTTTTCTCCAATTACACACTATTGATCCCTCAGACAACCTTCACAAAATCAGAGGAGGAGACAGATGGGCTGGAGAGTGGCCTACGGTTAAGACACCGACTGTTCTTGTCCTCCTGGGACACAGGTTTCAATCCCCACACCCACAATGGCAGACTGAGAACCGTCTGGTAACTCAACTCCAATTCCAGAGAACTCAGTTCCAGGGAATCCGACGCCCTCTTCTGACCTCCGCGGCAATTGCTCGAATGGGGTGCACAAACCTACGGCAGACAATAATTTATACAACATAAAATAAAATCAAAATAAATAAAAAAAAATCAGAGGAGAAGATGTACACCCTTGCTCCAGAAGGACCTGTACACAAAGCCCCTGCAGCAAATCCACTCACAGCCCAGGCCCACTGGTCCTCTAGTTCACAGCCCTCTGTGGAACCTGAGTTTAAAATACCCAACCATACCAACAGCCACCATTGATTGAAACACTTCTGCATCACGTGCTCAGAATTGCCAATTCTCACAAATACATGAGCTGGACGATGAGCAGTATCCTGATTTTGTAGATTAAGAACTTTTGTAAAGGCCAGAGGCAGGTGGAAGCCAAAAACTTTTGTAGTAGGTTGCCCCTGGGTCTCAGTGTCAGCCAGTGGTGTGCTCTAGCACTTGTCTTCTGAGACAGAATCCCATGAAGATGACATCTGCTCTCGGGGGCCCTACTGAGTAAAGTTGATGGACAGTGTGGGTGTCTTGGTCTGAACTGCTATAACAAAATACGCTTGTCCGGGTGATTCAGATGGTTAAAGCTCTCAACCTGCTTTTTCCATAGGACCTGAGTTCAGTTTCACTGTACCATGTGTGGGTGAACCCAAGCTCCAGAGGGCCCACACATCCCTTTCTTGGCCTCCTTGGGCATCTGTATGAACAAACATGGCTTAGTACTATGAGAAACACACTATGCACATAAATAAAAATAAAAATCTAAAATAATGAATGACTTACTTCTCAGTCTTTAGTAGGTGAAAAGGCCCAAGTTCAAGGTGCTGGCACGCTGGTTTGATGAAGCCTCCAATTCCATCCTGCTTTTTTTTTTTTCTGTATGGTGTATGAATGCATGTCTGCATGTCAGGTCTGTGCACCGTTGTCTCGTGCAATGTCTCGGTGAGGTCAGAAGAGGGGATCTCGGGATTCCCCTGGGAACTGGGAGGTCTCCTGAATTGGAGTTCAGCACGGTCTTAGCCGCCATGTGGGTGCTGGGCGATCTAAAACCCGGTCTATCTGAAGTAGCAGTCGTGCTCTTAACCACTAGGCATAGCATATCTCCCCTTGCCCCTCCATGCTTTTTTTTGTTTAAAAGATAATAACTTATATTCTTGGGTCGGGGAAGGAAAGAAAAAAAGGGAGGGGAGGGAGGGAGAGAGTTTAATCCCTCAATCCCACCATTAGGGCCTCACATTCATAATGTCTTTGAAACCTAATTTCTTCCAGAAGGCTCTCTCCAAATACCAACATATTGGGGGAATTAGGAGTTAGAGCTTCAACTTGGTGAGGGTCACAGTTCAGTCCATGACGATGAGTGAAACTAGCCGACCACTGTGTGTCGAATACACTCATTTTTGCCTAGGTGTCTTGGACTAGCCAGGTTCCTGAGAGCCCACTCCAGGCACACAGGCCTGATACCTGGCAGTAGTTCACCTGCCTGGGATGAAGCAAAAGCAAGCCTCTAGAGTCAAGTGCAAGAGTCCCCACTAACCTCTCCACAGAGCCTCCCTCTGGACACCTCCAGTGACATGGGGAGAAAGGGAGGGTGAGGGAGGGACCATGGCAGGGAGATGTGCATCTGGCTCCTTGCTGCTTACACGCAGTGCTTCTGCTAGCCTCAGGGTTGTGGTTGCCTCTGATTGTCGCCCATCTTTCTGTGATTGTCTGGAATCAGATAGGCAACAGAGGTTGAGGAGAACAGGTGAAAGGCCTACAAGGATTGTCAAAGTGAAAAAAAAACACTTCATGAGGAAGGGCTAGGGACCACACAACATCTCAGTAAATACGGCCCACTATTGCTTTTTTATGGGAACAGCTAGCTGCACGAGCCTGACAAACTATGTTCAATCCCTGGAAGGAGAGAACTGACTCTACAAGGTTGTCCTCTGACAGACTGAAGCAACACACAATAGGTAAATTAATAATATCATAATAAAATAATATTTTCAGATAGGGTTTGTAGGGGGGTGGTCTCCAGAGTAAAGACTGGGTTGGAATTGGGGTCTGGGCACGAAGCTAGGGAGAGGTTAGCTCCAGGTCGTGTTGTGTAATCTGGAGCAAGGCTGGGAGGAAATCAGAGTCTGCTTCTGAGGAAGGCCTCTTTAGTGGGAGGGGCTGGGTGGGACAAGGGTGGAGTTAGAGAGCATGTTAGAAGGGGACTAGGTAGGCAACATGAATGAAGGTTGTGCCGGGCATGGTGGCAAACAACTTTAATCGCTAAGCAACTTGGAAGGCATAAGAGAGGGCAGGTGGATCTTTGTGAGTTCAAGGCCAGCGCGCTGGTTCTAGAGAGTGAGTTCCAGGACCCTATGGATAATAGGGAGACCCGTCTCAAAAAAGACAAACCCATGAATTGAGGGTTGTTGCAGCATGGACACTGTCGTCTCCACACGGGTGGACTGAGGTGGTGAGCAGACAGTAGACAGAGATGGATTATCAGTGTTGGGAAATCGAAACTTTTTTTTTTGTATCTTTGCGGTTCTTAGCACTCATCCTTTTTAAAAAATGATATTTTTTAAATTTATTTATTTATTATGTTATTTTTATTTTTTATGTGTATGGTTGTTTTGTCTGCATGTTTGTAAATGCATTGAACACATGCAATATGCACTAGGGTCAGAAGAGGGTGAGAGGGTGTTGGATTTCCCCTGGCACTGGAGTTTTTAAAGCTGGTTCTTTAAGCCGCCATGTGGGTGCTGGGAATCGAACCTGGGTCCTCTGCAAGAGCAGTGGGGTGCTCTTAACTGCTCAGCTAGCTCTCCAACCCCTAGCCTCAGGCTTTAACGGCTGTGCTATCCCTCCAGAATTCCACAGATTGATCAAGTGGACGAATAGTCTGGAAAGGCTTAAGTAGAGTTTGGTGTGGGGACAGAAGACCGGGTATGGGTGAGTTGTCGATAAGTAGAGTGTCAGCAAAGACCCAAAGCGGAAGAGAGAAGGCCTGAGAACAGAGTAGTCCTGGGAATGCCCTCAAGAGGAAGGCGAAATCAAGGAGGAAAGCGGTCCAAGATGCCATGATGGGCAGGCAGCGGGGTTCTGAGCCTGCTGGAAGGCCTAGAGCAAAATAACCAGAGTGGAGTTTAGCGGTAGGAGTTAGTGTAAGTTGGACCAGTGAGCCCAGCAGGGGTTGGAAGCTTTTATCCAAGGTGAGGAAAAAGGTGGATTTGATCTGGAAAGGAAGGCTTCCCAGGTTGAGTTGAGTAACAGGGTAGGAAGAGCTTGCTGCTAGAGACCCTGCCTGCTGAGCATTGGTGTGCATGAAGGGCTGGCATTCACAACTTGGGATCCCGTGCCAGAAGTGGGCTCAAATTGTCACCCATGGATCTGATAGGATTTATCTGGGGCAGGACATAGATGAGAAAATGTCCGGGGAAGACCTGCCCTCAATTCTCAGTAGAGTTGAGCCAGGTATTAGGATCAGAAGAGATGCTGAAATGGGCGTAGGGGCGCTGGGGTGGTCCCTCGGTGGATGGTGACCCCCCTCCAGCTGATAAGGAGTGCTGCTGTGGGCCCAGGTTTGGTTTGGTCGTGGCGACTGGATGCCAGGGTATGGGATGGAGGGTGGGAATTCGGAAGGTGCTGAGGCCCTTCTCACTCTCAGTGTTTCCCTGCACAGGGTTCCTGGGCCCCCAAGAAAGAGCCTTACACCCGGGAGATGCTGGCGATCTCCTTCATCTCGGCGGTCAACCGCAAGCGGAAGAAGCGGCGTGAAGCGCGGGGCCTGGGCAGCAGCACCGACGACGACTCCGAGCAGGAGGCGCACAAAGCCGCGGCGGGGGCGGCGGCGCACGACCCACCCGAGGCCCAGCCGCCTGGCCCCGCGGCCACGCAGGACCCTGGGCGCCTCAGTCCCCCGACTGCTAGCCGCGATTAGGGCTTCCTCGCGGAAACGCTCTCACATCGTGTACGGCCTACTCCACCTTGTCCAACCATGGACCGCAGCCGTGGGCTCCGGCCGGGGCGGCGGGCGGGAGCCGGCGACGAGGCGGACGACGAGCGCAGCGAGCTGAGTCACGTGGAGACGGACACGGAGGGCGGCGCGGGCCCCGGGGGGCGCCTGGCTCGCCGGCCGTCCTTCAGCTCGCACCACCTCATGCCGTGCGACACGCTGGCGCGCCGCCGCCTGTCCCGAAGCCGCGCGGACGGCGAGGGCGTGGCCGCGGCCCGGGCGGGTCCCCGCGGCCCGGAGGCGCCCGGCTCGGCGTCGTCCAGCAGCCAGGAGTCGCTGCGCCCCGCCACTGCCGCCCCGACGCTCTCCTCGCGGCCCTCGCGCATGGAGGCCCTGCGCCTGCGCCTCCGCGGCACCGCCGACGACATGCTGGCCGTGCGGCTGCGGAGGCCGCTGTCGCCAGAGACGCGGCGGCGCCGGAGCAGCTGGCGGCGGCACACGGTAGTGGTTCAGAGCCCGATCACCGACCTCAACTTCAACGAGTGGAAGGAGCTGGGCGGAGGGGGCGTCCCGGAGCCCGCGGGCGCGCGAGCGCACGACGACAACAAGGACTCCGGCCTCAGCAGCCTCGAGTCCACCAAGGCGCGGGCCTCCTCCGCCGTCTCGCTGCCGTCGGGAGACCCGGGGGTCCTGCAGGGCCAGCCCCCGCGCCGCTTGGCTGCCGCCCGCCTCCACCAGTGTCTGTGACCCTCTCCGCCGTCCCGCGCCTCCCGGACCCCGGACCCCCCCTTAACCCCCTGGGAAGCAGGCGTCCCCTCTGGCTGCCACCATCTTCAGCTGCATGGGATGCGGCAG
This sequence comes from Rhizomys pruinosus, assembly GCA_009823505.1. Classification (NCBI taxonomy): domain Eukaryota; kingdom Metazoa; phylum Chordata; class Mammalia; order Rodentia; family Spalacidae; genus Rhizomys; species Rhizomys pruinosus. The sequence continues at coordinate 185,661 of VZQC01013897.1, forward strand.
GAGGGCCCTGCTCTCCCGAGACTGCAGGGCGGTCCTGGGACTGAGTGTCGGAGTTAGAAGGGGTGGGCAGAGAAGAAGCCAGACTGGACAGAGGGAGTCTTCGGAATGGACAAGACTCCCCCCCCCCCCCCAGGAGAGGCGAGGGCTGCTGGGCTCTATGTCCCCTGGATATAGGACGAGTGGCCCTTTTTGTGACTGCACGTCGGGGCCCTTGTTGACCATAGGGTGTGGGGAAGAGTTTCAGACTGAAGGAAAAGTACAGGCTGGCTTTTTGCTTCTGTTCTCTGCCCTCCCCCATTAGCTCCAGGCCAAGGATGGGGGGAGTGGGTTTGTCTGTGTGTGTCTGGGGAGAGGCCGTGTAAGGTTGGGTGGCCGTGGGGTTGGGGGCTTGTGTGCGAGTGTGTGTAGTCGTGCAAAAGGTGTCTCCAGTAGCAACTTCTGTCCCAATCCCTTCTTTCCCCTGCCTGCCCTCCAGCTAGGCCCTGGCTTTGGTGGACACAGGCACCTTGTCCCTAGTCTGGTCAGAGCCCCGGGTAGGGGTTGAGGCCTCTCCCAGCAGACTCAGCCCTCACACTCCTTGCCAACCTGTAAGTCACCCCCTCCAAAGCCCTTTGACCACTGGAACTGCCTGCTCCCCGGTTTTGGGGGTGTCCAGGGTCACCCCTGCAGCTGGCACCTTCCTCCTCTGCGTTCCCCCAGTTTGCCTGCTTCACAGCTCAGCCCACAGACCCTCACCTTCTTCCCCGTAGGAAAGAGCAGTCAGGAGCACTGTTTCTTTGTCTCTCACACACAGATTTATGGAGTCTGAGCTGGGCTGTTCCTGCAGGATGGGTGGGACCCAGCTCCCCTTCTCCCCACATTGTAAATAAACCTCAGAGTACCAGCCCTCCCTCTACCCTCACTCATTCCAGGGAAGCCCCAGTGGGGGTGCTAACCCCACTGCCCATCCGTCAGTCTTCTTGGTTTATGCAAAGATTTGCTGTAAAGTCGAATTCTCTCCTTGGCTCCCTTTTATTGTAAATATTGTCTCTAATGTGTAACATATTATAAAGAATTTATAAGGATTTTTAAAGATGTTTTGCTCATTTTAAAAAAGTGTTGTAATAGTGTTGGATAAAGTCCCCACGTCCGCATGGCTCCTCCCACTGTGTCGTTGACACACCTCTCTAGGCAACAGCTAAGATTTCCTGCTTCTGAAAAGTCCTGTCTTAAAAGTACAGTCTATATCTTGGAAATAAATGGCCTTCCTCAGGCATAAATCAACTGTCTCACTTGTTTGGGATGGGGAGCTGGTCAGAGCCGGGTTGTGATGGAGGTGAGGCGCGGCCCTTGGAAGGTGGGCTGGGAGCAAGGTGGAGGTGACTTCCTCTTGGTGCCTTACGGATTGTGTCCTAGGAGAGTGGTTTGCAGTGACAGGCATGCAGGAAAGGTGGGTCCCTGCAGGAGGCCAGGTTAGTGTGAGGGTCCTTGTTTCTCAGAGTGGCCTCAGGCTCTACCCAATAGCCAAGAGCCTTGGCCAGCTGTCATCAAAGGCACTCCAGAACCACACAAGATCACCAAAGGACAGCGCAGTGTTCATCCACTGCCTCAGTTGTGTGTGTGAGCTTACAGCATTGGAGCCTTCCCTTCTGTCATGGCTGTGTAGCTACCCCTAGCCCCAGTTGAGCTAAGAACTGATGTCTCTGTGGTCTCAGCAGCACAAGGGCTTTGTCCTAGGTACACCTCCAACACTCGACCTCAGTTCCATCACTGTTTCTATTGTAGATTTGAGGAGACCAAGGCAAGAGCAGGACATATGCCCAAGGTCACTCTGCTAATAAGTAATGGAGCCAGACTGGGCTGAAGACCAGAAAAGACCCTCTACAGTCTGTAGTAGAATTTAAAGAAGCTCAAACTCATTATCTCTTTGAAAAATAAGGAAAACAGCCGGGTGTGGGTGCCCACACCTTTCAATCATCAGCTGGGGCTACGGGAGACCCTGTCTGAAATAGAGAGACAGACAGACAAGAGACCTTCTAGTGAAGAAAAACTAATAGAATCAATTTCTGGCAGATCTGCCATAGAAACACACAAAAGGGGGCCTTTGAGCTGATAATACAATATCATAGGCTATGTGTGATGGCATAGGCCTTAAATCACAGCACTCAGAAGGCAAAGACAAGAAGATTATAGCAAGTTCAAAGCCATCCTAGTCTACATAGTTCCAGGCCAACTGGAAATACAGGGAGACCCGGTCTGGTGGCTCAAAAAGAGAAAAACAGGCTGGGCATGGTTGCACTCAGGAGGCAGAGGAGGCAGAAGGTGGAATCCTCCGTGAGTTTCGAAGGCCGAAGCCTGGCTTGAGGGGACGTCGACAGAAGCAAGCCCCACCAGGTGGGACTATGGAAGCTTTGCTTTTTTTTTTTTATGAATTTTTTAGTTATTTTTTTTTGTATGTGTATGAATGTAACTGTCTGCATGGAGGTTTGGTGCACCCGTGTTGTGCATGCTGCGGAGGTCAGAAGAGGGCATCGATTCCACTGGAGCTGGGTTAAGAGCGGTTACCAGCCACCATGTAGGGTTCTGGGAGATCGAACCCGGGTCCGTCTGCAAGAGCCAGTCAGCCTCTTACACCGCCTAGGCCATCTCTCCAGCCCATAAGTTCTTTTTTTTTTTTAATTTAATTTTTAATTTTATTTTATTGTTCTATGGTGTACGAATGTTAACGGTCTGCCAGGTAGTTTGTGCACCCGTGTCCGTGCAATGCNTATACTGTTTGGTGGGAGAAAGAAACCTGTCAGTTAAATGGCAAATCAACCTATAATGTGAATAAACCATGAAGTAATTTTATCAAAGATAATAGATGTTGTTTTTCTTGAGTTCTATGTACAAAATTTTCAGATATCCAAGTCATTCTGCAGGAAAATATAAAAGCATTTACTGGGCTTGAGAGATGGCCTAGCGGTTAAGAGCACTGACCGCTCTTACAGAGGACCCGGGTTCGATCCCCAGCACCCACATGGCAGCTGAGAGCCGTCTGAAACTCCAATTCCAGGAGAACTCCAGCTCCAGGGGAATCTGAGACCCTCTTCTGACCTCCGCGGCATTGCATGACACGGGTGCATAGACCTGCATGCAGATAGTACATTGATACACATACAGAAATAAATAAAAAAATTAGAAAAAAAGCATTTACTAACTATGATTATTAAATGTAACTTTAAACCAAAGAAAAATATAAATAGATAATATCCATTTTAACCAACTATATCAAAGTACCATAAACTGAATGGTTTAAATAGCAGATGCATTCTTTAAAGTTTTGTAGACTGAGAATTCAGGATTAAGATGGAGTTAGATTCACTTCTGAGTAAGGACCCTCTTTCTGCTGTGCCTGCCACCTTCTTTCTATGTGTCCTTCATCTTCTTTAAGAACACTAACACCATCACAGAGAAACCCCTCTGGTTGTCACTAAATCTAATTCTTCCCAGTGGCCCCACCCTCAAATGCTGCCCATTGAGAATTAAGGATTTGATGTGTGATTCTTGGAAGAATATAAAAGTTCCTTCCATAGTTGTCGAATGCAGACTACAAGTACTGAGGCTTTACAAGTTATCCCAAGCTCAAGAAAGTACTTAGTCCTGTAGCTTCACTGTATATTTACTTAAATATGTATTAGATTAGTTCACACTGGTAAATGTACTCTGTAACAAATATCTAATTCTTTATTCTACTTTAAGAGCTCTAAATGAAATAAATTATCTATTTACATGCATCCCTAGACTGTCTGGTTCCATGCAAGGACACATCCCAGAATCTGCTATTTAACATTCATGTTTATTCGTCATTTTCCTCAGTTTTTATTATCTGGTAGAAACTCCATTTCTTTTTGTTACTTAAATTTTTAGTGGAATATGTTCATTGTACATAGTTCTGGGATTCATAAATGTAATTTCTTTCATGTAGATCATGTACTTTTTTTCAAAGCCAAATTTTTATTGAAGCTCTGTGCATTTCATGATCATGTATTTTTATGATGTTCAATAATGAATAAAAGCTAGGACTTTTAGCAATAGTCTTCATTATTTTAAACTTCATCTCCTTAACTTAGAATAGAATAAAAGAGGGCTGGAAAGATGGCCTAGCGGTTAAGAGGGCCGACTGCTCTTACAGAGGACCCGGGTTCGATCCCCAGCACCCACATGGTGGCTGAAAACCGTCTGTAACTCCAATTCCAGGAGAACTCCAGTTCCAGGGGAATCCAACACCCTCTTCTGACCTCCGTGGCATTGCACGACACGGGTGCACAAACCTACTGCAGACAATACATTTATACACATAAATAAAATAAAATAAATAAAAAAAAATCAGAGGGAAGATGTACACCCTTGCTCCAGAAGGACCTGTACACAAAGCCCCTGCAGCAAATCCACTCACAGCCCAGGCCCACTGGTCCTCTAGTTCACAGCCCTCTGTGGAACCTGAGTTTAAAATACCCAACCATACCAACAGCCACCATTGATTGAACACTTCTGCATCACTGTGCTCAGAATTGCCAATCTCACAAATACATGAGCTGGAGATAGCAGTATCCTGATTTTGTAGTTAAGAACTTTTGTAAAGGCAGAGGCAGGTGGAAGCCAAAAACTTTTGTAGTAGGTTGCCCCTGGGTCTCAGTGTCAGCCAGTGGTGTGCTCTAGCACTTGTCTTCTGAGACAGAATCCCATGAAGATGACATCTGCTCTCGGGGGCCCTACTGAGTAAAGTTGATGGACAGTGTGGGTGTCTTGGTCTGAACTGCTATAACAAAATAGCTTGTCCGGGTGATTCAGTGGTTAAGAGCTCTCAACTGCTTTTCCATAGGACCTGAGTTCAGTTCACTGTACCATGTTGGGTGACCCAGCTCCAGAGGGCCCAACATCCCTTTCTGGCCTCCTTGGGCATTTGAACATATGTGCCAGATACATAGACACACATGTGCACATAAATAAAAATAAAAATCTTAAAATAATGAATACTTACTTCTCAGTTTTAGTAGCTGAAAGCCCAAGTTCAAGGTGCTGGCACGCTGGGTTCTGATGAAGGCTGCATTCCTGCTTTTTTTTTTTTCTGTATGTGTATGAATGCACTGTCTGCATGCAGGTCTGTGCACCGTGTCGTGCAATGCCGCGGAGGTCAGAAGAGGGTCTCGGATTCCCCTGGAACTGGAGTTCTCCTGGAATTGGAGTTACAGACGGTTCTTAGCCGCCATGTGGGTGCTGGGGATCTAACCCGGGTCTTCTGAAGAGCAGTCGGTGCTCTTAACCACTAGGCTATCTCTCCAGCCCCTCCTGCTTTTTTTTATGGATAGCTACTTCCTCACTGATCCTAAAGAGAAGGAAAGAAAAAAGGGAGGGGAGGGAGGGAGAGAGTTTAATCCCTCAATCCCACCATTAGGGCCTCACATTCATAATGTCTTTGAAACCTAATTTCTTCCAGAAGGCTCTCTCCAAATACCAACATATTGGGGGAATTAGGAGTTAGAGCTTCAACTTGGTGAGGGTCACAGTTCAGTCCATGACGATGAGTGAAACTAGCCGACCACTGTGTGTCGAATACACTCATTTTTGCCTAGGTGTCTTGGACTAGCCAGGTTCCTGAGAGCCCACTCCAGGCACACAGGCCTGATACCTGGCAGTGTTCACCTGCCTGGATTGAGCAAAAGCAAGGCTTCTAGAGTCAAGTGCAAGAGTCCCCACTAACCTCTCCACAGAGCCTCCCTCTGGACACCTCCAGTGACATGGGGAGAAAGGGAGGGTGAGGGAGGGACCATGGCAGGGAGATGTGCATCTGGCTCCTTGCTGCTTACACGCAGTGCTTCTGCTAGCCTCAGGTTGTGGTTGCCTCTGGATTGTCTCCCAATCTTTCTGTGGATTTTCTGGATCAGATAGGCACAGAGGTTGAGGAGACAGTAAAGGCTACAGGATATGTCAAAGTGAAAAACACTTCAGAGGAAGGGCTAGGGACCAGCACAACAGCTCAGTAGATAAGGCACTTGCTGAGCTAGCTGCACGAGCCTGACAAACTATGTTCAATCCCTGGAAGGAGAGAACTGACTCTACAAGGTTGTCCTCTGACAGACTGACACACACAATAGTAATTAATAATAATAATAATAATAATAATATTTTCAAGAGGGTTGGTAGGGTGGTCTCCAGAGTAAAGACTGGGTTGGAATTGGGGTCTGGGCACGAAGCTAGGGAGAGGTTAGCTCCAGGTCGTGTTGTGTAATCTGGAGCAAGGCTGGGAGGAAATCAGAGTCTGCTTCTGAGGAAGGCCTCTTTAGTGGGAGGGGCTGGGTGGGACAAGGGTGGAGTTAGAGAGCATGTTAGAAGGGGACTAGGTAGGCAACATGAATGAAGGTTGTGCCGGGCATGGTGGCACAATTTAATCCTAGCACTTGGAAGGCAGAGGCAGGTGGATCTTTGTGAGTTCAAGGCCAGCCTGGTCTACAGAGTGAGTTCCAGGACACCTATGGCTATAGGGAGACCCTGTCTCAAAAAGACAAAAAAAATGAATGAAGGTTGTTTGCAGCATGGACACTGTAGCTCCACCAGGGTGGACTGAGGTGTGAGCAGACATTAGACAGAGATGGATTCAGTTGGGAATCGAACTTTTTTTTTTTTTTTTTGCGGTTCTTAGCCTCAGCCTTTTTAAAAAATATATTTTTTAAATTTATTTATTTATTATTTATTTATTATTTTTATATGTATGAATGTACTGTCTGCATGTAGGTTGGTGCAACCGTGTCATGCAATGCCTTGGAGGTCAGAAGAGGGCGTCAGATTCCCCTGGAACTGGAGTTAAAGATGGTTCTTAGCCGCCATGTGGGTGCTGGGAATCGAACCTGGGTCCTCTGCAAGAGCAGTGGGTGCTCTTAACTGCTCAGCTATCTCTCCAACCCCTAGCCTCAGGCTTTAACGGCTGTGCTATCCCTCCAGTCCAAAGATGGATTCAGTTGGAAGAAGAGTCTGGAGCTTAAAGTAGAGTTTGGTGTGGGACAGGAAGACCTGGTATGGTGGTTGAGTATAGTATTTTCCAGCAGACACAGAGGAGAGAAGGCCTGAGAACAGAGTAGTCCTGGGAATGCCCTCAAGAGGAAGGCGAAATCAAGGAGGAAAGCGGTCCAAGATGCCATGATGGGCAGGCAGCGGGGTTCTGAGCCTGCTGGAAGGCCTAGAGCAAAATAACCAGAGTGGAGTTTAGCGGTAGGAGTTAGTGTAAGTTGGACCAGTGAGCCCAGCAGGGGTTGGAAGCTTTTATCCAAGGTGAGGAAAAAGGTGGATTTGATCTGGAAAGGAAGGCTTCCCAGGTTGAGTTGAGTAACAGGGTAGGAAGAGCTTGCTGCTAGAGACCCTGCCTGCTGAGCATTGGTGTGCATGAAGGGCTGGCATTCACAACTTGGGATCCCGTGCCAGAAGTGGGCTCAAATTGTCACCCATGGATCTGATAGGATTTATCTGGGGCAGGACATAGATGAGAAAATGTCCGGGGAAGACCTGCCCTCAATTCTCAGTAGAGTTGAGCCAGGTATTAGGATCAGAAGAGATGCTGAAATGGGCGTAGGGGCGCTGGGGTGGTCCCTCGGTGGATGGTGACCCCCCTCCAGCTGATAAGGAGTGCTGCTGTGGGCCCAGGTTTGGTTTGGTCGTGGCGACTGGATGCCAGGGTATGGGATGGAGGGTGGGAATTCGGAAGGTGCTGAGGCCCTTCTCACTCTCAGTGTTTCCCTGCACAGGGTTCCTGGGCCCCCAAGAAAGAGCCTTACACCCGGGAGATGCTGGCGATCTCCTTCATCTCGGCGGTCAACCGCAAGCGGAAGAAGCGGCGTGAAGCGCGGGGCCTGGGCAGCAGCACCGACGACGACTCCGAGCAGGAGGCGCACAAAGCCGCGGCGGGGGCGGCGGCGCACGACCCACCCGAGGCCCAGCCGCCTGGCCCCGCGGCCACGCAGGACCCTGGGCGCCTCAGTCCCCCGACGGCGCCCGAGGAGCGGCCGGCGGCGGACACGCGCTCCATCGTGTCGGGCTACTCCACCTTGTCCACCATGGACCGCAGCGTGTGCTCCGGCACGGGCGGGCGGCGGGCGGGAGCCGGCGACGAGGCGGACGACGAGCGCAGCGAGCTGAGTCACGTGGAGACGGACACGGAGGGCGGCGCGGGCCCCGGGGGGCGCCTGGCTCGCCGGCCGTCCTTCAGCTCGCACCACCTCATGCCGTGCGACACGCTGGCGCGCCGCCGCCTGTCCCGAAGCCGCGCGGACGGCGAGGGCGTGGCCGCGGCCCGGGCGGGTCCCCGCGGCCCGGAGGCGCCCGGCTCGGCGTCGTCCAGCAGCCAGGAGTCGCTGCGCCCCGCCACTGCCGCCCCGACGCTCTCCTCGCGGCCCTCGCGCATGGAGGCCCTGCGCCTGCGCCTCCGCGGCACCGCCGACGACATGCTGGCCGTGCGGCTGCGGAGGCCGCTGTCGCCAGAGACGCGGCGGCGCCGGAGCAGCTGGCGGCGGCACACGGTAGTGGTTCAGAGCCCGATCACCGACCTCAACTTCAACGAGTGGAAGGAGCTGGGCGGAGGGGGCGTCCCGGAGCCCGCGGGCGCGCGAGCGCACGACGACAACAAGGACTCCGGCCTCAGCAGCCTCGAGTCCACCAAGGCGCGGGCCTCCTCCGCCGTCTCGCTGCCGTCGGGAGACCCGGGGGTCCTGCAGGGCCAGCCCCCGCGCCGCTTGGCTGCCGCCCGCCTCCACCAGTGTCTGTGACCCTCTCCGCCGTCCCGCGCCTCCCGGACCCCGGACCCCCCCTTAACCCCCTGGGAAGCAGGCGTCCCCTCTGGCTGCCACCATCTTCAGCTGCATGGGATGCGGCAGGAGGGCCCTGCTCTCCCGAGACTGCAGGGCGGTCCTGGGACTGAGTGTCGGAGTTAGAAGGGGTGGGCAGAGAAGAAGCCAGACTGGACAGAGGGAGTCTTCGGAATGGACAAGACTCCCCCCCCCCGCCCCCAGGAGAGGCGAGGGGCTGCTGGGCTCTATGTCCCCTGGATATAGGACGAGTGGCCCTTTTTGTGACTGCACGTCGGGGCCCTTGTTGACCATAGGGTGTGGGGAAGAGTTTCAGACTGAAGGAAAAGTACAGGCTGGCTTTTTGCTTCTGTTCTCTGCCCTCCCCCATTAGCTCCAGGCCAAGGATGGGGGGAGTGTGTTTGTCTGTGTGTGTCTGGGGAGAGGCCGTGTAAGGTTGGGTGGCCGTGGGGTTGGGGGCTTGTGTGCGAGTGTGTGTAGTCGTGCAAAAGGTGTCTCCAGTAGCAACTTCTGTCCCAATCCCTTCTTTCCCCTGCCTGCCCTCCAGCTAGGCCCTGGCTTTGGTGGACACAGGCACCTTGTCCCTAGTCTGGTCAGAGCCCCGGGTAGGGGTTGAGGCCTCTCCCAGCAGACTCAGCCCTCACACTCCTTGCCAACCTGTAAGTCACCCCCTCCAAAGCCCTTTGACCACTGGAACTGCCTGCTCCCCGGTTTTGGGGGTGTCCAGGGTCACCCCTGCAGCTGGCACCTTCCTCCTCTGCGTTCCCCCAGTTTGCCTGCTTCACAGCTCAGCCCACAGACCCTCACCTTCTTCCCCGTAGGAAAGAGCAGTCAGGAGCACTGTTTCTTTGTCTCTCACACACAGATTTATGGAGTCTGAGCTGGGCTGTTCCTGCAGGATGGGTGGGACCCAGCTCCCCTTCTCCCCACATTGTAAATAAACCTCAGAGTACCAGCCCTCCCTCTACCCTCACTCATTCCAGGGAAGCCCCAGTGGGGGTGCTAACCCCACTGCCCATCCGTCAGTCTTCTTGGTTTATGCAAAGATTTGCTGTAAAGTCGAATTCTCTCCTTGGCTCCCTTTTATTGTAAATATTGTCTCTAATGTGTAACATATTATAAAGAATTTATAAGGATTTTTAAAGATGTTTTGCTCATTTTAAAAAAGTGTTGTAATAGTGTTGGATAAAGTCCCCACGTCCGCATGGCTCCTCCCACTGTGTCGTTGACACACCTCTCTAGGCAACAGCTAAGATTTCCTGCTTCTGAAAAGTCCTGTCTTAAAAGTACAGTCTATATCTTGGAAATAAATGGCCTTCCTCAGGCATAAATCAACTGTCTCACTTGTTTGGGATGGGGAGCTGGTCAGAGCCGGGTTGTGATGGAGGTGAGGCGCGGCCCTTGGAAGGTGGGCTGGGAGCAAGGTGGAGGTGACTTCCTCTTGGTGCCTTACGGATTGTGTCCTAGGAGAGTGGTTTGCAGTGACAGGCATGCAGGAAAGGTGGGTCCCTGCAGGAGGCCAGGTTAGTGTGAGGGTCCTTGTTTCTCAGAGTGGCCTCAGGCTCTACCCAATAGCCAAGAGCCTTGGCCAGCTGTCATCAAAGGCACTCCAGAACCACACAAGATCACCAAAGGACAGCGCAGTGTTCATCCACTGCCTCAGTTGTGTGTGTGAGCTTACAGCATTGGAGCCTTCCCTTCTGTCATGGCTGTGTAGCTACCCCTAGCCCCAGTTGAGCTAAGAACTGATGTCTCTGTGGTCTCAGCAGCACAAGGGCTTTGTCCTAGGTACACCTCCAACACTCGACCTCAGTTCCATCACTGTTTCTATTGTAGATTTGAGGAGACCAAGGCAAGAGCAGGACATATGCCCAAGGTCACTCTGCTAATAAGTAATGGAGCCAGACTGGGCTGAAGACCAGAAAAGACCCTCTACAGTCTGTAGTAGAATTTAAAGAAGCTCAAACTCATTATCTCTTTGAAAAATAAAGGAGAAACAGCCGGGTGTGGTGGCCCACACCTTTCATCCAGCTGGGGCTACAGGGAGACCCTGTCTGAAAGAGAGAGACAGACAGACAAAGACACTTCTAGGTGAAGAAAAACTAATAGAATCAATTTCTGGCAGATCTGCCATAGAAACACACAAAAGGGGGCCTTTGAGCTGATAATACAATATCATAGGCTATGTGTGATGGCATAGGCCTTAAATCACAGCACTTGAGAGGTAGAAGTAGGTGGATCTCTGTGAGTTCAAGGCCAACCTGGTCTGCAAATAGAGTTCAGGCCAACTGGAAATACAGGGAGACCCTGTCTCAAAAAGAGAAAAACAGGCTGGGCATGGTTGCACTCAGGAGGCAGAGGCAGGTGGATCTCTCCGTGAGTTCAAGGCCAGCCTGGTCTTGAACTCTACAGAGCAAGCCCCAGGCCAGGTGGGACTATAGGAAGCTTTCTTTTTTTTTTAATTAATTTTTTATTTATTTTTTTGTATGTGTATGAATGTACTGTCTGCATGTAGGTTTGTGCACCCGTGTTGTGCAATGCTGCGGAGGTCAGAAGAGGGCATCGGATTCCCCTGGAGCTGGAGTTAAAGACGGTTCTCAGCCACCATGTGGGTGCTGGGGATCGAACCCGGGTCCTTTGCAAGAGCAGTCAGCACTCTTAACCGCTAGGCCATCTCTCCAGCCTGGAAGCTTTCTTTTTTTTTTTTTTAATTTATTTTTTAATTTTATTTATTTTCTATGTGTACGAATGTACTGTCTGCATGTAGGTTTGTGCACCCGTGTCGTGCAATGCCGCGGAGGTCAGAAGAGGTGTCGGGACTGGCCCGTGGAACTGGATTTCTCCTGGGAATTGGAGTTACAAGACGGTTCTCAGCCGCCATGGAGTGCAGGGGATCGAACCTGGGTCCCTCTGCCCATTGAGCGATATCCAGTGCTCCTAACCGATAGGCCATCTCTCCAGCCCCGCGGAAGCCTTGTCTTTTGTACTGAACATGGACCATGTGGCCCTGCTAATGGGGATGGGGACACAGCATCTGCCAGCAGCTTTTGTAGGGAGCTGGCCTCTCGGCGCAGACGCCGGCTACTTCTTGTAGCCCGGCCTGGTTGGTACTTCCAACTCAGGCCCTGAGCCTGGGAGCAACGAGACACGTTTCTACTCTTGGCGGTGATTTCCCACCTGCCCAGAGACTGCAGCCCCTGGACAGGAATTTCATTCAGGCTGATGGCTGTTGGCCTGTCTTCAGCCTGTGTCCATTCACACACCAGCTATCCAGATTGGGGGTCCGGCTGGAAAACTTTTTCCAACCCACTGGCTACCCGAATGAAATGCAGGCCCGCCTTGGGCACCACCTTTAATCTCAGCACTTGGGAGGCAAGGCGGTGTATCTCTGTGAGCGCTCAGAAACACCAAAAAAGACAACTAAATAGCACAAAGCAATAATTACAGAACTGTGTCGTCTGTAAAGATGTGACTCATACGATAACTGCATAAGGGCGAGGGAATAGAGACACATTAGAGCAAAGTTTTTTACTTACCATTAAAATTAAATGCACATTAATCTAAAATGGATTGTTTTAGGTCTTAACTAATCCCCAGGGCAACCAGTAAGAAAATAACTCATAAAAGATTGTAAATGAAACAAAGATAAATTAGCAAATATCTATTCTACACAAAAGAAAGAATAAGAACTAGAGTCAGGAAAAAAGCCAAAATATGGAATGGGGGCATACAGCCTCCGTTACCAGGAATGCAGTGAACGTAAATGGATTCAACATTAGGGTCAAAAGGCAGAGACTGGGCAGGAATGGATTAAGAAATAGGGTCCTGCCGGGCATGGTGTCACGACCGCCTTTAATCCTAAGCACTCCGGAGGCAGTGCAGGTGGATCTTGTGAGTTCCAGGCCAGCTTCGGGCTACAAGGAGACCCGTGTCGTCAAAAGACCAAAAAAAAAAAAAAAAAAAAAAGAAATAGGTCCTCTCCAGGCGTGGTGGCGAGAGCCTTTAATCCTGGCACTCTGGAGGCAGAGACAGGCCGATCTCTGTGAGTTCAAGGCCAGCCTGGTCTACAGAGTGAGTTCCAGGACAGCTGGGGCCATAGGGAGGCCCTGTCTTGAAAAGACCCCCCCAAAAAAAAGAAAGAGCCGGGCGTGGTGGCGCACGCCTTTAATCCTAGCACTTGGGAGGCAGAGGCAGGCGGATCTTTGTGAGTTCAAGGCCAGCCTGGTCTACAGAGGGAGTTCCAGGACATCTGGGGCTACAAGGAGACCCTGTCTCAAAAAGACCAAAAAAAAAAAAGAAAGTCCAGCTCGATGTGGTGGCGTACACCTTCGGAGGTCCAGTCCTAGGAAGGCAAAGCCCAGGAGATATGAGAGTTAAGGCTACACCAGCCTGATCAACTTCTAGTGGGAGAGGAAAGGCAGGAGGGAGAAAGGAAGGCTCTGACTACCAGCTAAGCTGTGTCCAAGTGACTTGTTTTCTGTCAAAATATGTTGAAAGTAGAAGATAATGGTTTGAAATTTGTTTGAGACAGGGACTTACTTGGGATCCCAGGCTGGGGCTCATTATTTAGACCACTGTGCATGGCTTTGTGAATTGTCTTCCCATAGGCTCAGACCCCGAGTTCTTTTTTGGGGGGGTGTCTTTTTGAGACAGGGTCTCCCTGTATTCAGCTGGGCTGGAACTTACTATGTAGACCAGGCTGGCCTCAAACTCATGAGATCCACCTGCCTCCTCCCCCCGAGTGCTGGGATTCAAGGCATACACTACCATGCTTGGCTATTTTTTAAGTATTTATTTTATTTTATCTATATGAGTATATTGTCGGCATGTATGTAAGTAAACAGGTGTCATGTGATGCCCATGGAGGTCAAAAAAGAGTGTCAGATCTCCCTGGAAGTGGAGTTACAGATGATTGTTAGCCACCATATGGGTGCTGGGAACCAAATATGGTTTCTCTGCAAGAACACCCAGTGCTCTGAACCACTGAGCCATCCCACCAGCCCCTAGTGGCACTATTTTGAAGTCTGTGGAGCCTAGAGTTGAAGCCTAGTTGGGAAAAGTAGGTCTCCAGGGGCAGGACTTTGAAAGTCTCACCACCTAGTTCCAGCAGGGTCCCTGCCTCCTCTATGCCTACGTAGTTTCTATGTATTCTCCACAGCAAGAGACTGAAACGCCCTTGAAATTGTGATCCACAATAAACCTTTCTTTATTAAGTTGTTTCTGTCACATATATGGTCACAGAAAAAAAAAAGAATATGGAAAGTTATAAAAAGAAACCACATGAGCAGTTACTGAGAGAGCCAGGATAACTACTGGAGTGTGGGGGGACGTTCAGACACATCGTAACTAGAGACAAGGACATTTTATATTGACATATAAATCAATCAGGAAGACAAAGCACACGTATTCCCAGCAACAGAGACCAAAACCATGAAAACTGATAGGATTGAGAGGAAACTGAACAACTTAACGCGCTTGGTGGAGACTTCAACATCCCACGTTCAGGGATGGGCAGAGCTAGACCGAAAGGAAGAAAGTTGGACGCCAAGCTGGCTGGGCTCAAGGGCTCTCAAAAATACCCCAAAGGGCAGAATTTTTCTCAAGTACACATGGAACACTCTCTGAGAGAGACCATATGTTAGGCTTTAAATAAGCCTCAATGCTTGCATAAGGAGGGAGATCATACAAAGTTTGTTCTCAATCACAGTGGAATTAAATTAGAAATTAAGAGAATTTAGGCTGGTGAGATGGCTCAGCACTGCAGACATGTGGTGCACTTACATACGTGCAGACAAGACACTCATACACAAAAAAGGGGAAAAAAAATCAATCAATCAAAAAAACAAAAAAGATAGATGGCTGAGGGCTGAGGAAGGATGTAGCTCATTTGGGAGGATGTGCAAGGCCAAGTTCCATCCCACACAGCACATAATCTGGGTGTGGTAACATGTTCCTATAATCCCACCACTCGGGAAGCAGGAGGATGAAACTTCTAGTGTACACTACTACATAGAGAGTGTGAGGCCAGCCTGGGATATGTGAGACCCTGTCTTATAGAAATAGAAATAGAAATAGATGATAGAGCCAGGCATGGTGGCTCATGCCTTTAATCCCAGCACTCAAGAGGTAGAGGCAGGCAGATCTCTGCAAGTTCAAGGCCAGTCTGGCCTATATAGTGAGTTCCGGGCCAGCTGGAGCTACAGGGAGACCCTGTCTCAAAAAGAACAAAAAGAAAGAAAAAAGAGGGCTGGAGAGATAGCCTAGCGGTTAAGAGCACCGACGCTCTTGCAGAGGACCCAGGTTCGATCCCCAGCACCCACATAGCGGCTAAGAACCGTCTGTAACTCCAATTCCAGGAGAACTCCAGTTCCAGGGGAATCCGAGACTCTCTTCTGACCTCCACGGCATTGCACGACACAGGTGCACAAACTTGCATGCAGACAGTACATTCATACACATACAAAAATAAATAAATAAATAATAAAAAAATTAAAAAAAAAGAAAAAAGAAGGAAAGAAAGAAAGAAAGAAAGAAAGAAAGAAAGAAAGAAAGAAAGAAAAATAGATGATAGATCAATGTCAGTACGATAACAGGAGTTGACAGAGATATAGAGAAATGAGAGCCTCCTAAATGGCTGCTGGGAATGAAACTAGAGCTGGTGCTTTAGAAATCATGGTGGCAGTTCCTTCAAACATGAACCACAGACCTTAAAATGCGAGCCAACTCCCAAAAGTTGTTCTCCAACTTCCACACACAGCATACGCATGCACACACACACACACACACACACACACACACACACACACACATATATCTGAACATTCATGTACCAACAACATGAAGGTCAAGTAACTGATGCACACGTGCATATCTCCTGGAACACACACACTGGATACTTCCTTAGCTGTGAAGAGTGAAGTACAGACCTGTGCTTTGACATGGATGGCTTTTGAACATGATATCAGGAAAGCCAGCTCCTGCTGTGTGTCTTCAATCCCTGTGAACCATCTATGGGATCCATGCAGAAGTAGATGAGGAATCAGGGAAGGAATGGGTGACAGAGAGGAAGGAGATAAAGTGTGGAGTGATGGGGAGCTGGGGGGTCAGAGTTTGGGGTATATTGAAAATATTCTAGGGCTGGAGAGATAGCCTAGCGGTTAAGAGCACCGACGCTCTTGCAGAGGACCCGGGTTCGATCCCCAGCACCCACATGGCAGCTAAGAACTGTCTGTAACTCCAATTCCAGGAGAACTCCAGTTCCAGGGGAATCCGAGACCATCTTCTGACCTCCGCAGCATTGCACGACACAGGTGCACAGACCTGCATGCAGACAGTACATTCATACACATACAAAAATAAATAAAATTAAAAAAAAAAAGAAAGAAAATATTCTAGAAGCTGGAGAGATAGATAACTCACTAGTTAAGTGCACTAGATGCTCTTGCAGAGGATCTGGGATCGAATCCCAGCACCCACATGGTGGCTAACAACTGTCTGTAGCTCCAGTCCAGGGAATCTGATACCCTCTTCTGACTCTGAGAGCATTGCAAGACATGGGTCCACATATATGCATGCAGACAATACACTCATACAGATAAAATAAAAATAAATAACATTTTGGGGTCTTTTTGAGACAGGGTTTCCCTGTAGCTCCAGCTGGCCTGGAACTCACTACGTAGACCAGGCTGGCCTTGAACTCACAGAGATCCACCTCCCTCTGCCTCCTGAGTGCTGGGATTGAAGGCATGTACCACCATACCAGGCAATAAATGACATTTTTTGAGGGGTATTTTTGAGGCAGGGTCTCCCTTTAGTCCCAGCTGGCCTGGAGCTCGCTCTGTAGACCAGGCTGGCCTTCAACTCACAGAGACACGCCTGCCTCTGCCTCCTGAGTGCTGGGATTAAAGGTGTGCGGCACCACACCTAGCAATAAATAATATTTTTTAAAAAAGAAAATATTCTGAGCTGGGCGTGGTGGCACACGGCTTTAATACTAGCACTTGGGAGACAGAGGCAGGTGGATCTTTGTGAGTTCAAGGCCAGCCTGGTCTACAGAGTGAGTTCCGGGACAGCTGGGGCTACAGGGAGACCCTGCCTCGAAAAGACAAAAAAAAAAAAAGAGAAACTATTCTGAAATAGCTGAAATAGACTACAATGGTGACTGTACATATCTACAACATACTAAAATTCACAAAGCTGTAGCTGTTAAATGGAGGAATTTTATGGCATGAGAAATTCACCTGAATAAAGCCATAAAGACAAACAATAAGTTGTGCTTGAACTTTGCACCTGTCCACAGGTTTGATGTTTCCTGGGAAATGTGTCTTTAGAAAAACTTCAATTCTGCCGGGCGTGGTGGCGCACGCCTTTAATCCTAGCACTCGGGATGCAGAGGCAGGTGGATCTCTGTGAGTTCGAGGCCAGCCTGGTCTACAGAGTGAGTTCCAGGACAGCCAGAGCTACAAGGAGACCCTGTCTCAAAAAGACCAAGAAAAAAAAAAAAAGAAAAAGAAAAAGAAAAACTTCAATTCTACCAGGATTGAAGGAGAGGAGTAGAGGATTCTTCTTGCCATTCAGGCAGTGCTGGGATAAGATCATAATTATCAGGCCCAATTAAGGCAGCCCAGGCGTGACAGGGTGGGTGGGTGGCTGCGGGCCTCCCACTGGAGAGAGTCCTGGGTTTCAGTCTGGCCCGTCACCCGTCACTGCCAATCCTCTGACACTCCATTCTCCTTTCCCCTGGGTTGGTATCGCCATGGGCAGTGAAAGCTGCAGCAGGAGGAAACGGCAACGATTGGACAGATCTTAGACACTTCCTACTTAAAGTCTTCCTGTAGAAGAAATAATGGGAGTGAGAGATGGCGCAGTGGTTAGGAGCAGGCAGTGCCCTTGCAGAGTTAGGTTACTACTGACTCAGAAGCATGGGTAACTCCAGCTCCAGGCACCTGATGCCCTCTTCTGGCCTCCTCCAGCATCTGCATTTAACATGTACAAACCCACACATATAAAAAAGAACTTTCCATCATTTCCCAGACTCCCTAGAAGCAATGCAGCTCCCTGTTCTTGCCCCACGCCTCTGCCCACCTCCCGGATCCTTTCTTGAGCTACTTGGGTTTTATTCATTTCCTAGAACTCACAGACGACTTCTCAACCTCAGCTCTGCCTTTGGCCTGGGACTCTCAGCTAAAGACACTACTCATTTTTTTTTTTTTTTTAGACAGATTCTCACTATGCAGCACTGGCTGGCCTAGAACTCCCTATACAGAACTCCAACTCACAGAGAACTTCCTCCTGCCTCTGCCTCCCAGAATGCTGGGATTAAAGGCATACAGCACTGTGCCAAGTGGGTTTTATTGATACAGTCTCATACCTTAGCCCGTGCTGGCCTTTAACTAGAGGCAGTTAGTGTAGGGACTGCAGGTGTGAGCCATATCTGACTGTTTTTTTGTTTTCGTATTTAATTATCAATTAATTAATTAATTTTTGGGTATTTTTGAGACAGGGTCTCCCTGTAGCCCCAGCTGGCCTGGAACTTGCTATGTAGACCAGGCTGGCCTTGATCTCACAGAGATCTGCCTGCCTCTGCCTCCCAGGTGCTGGGATTAAAGGCATACACCACCACGCTTGGCCTGTTGTTTTTTTTTTTTTTTTTATTTATTTTTTATTGATGCTTTGTGCATTTCGCATTTCATACATTGTTTCCAATTCAGTTCAGGCTTATTTTTCCCTTTCCTCCCTCCCCCCCCGCACCCCCACCCACCCCAGGATCATGCATTTGACATAAACTGCCTGCATCTTTCCTCTTGTTTTTTTTCATTTTAGCTATTAAGTAGTAATCCATGAGTAAAACATCCTTCATGGCAAAAAGTATCTATCTGCAGGCTGTTGTGCCCCAACACCTCAGCCCCACCACCCAGGGGGGTGACAGTTGTTGTGTTCAGATCAGAGTGATTGCAAATGATGTGTCTCAGGATCTACATTGCGTGTAGTTCACACCATCTCACCCCAGACGCAGCCCTTAATTCGTACCCGCCCCCTCTTCAGCAGGTTGTTCCCATAGGCTTTGGAAAAGGGGCGACAGGTGGATGAGAAGTAAAAAGTCCACTCTCTCTGGCCTGTTGACTTGGACTCTGGTCAATTCTGGGCTGACAGAATTCCCCCAATTTCATGGGCTGACAGTTTTGTCCAGGAATAACCTTTCGATCCTGGTCTGGCGCGTTATGGCGTCCGGTGTCAGCATCTTAAAACAACTCGGCCTGTTGTTTTTTAATGTATAATTGTTTTGCCTGGATATATGTAAGTGCACCCATGCATACATTGACTATAAAAGCCAGAAGAAGGGTTCAGATCCCCTGGAACTAAAGTCACAGACAGTTCTTGGGCCCCATATGGTGCTGGGAACCAGAACCTAGTTCTCTGCTCTTAACCATGGAATCATCCCTCCAACTTGTTTTGTTTTGTTTTTTTTTTTTTGGGGTCTTTTTTGAGACAGGGTCTTTCCCTGTAGCTCTGTCAGTCCTGGAACTCACTTTACTATGTATACCAGCTGGCCTTGAAACTCAACAAATATCAGCCTGGCCTCTTGCTCTCGTGCAGGATTAAAGGCGTGTGCCACCACACCCTGCTTGTTTTGGTTTGTTGTTTTGAAATGAATGTCTCACTTTATAGTCCAGACTGGCTTGAGATACCCCTCCTCACCACACCACTCCCAAATGCCTTGGGGTTATAGGCAGGAGCCACCGCCCCAGCTCATTCTTCAATCTGTGTAATTTTCATTACATTATTAAGAGGGGGGCGGCACACGTATGTGGGTGACACAGGACAGGTTGTGGGATTTGGGTTTTCACGCAACCATATGGGCCAGGGCCTTTACCACAAGGTGCAAGCTCTACTGTCTAGTTGGCATTTTTTGGGTCTTTTTGACACAGGGTCCCCTCGTAGCCCCAGCTTTCCTGGAACTCACTCGATAGACCAGGCTGGCCTGGACTCCAAAGATCGCCTCCCCGTCTGCTCTCCAGAGTGCTAGGATTAAAGGCACGCACCCACCACGCCTGGCTCCGCTTTTTTTTTTGTTTTTTTTTTTTTTTTTAAGATAGGGTCTCCGGACTGGAGAATTGACCTAGTGGTTGAAGAGGCACTGACTGCTCTTGCAGAGGACCCGGGTTCGATCCCAGCACCTACATGGCGCTTGAGGAACGTCTTTAAAAAACTCCAGTATCCCAGGAGAACTCTCAGTTCCAGGGGATCCACNGTGTTGCCCAAACACCTACAGCCCCACATCCAGTGCGGGGTGACAGGTCGTTTGTTCAATCAAGTTGACAAAATGTAAAGTGGGCCAGAGATGACATTGCTTGTAGTTGATCACCATCACAGCACCAATCAGCGGCGACCTTACAGGTTCTAACGCGGACGGCCCCGGGGGGGTAGGGTTCCGCAGTGTGTTGGTTAATCCTAGGCTTGCAAAAAAGGGGCACAGGTGATGAGAGGTAAAACAGTCCCATCTCTCTGGAGCTGTTGACGGTGGGGGGCTGGCCATGGTCAAGAATGTGCATGATCCTGTTTCCATGTCATGTGGGCTGGGACAGTTGTGTTCCGGGATAGCGCTTTCGAGGTGGCGCTGGGTCTGGGCGCGATGTGTGTTGGGGCGTCGGCGGTGTCAGGCATCGTGTAAAAAGCGGAAACTCGGGGGGGGGGGAGGAAAGAGAAAAAAGAAGAAAGGAAGGGGGAGGGGAGGAGAGGAGGGAAGGAGGGGGAGGGAGAGAGGGGAAGAAAAAAGAGGAGAGGGAAGGGGAAAAAAACAAAGGAAAAAAGAAGAAAAAAAAGGGGGGGGGAGGAAAAAGAAGGGGGGGGAGAAAAGAAAAGGAGAGAAAAAAGAGGGAAAAAAGGGGAAGGGGGAAAAAAAGAAAAAAGAAAAAAGGAGAAGGGGAAAAGGAAAAAAGGGGAAAGAGAGAGGAAGGGGGGAAGAAGGAAAAAGAGGAAGAAGGGGAAGGGGAAAGTGAAGAAGAGGACCCTGTTGTTTTTTGCCTGTCTACTTTGTGTTTTGGAGTTCAATTCACGACGGAGATGGGCTCGTACTAGGAATGCCCAGAAGGGGGGGAACCACACATAGCAGACCTTGCCTAATACCAGAAAAATGCCATACTACAGGTGTTCAAGGGATCCCCTGGAACGTGAAAGTCCAGGGAACCGCCCGTGTAGGTCTTGGGCCCCCATATGGGGGTGCGGTGTGAGAAACCAGCAGCGCAACACCGTGAGATTCTGAACAATGCTTCTGTTCACCATGGAATCATTCCCGAGCGCACAACGTGTTAGGTTGTTTTGGTGTTTTCTTTGATATGTGGTGCTAAGTGGTTAGACGAACAGGGTCGTGGACCGCGAAGTAGCCGGGGCTCTGTTCGATGCCTGTGAAGCTGAATCCTATTGTAGACCAGGGGTGCTAAAGCCTAGGGATAAGAACTACCCAACGATATCACGCCTGCCGCTGCCTCTCACGAGTGTGACTACAGGGCATTGACGACGCGTATTGAGACACACCGCGCCGACAGACGGCTAGCATTGTGTGTTTGGGGTGGTGTGTGTGTGCAGACAATAATAAGGTCTTACACACTAAATTCAGTCGAGCCAGGCCTAACGGCTTGATAATAAAGAAGCCCTCCTCCCCACACCAACTTGACTTACCCTAATGACTATGTGGGTGATTCTACGGGCATGAGCACCACGTAAAGCCTGGGTAGGCGGAGCCAGCCCAGCTCATTCTGTTACAATACTAGTGTCAATGTGATTACATTACAGTTAAGTTAGAGAGGGGGGCGGCACACGTATGTGGGTGACACAGGACAGGTTGTGGGAGATTTGGGTTATTCACTGCAACCATATGGGGAGCCAGGGCCTTTACCCAAGGTGCAACTCTACTGTCGTTAGGTTGTGCTTTTTGGGTCTTTTTGACACAGGGTCCCCCGTGTAGCCCCAGGCTGTCCTGGAACTCACTCTGAGACCAGGCTGGCCTGACTCACAGAGATCCTGCCTCCCGCTCTGCCTCCAGAGGTGCTAGGATTAAAGGCACGCAGCCACCACGCCTGGCTCCGCTTTTTTTTTTTTTTTTTTTTTTTTTTTAAGATAGGGTCTCCGGACTGGGAGATTGCCTAGTGGTTAAGAGAGCACTGACTGCTCTTGCAGAGGACCCGGTTCGATCCCCAGCACCTACAATGGCAGCTTGAGAACTGTCGTTTAAAGAATCCTATTCCAGGAGAACTCTCAGTTCCAGGGGAATCCGACATCTCTTCTGGTGCGTGACCCTCACTCAGGCTTGCATGACCGGATGCACAGACCTGCATGCAGACAGTACAGTCCAGCACTAAAAAGGGAATAAATAGGGGGCTGGAGAGATTGGCCTAGAACGGGTTAAGAGCGCCGACCCGCTCTTACAGAAGACCCGGTTCGACGATCCCCAGCCCCACATGGCGGCCGGGGGGGGGAGAACCCCTGAAACGCCAACTCCAGAAACCCAGTTTACCAGGAGAACTCCAGTTCCAGGGAATCCGAGACCCTCCTCCGACCTCCGCAGCAGGGCAGCACGACACGGGTGCCAAGTTTGCAGCATGCAGACAGTAACATTCATACCCATACAGCAGAAATAAATAAAAAAAATGTAATAAAGCGAATTAAATAATAATAATATAAAAGCACAGAAATTCAAAAGGAGCACTGCCTGCGCCACAGACGAACCCGGTTTGATCCCACACCCACATGATGGCTGAGAACCGCCTTTAACTCCAGTTCCACCCAGGGGAATCCGACGCCCTTGGCGGGGTCTGAATCTCCGTGGCATTTGCAAAACGACACGGGGGCACAAACCTACATGCAGACATACAGGCATACACATAAAAAAATAAAAATAAATAAATGAAAATAAATAATAAAAGATTAAAATAGGGTCTCATGTATCCCAGGCTGGCTCTCAAACAATTACCTGTGCACCACGCTGGCTTATGTAATAGAAAATTATTTAATGTATTTATTCAGGTATTTTTGAGACAGGGTCAAAAAAACAAAAAAAAAAAAAAAGCAGCCGGGGGGGGGGGGGCGGGGGGGGTGAGGGAGGGCCCCCGCAACCCCCTGGCTCTATAGATCAGGCTGGCCTTGAAACGCAGGAGATCCGCCTGCCTCTGAGGGGGGGGGGGGGAAGGGAGAGGGGAAGGGGGGAGAGAAGAAAGCAGGGAGAGGGAGTCCAGTGGTGCGTCGTACTGGCCTAATTCCCATCCTCCTGCTGGCCCCACCTCCCAAGATGTGGATCAAACAGGCATATGCCACCATGACTGGTTCCACTCCTCATTTAAAGAGGGGAACTGGAGAGATGCTCACTGGTTAAGGAGCCCGCTATTCTGGGCGACTATCCAGTTTTTGGTCTCCTAAAGCACTGACAGAGCGGCTAACAACCATCTATCTATAACTCCAGTTCCAAGGAATCTGACACCCTCCATGGTCACTGTACAACATAGCCACTTACATACATGCAGGGAAACATCATAACACATAAAATAATAAAGTTAAAAACTTAAAGGCCGGGAGTGATGAAGGCACGCCTTTAATCCTAGCGCTGGATACAGAGGCAGGCGAGTCATTTGTGAGTTCAGGCCAGCCCAGTCCTACAGAGTGAGTTCCAGACAGCTGAGGCTAACAGGGAGAACCCCTGTCCGCGAAAAGAACCAAAAAAAAAAAAAAAAATTAAAAAAAAACCTTAGCAAGGCCTGACGGCGCCCTGTCTCAAAACAAACAAACAACCCCAAATCTTTAAGTGGACAATTTAGTACTCCCTTTTTAAAATTGTCTACGTTAATGGTATCCCTCATCTGTGGATGCTAGCGCCAATTACCTAACTGTATGGAAAACTGAGCAATGTTAATATGATCTGAAGACAACTGTGCTCGTATATTGTGAATCCCTTAAAAAATAAATAAATAGGGGCTGGAGAGATTGCCTAGCAGTTAGAGCACCGACTGCTCTTGCAGAGGACCCAGGTTCGATCCCCAGCACCCACATGGTGGCTGAGAACCATCTTTAACTGCAGTTCCAGGGGAATCCGATGCCCTCTTCTGACCTCCGTGGCATTGCATGACACAGGTGCACAGACCTGCATGAACACAGTACATTCATACACATAAAGAATAAATAAAAAATTAAAAATAAATAATAAAAAAATAAAAAGAAAAAAAATTTAATGCAAAAAAGCCAGGCGTGGTGGTGCACGCCTTTAATCCTAGCACTTGGGAGGCAGAGGCAGGTGGATCTTTGTGAGTTCAAGGCCAGCCTGGTCTACAGAGCAAATGCCAGGACCGCTGGGGCTACAGGGAGACCCTGTCTTGAAAAGACCAAAAAAATAAAAAAAATAAAATAAAATGCAAAAAAAAAATTGTGTACTTTGCAGGGCATGATGGTGCACACCTTTAATCTCAGCACTTGGGAGGCAGAGGCAGGCGGATCTCTGTGAGTTCAAGGCCAGCCTGATCTACAGAGTGAGCTCCAGGACAGCTGGGACTAAAGGGAGACCCTGCCTCAAAAATACCAAAAAAAATTGTGTGTGTAATTTGTGTGTTTGCATATGGGTATGTGTGTAGTTTGTGTGTGTTTACGTGTGGGTATGTGTGTAGTTTGTGTTTGCATATGGGTATGTGTGTAGTTTGTGTGTGTTTGCGTATGGGTATGTGTGTAGTTTGTGTGTGTTTGTGTATGGGTATGTGTGTAGTATTTGCATATGGGTGTGTAGTTTGTGTGTGTTTGCATATGGGTATGTGTGTAGTTTGTGTGTGTTTGCATATGGGTATGTGTGTAGTTTGTGTGTGTTTGCATATGGGTATGTGTGTAGTTTGTGTGTTTGCATATGGGTATGTGTGTAGTGTTTACCTATGGGTATGTGTGCAGTTTGTGTGTGTTTGCATGTGGGTATGTGTGTAGTTTGTGTGTGTTTGCATATGGGTATGTGTGTAGTTTATGTGTTTTTGTGTATGGGTATGTGTGTAGTTTGTGTGTGTTTGTGTATAGGTATGTGTGTAGTTTATGTTTGCATATGGGTATGTGTGTAGTTTGTGTGTGTTTGCATGTGGGTATGTGTGTAGTTTGTGTTTGCGTGTGGGTATGTGTGAAGTTTGTGTTTGCGTATGGGTATGTGTGTAGTTTGTGTGTGCTTGCGTATGGGTATGTGTGTAGTTTGTGTTTGTGTATGGGTGTGTAGTTTGTGTGTGGGTATGTGCAAATGTGTATATGTGTAGAGGCCTGAATCAGCATTGGACGTCTTTTTTTTTTTTTTTTTTTNAGCAGAGGCAGGCGATCTTTGTGAGTTCAGGCCCAGCCCAGTCTACAGAGTGAGTTCCAGACAGCTTTTGAGGTCTAACAGGGAGAACCCTTTCTGTCTCGAAAAGACCAAAAAAAAAAAAAAAAATTAAATAAAAAAAAACCTTAGTCAAGCTAGCAAAAAAAGCCCTGACTCAAACAAACAAACAACCCCCAAATCTTTGAAGTGGACATTTAGTACTCTACCTCCTTTTGAAAATTGTCTCGTTAATGGTAAGTCCCTCATCGTGGATTGCTAGCGCCAATTACTAACTTGTATGGACCAACCTGAGCAATGTTAGTATGATCTGAAACAACTGTGCTTCTATATTGGTGAATCCCTTAAAAATCAAAGAATATAGGGCTAGAAGAGAT
The DNA here is from genome assembly GCA_009823505.1 of Rhizomys pruinosus. Taxonomy (NCBI): domain Eukaryota; kingdom Metazoa; phylum Chordata; class Mammalia; order Rodentia; family Spalacidae; genus Rhizomys; species Rhizomys pruinosus. The sequence continues at coordinate 211,175 of VZQC01013897.1, forward strand.
GTGCCTAGCCAGTTAAGAGCGCCTACCGACTGCTCTTGCAGAGTGACCAGGTTCGATCGACCCAGGCCCCACATGGTGGGCTGGAAAAAAAAACATCTTAACTGCAGTTCCAGGGGAATCCGATGACCTCTTCTGACTCCGTGGCATTGCATGACACAGGTGCACAGACCTGCAATGGCAACACAGTAAATCATCAACAATAAAGAATAAATAAAACATTAAAAATAAATAATAAAAAAATAAAAAGAAAAAAATTTTAGGCAAAAAACAGGGCTGGTGGTGCACGCTCGCCTTTAATCTAGCACTGGGAGCAGATAGCAGGTGATCTTTGTGAGTTCAGGCCAGCCTGTCCGTCTCAGAGGCACAATGCCAGGACGCTGTTGGGCTACGGGAGACCCTGTCCTTGAAAAGACCAAAAAAATAAAAAAAAATAAATAAAATGCAAAAAACAAATGTTGTACTTTGCAGGGCATATGGTGCACACCTTTAATCTCAGCACTTGGAGGCAGAGGCAGGCAGGGATCTGCTGTGAGTTCAAGGCCAGCCTGACTACAGAGTGTAGCCAGGACAGCTGGGACTCTAAAGGAGACCCTGCTCAAAAATACCAAAAAAAAATGTGTGTGTAATGTTTGTGTTTGCATATGGGTGATGTAGTTTGTGGTGTGTTTACGTTGTTGGGATAGTTGTGTAGTTTGTGTTGCATATGGGTAAGTGTGTAGTTTTATGTGTTTGCGGTATGGGTATGTGGTATTTGTGTGTGTATTTGTGTATGGGGTATGGTGTGTAGTATTTGCATATGGGTGTGTAGTTTTTGTGTTTGATTATTGTGGATGTGTGTAAGTTTGTGTGTTTGTGTTGCATATGGGTAATGTGTTGTCAGGTTTGTGTGTGTTGCTATTGGGTCGTTGTGGCGTTTTTGTGTGTTTGCAATATGGGTAATGTGTGTAGTTTTTACCTGATGGGTACTGTGTGGCAGTTTGTGTTGTTTGCATGTGGTAATGTGTGTAGTTTTGGGATGTGGTTTGCCATATGGGTATTGTGCGTTTATGTTGTTTTTGTGTATGGGTATGTGTGTCGGTGTTGTGTGGCTCTACTGTGTATGCCGTTGCCTACGGCTGTGTGTTTTGTGTGTGTTTGTTTGCAGCTTGGTGTTTGTGTGTGTTTGTGTGTCAGTTTTGGATGGGTTATGTACTGGCTTGGTTGGGTAGGTGAGTTGTTTGTGTGTGTAGTTTGTGTGTGCTTGCGTATGGTATGTGTGTAGTGTATGTTGTATTGGGTTGTGTCGTTGTTGTGTGGGTCACTTTTATTTTCGTCACCTATATGTGTCATTTTGGATGTGTGAGCCTGACTCCAGCATTGGACGCGTTTTTTTTTTTTTTTTTTTGACACAAGATCTCACATTAGTAGCCCTGGCTGGCCTCAAAGTTATGTAGTCAAGGCTGGCCGTGAACTCACAGAGATTTGCCTACCTCCGTTGGCTTCTCAAGTGCTAGCAAAGGTGTTTGACCACATCCAGCCTCAAACTTGTATGTTGAGGCAGGGTCTCTTATTCATCCCGAATTCACCAGTTGGCTGTGACTGGCTTCAAGTGAGCTCTGAGAACCTCCCTGTCTCCACCCCCTTGCAGCTATGCACCACTATGAGGGGACCCTGGAGACCCGAACTCCCGGTGGCAGGCACTTTCCCTTCTGAGCCATTCCTTCCAGCCATAATCTTCTTTCATGGTGTCATGGTCTGTGCCAGAGGGAACCTACCAGGCCTGGTCTTCCTAAAGGGGTTCAAAATCACTGGCTGCCACCCCAGTCTTGGGGACCTCTCTGCTGCCGTGATTGCTGTACCCACTGTGCCCAGGATTGTGTTCCTATTTCTGAGTCAAAAGAAGGCGTCAGATCCCTGGAGCTGGAGTTACCGTGCAGTCGTAAGGCCTGTCGAATGTGGGCACTGGGGTGCGAACTCAGATCCGTGCTGGCAAGGGCAGCAAGTACTCTTAACTACTGTGCAATCTCTCCAGCTTCCTTGTTTCCATTTAAATTATCAGTGAAGGGGTGAGAGAGAGGAGGGTGTTGGCTGCTCTCCTTGCCTACTGGAATAGGAAGGAAAAATGGTTAAGACCTGCAGACATCTTAAAGGACACAGGGACAGCCTCTAGGTAGGATGAGGTGAGTCTGTGTTAGTGTCTGTGGGACAGTGAGCAGCTTCCCAGAAATGGCTACAAAACAGACAGCTTCGCGGGCTGGAGAGATGGCTCAGCCAGTAAGAGCACCAACATGCTACCTGCAGTAGGACCCCAGTGTCGGGATTCCCAGCACCCACAGGCAGCTAGAACCGTCGTTAAACCCTCCAGTTCCACCCCCCCCCCCCCCCCCCCCCCCCCCCCCCCCCCCCCCCTGGGGAATGCCGGCACCCTCTTCGACCTCTGCGGCATTGCACAAGCACGGGTGCACACAACCTAATGCAGGCAGTCTACTCATACACATTAAAAAAAAAGAAAGAGCCGGGCAGTGGTGGCCTACACAACTTTAATTCTAGCACTTGGGAGGCAGAGGGCAGGGCGGTCTTCGTTGAGTTCAAGGCCAGCCTGGTCTACAGAGTGAGTTTCAAGGACGACGTGGGCTAAGGAGACCTTGTCTCGAAACACCAAAAAAAAAAAAAAAAAAAAAAAAAAAAAAGACAGCAGCTTCAAGGGAAGGGGCTAGCAGGAGATGCGATAACCTCAGACCTCAGCCAAGTAGAATATTTGGAAGGGAAGCCTCAAGACACTCAGAGCATGCTGGAACAGTGGTACAGCCTTCTGACTTCCATGAGCGCCTGGAGACAATGAGCGGTGCCCCCCTTCCTGCGCACCACAGCACGAACACTTGTTTCATCACGTTTGTGCTTCATGTTTGAGTTTCTGCTTGTTTCAGAAGTCTGAATGCTAATGCTTTAGAAAGGATTGGGGGTGGACACCCAGGGTCATCCCTCCCAGAGGGTCAGAGGTTGAACAGCACAGGGGGCACTACTGACGGTCATCCTATCCTATGATGGTCATCCTATGCTACTGGGCTTGGGGAAAGCATTGGCTCTGCCGTCCGGCACATGTGGATTTGCATCCTGAGTCTACAACTTACTAGTTCTGATGCCTGACATCCGTGCGTTGACTTTGTAAGGAGCACCCTCACTGTCGGCCATGAGGGTTAGATGGTCCTCTCCCAAGATGCCCAGCCTGTAGCTGGCTCTTTAGAGTTAGCAGAGTCCCTTAGCAATCACGGGCCTTGGGCAGCACCAGCCCCGGTACTTTTGTCGCTCCTCCATCCCATGCCCAGCGACTTCAGGACTGCTGGATTTAGTGAGTTCTCACCCTTTGCCATTCACTCCAACTCCTTCCAGCCCAACCCCCAGCCCCCATGGTAAGGAGTGGAAATAATGAAGCAGCAGGCGACAGGAAGGAGATCCAGGAAAAAGAAACAAGTTTTATTAAAGCCCCAACACTTGGCTGAAAAAAACAGAAAAGGAAGGAAAGCAGGGAAGTGGGGGAAGAAAAAAAGGACATTAAAAAAGAGACAGAAAACTCAGCAACCCTTTCCATTTAGAAATTGTCAAGTTACACCGACAAAGGTCACAGAAATCCACAGAAGCCATCGCTGCTACACCAACACAGGCCCTACGGGGTGAACGGGGCGGGAATGGAGCCGGGCTGGCCCTGGGGGACCCCATTAGGACCCCACTCAGAGTCTCAGCCATGAGGCCCCATGGGGAAACAGTATATTGTGGAAGGGGCTAGAGAGAAGCCCCCATGCTAGTAACACAGCACAGCGGGCAGGGGCAGGGGCAGGGGACCAGATACAGGGTCCTCTGATGTGGTAGTTCTGGTCAGGCACACTGATGGACAGAGTGGCGAGGCGCATGCAGCTGGAGGGTGGGGGGCATTGACGTGCTGTGGGCTTTGAAAGAACAGGTGCGGGGGACCCTTGGGAGGGGAGCCAGGGGCAAGTGGTGCAGGTATGATGGAACACACACACACCCACACACACGCACACCCACACACGGAGGCCCTTCCACGCTCCTGCCTGCACCTGCACACACACATACACCACCACCACCACCACAACTCACATCTTTCTGCGCATACATACATAGTCCTCACATGAACAGCCAGGTATGTCTGCACACATATGACACATGTTCTCGCTCCTGAGGCTCCTTTCACATAAACATGCTGATCCCCAGGCAGGGTACCTTCACACACGTGCACACATCTCCACACACATTACAAGCTGTGCCTATGCACACACATCCCATGCATGTGCACACACATAAAGTAGGCTTGTGTCAGCACACAAACGCACACACACACACACACACACAGAGGCTGCACACAATCCCATACAAATGCCTCCCAGCCCACACATGCACAGGAACCAAAGTGAAAAACAATGCAAATCCCACAGGCCTGGCCCAAGCCCAAGGCCCAAGTGTGCATGTGGCAGGCCCGGCTCCCTCTGCAGCCCCTGCATGAATGCTGTCACTTCCCCCGGCTATGGCTCCCTCCACAAAGGACACTCAACTCAGGACAATGACGGAGGAGTGCACACTCAGGTCACAGGGCTGAGGGGGTGTGGGGGCAAGCAAGTAGCAAGCAGAGTAATGGAGCGGAGGGGCCCCTCCCCTCCCCTCCCCTCCCAAGCCAGGGGTCTCTGTACAGCCAAGTCAAACCAAACTGCTTCACCAGTCCACAGAAGCCAGGCCACACGCCTGTCCCCAGCCCCCCTCCCCCGCCAGACAGTGGCCAGGGAGAGTGCGCTGTGGTTTTCTTTTTTTTTTTCTTTTTAAATATTTATATATATTTATATTACGTATATTATATATATAATATGTAAATATATTTTTAAAACAATATAAAATGTTAAGACACTTCACTTAAATGTAAAGAGTTGCTTGCAATTAAAAGTAATTGCATCATTTATGAGGTCCTTTTTTTCCCTATTTTCTATTTTTAAATTTTTTTTAAATTTTTTTGTTGTTGTTTTTGTATTTTTTCCAGGAGGGATTTTCTTTTTCTTCTTCTTCTTGTGTTATTTTTCAAAAAGGCTTGCTTGCCTTGGTACAAAAATGACCCAAAGCTAGAAAACAAGGGTGAACCAACAAAAACAAAAACAGGAAAAGAAAAAAAAAGGAAAGAAACACAAACCATTTCCCCTCTGTCCCCAAACCCACGACAGCTGCCGCAGCCCTCCCTGGCTGCAGGGTCTTGGGCTTTGCCCCCTTCGATGGCCTCTTTCTGTGCTTCCCGGGGGACTCATCCCAAGACCCCTTCCTGTGCTTACTCCACTTTGTGCTCCCCGTGGGACCCTCTGCCCCTACACAGTCCCTGCTGGCTCCTCTGTGCCTACTGGGGGTCAGGCCTGCACTGAGTCATCCTCTCCCTTTGACTCCAAGGCCTGGACAAAAGCCAGTCTTCCCTGTGCAGGCAGAGCCTCTGTAGGCTGTCCACAGGCTGGGGTACTGGCTGGCTGCTCTGCCTTGGGGACCCTCAAACACCTCACCAGTGGTCACCAGATCCCCACAGAGAAACCACATCTTATCCCTTCCCTGAAAACCCTCAAATCATAGAGGCTGACTGAAGGTCAAGCTGCCCCCCAGCTAGGCGTCAGAGCGGTCCTCACTGCCCCACCCACCCCCTCTCCGTTCTCTTATTTCCCTCACAACCAGACCCTTTCCCACCCTCCGAAGGTCATTTTCTAGGCCCTTCCATCTTGCCCACCCCACCCCCATAAAATAAGTTAATGGCATTTAAAGTGCTAAATTAGGAAACTAAAAGTACCAAACGCCCCTTTCAGAGCTGCCCTCTCTTAGGGCAGAGCCGCAGGGGCAGGCTGTCCACACGGGAGCACCGTCCAAAGCAGGTGTCCTGCAGGCCTCTATCCATCCTCTGCTAGCACCAGCCGGACGCTGAGCTACAGGGAGCCGGCTTCTCCCCTGGCACCTAGGGTCCTCCCTCCCTGTGCCTCGAACCCAGCTTAGAGCCCTTCCGCCTTGGCCTCTTCTCTGGGGGTCCCCTCCAGTAATCCTGCTTCCAGGCCTGCTGGGGCCAAAGACGAAAACAGCTGAACGGCAGCAGTGTCCCGTCTCTTCCAAGGCAGTCTCCAAGGCCAAGGTCTCCCCCGTCCATTGTCCAGCCTGATGCTGGGTCGATCCAATGTCCACATGTTCCTCCAGGAAGGGACCCGGTAAGGGGAGAGATCTCTTGCTGCTCCAAGTCTCCGTGGCTCAGAGTTTGTTCTGAGTGTACTTGGGAAGTTAAGGGGAGGTGGGTGAAAGAGCAGAGCGGGAAGAGGATGGCAGGAAATGGGCCTAGGAGAGGCCACTAGGGGACAGGAAGTCAAGGGAAGGTGGTGTGTTTGGTTTTTAGTTGTTCTCTTTTGCTCTTTAAAAAAAAAAGATAATTTAAGAGTGAATCATTTAAAAAACCAAAAACACCCATGGGGGATGAGTAAAGAGAGCTGAGGGCCATGCCCTCCAAACCCTTCATGTGGGAGAGAGGGGTGGGTGGGGTAGACATGAAGAGGAAGCAGGGAGAGATGGCAGGGGTGGGGAGGGGCAGGCCGGTTGGTGTGAGGGGCTTCTAGAAGGAGATGGAAGAATTCCTTGCCCCAAAGGAAGTCAATACAGGGATGGAGGTTCTGGAACCCGAGGGCTTTTCTGAGACTGGGCTCGAGGTCTCATTCGACCCGCTCATCTCTTTAGATGGTTTAGTGGCCTGGAACAAAAACAGGGGTCAGGGGTCAGAGAGAGCAAAGAAGAGCCTGCGAGCCGGCTCCTGACTGCAGTTTTGAAAAATGGAAAACCTCCACGAATCCAATAGAAAATTAACTGCAAAAGCGAGAAACCAGAGGGGGCGCCTGGAGAGAACGGTCCCCTGAACCGGGGTGTGGGCAGGGGATGGGGGACAGGGGCTGGAGGTGTCTCAGCAGGGGCAGGAGGAGCACAGGGTTGGATCAAAAGGCCTGGAAACCAGACTGGGGAGGGTCAGTCGGCAGTTACTGATAGAAAAGAGAGGAGACAGAGGAGACACCAGAGAGATCCACCCAGGAAAGGCAGGACAAGGGGTGGGAGGGTGGGGGAAAGAAGGGAAAAGAAGTAAAAGGTTAGCAGCAGCAGTGTGCACAGGGGGATGCAGCAGCTCAGGCCTGCGGTCAAGGTCCCCTCTGCAGGAGGCCCGGCCTCATCAGAAGAAAGGGGTGAGCCAGCCCCACCTGGCAACTGGGAAGGAGCCACCCACCACCCCTGCACCCCTCCAGGAAGCCCTGCAGTGGCTCTCCCTGCCCATGAAGCCCAGCTCTGACAGCTCCTAACAGTATAACACAGTATAACAGTAGCCAGAGACAGCTCTCAGAAGACACTCTCTCTCTCTCTCTCTCTCTCTCTCCTGTTTCTGTGTTGGTCCTCCAGGCTTGTCCTTTGGAACCGTAGTCTCCAGAGCATGGTTCGAGCCATCTACAGCAACTCCAAGGAAGAATCTCTGCTATGTGTCACAAACTCAGATTCCTGGGACCCTTTCCTGAATCATTTCAACTGTGGGTTCAGGAATGTCCACTTTACGAGGATATCACCCCTGGGTGGGGATGGCACGTCACAGACTGCCTTGACCCTGTGATTGTATCCAGCGACCAACTTGGAGTTTAGCTACCAGTGTTATGACTGAACGAACACTCTTGAGTAAAACAAAACAAAAACCAGACCAGCAGTGACTCAGCAGTTAAGAGCACTGGGTGTTCAAGCCGGGTGTGGTGGCGCACGCCTTTAATCCTAGCACTTGGGAGGCAGAGGCAGGCGGATCTTTGTAAATTCAAGGCCAGCCTGGTCTACAGAGCGAGTTCCAGGACAGCTGGGGCTACAGGGAGACCCTGTCTCGAAAAGACCAAAAAAAAAAAAAAATAGCACTGGGTGTTCTTACAGAAGACCCAGGTTCAATTCTCATCACCACGTGGTGGCTAACGACTGTCTATAGCTCATTCAGGGATGATGCCTCTTTTCTGCTCCACACATCCATGAATGGTGAAGGTGCACTTACATACATGTAGACTCATACACATAAAATTAAAATAATAAATAAGCCGGGACTGGAGAGATGGCTCAGTGGTTAAAGAGCACTGCTGTTTTGCAGAGGACCGGGTTTGATTCCCAGCACATCTAAGAACATCTTTGAACTCCAGTTCACGGGAATCCGCCCGACACCTTTCTGACCTCCATGGCATTGCAGGACACGGGTGCACAAACCTGCATGCGGACAGTGTATTCATACACATGAAAAATAATAAATAATAATAAATAAAAATTAAAAAAACAAGCCAAAATTTAGGGGTAGGGTACATTCCTGTGATCCTCAGAGATATGAGGCTGAGGCAAATGGATTGCAAGTTCCAGCCCAGCCTGGACTACAGAGTGAGACCTGTCTCAACAAACTGAACCAACTAACCAACCAACAAGCAAAGCTACTGTAAAGAGTAAGCCAGTGTGGTGGTGTATCATTATCCCCGCCTTGGGAGGCCGCAAGGCAGTGGCTCTCTGGCCAATGGAGGCCCAGCCCTGGTCTACTATAGTGAGTTCCAGGCCATCTGGGGCTAACTTGTCAGATAAGGAGAGCGAGAGGCAGGAGGAGGAGAGCGATGGAGCGAGGAGGAGGCAGGAGGCAGGAGGGGGGAACAGGGGTCCCACAACTCAGTTGTTCAGCACCTAGCCGAGGTGTGGTGGCGCAACGCCTTTAATTCTGCACCTTGGGAGGCAGGCCTGGTGGTGTTTGTGAGTTCAAGGCCAGCCTGGTCTACTGGCCGCCGTTTCCGGGACCCGTCTGGGGCTCACACAGGGGACCCTGTCTCGAAAAAGACGCAAAAAAAAAAAAAAAAAAAGACCATGCATTAAGCTGGGTGTGGTGGCACACGCCTTTAATCCCAGCACTCGGGAGGCAGAGGCAGGCGGATCTCTGTGAGTTCAAGGCCAGCCTTGTCTATACAGTGAGAATTCCAGGACAGCTGGGGCTGTAGGGAAACCCTGTCTCAGACCGAAGAAAAAAAAAAAAAAAAAAGACCATGCATTGAGTGATTACACTATAGGTTCCGCTCCCACAACAATGGGGATCATCTCCCCGGATTCTCACCTCCCCATACTCACTTCCTTGTTCTCTTTATTTAAAGATTTCCACAAGAGCCGTATTATACATAGAGATGTATTAAATTGGGTGGGACAAGTGGGGAGGAGGTGCAGATAGGGGAGGGAATCTAAATACCAAACTATATTGTATAAAAGTTGAATAAAAAAACAATAAAAAATTAAATTAGAAAAAATATTCCACAAGAAACAGGTATTGCTTTGTCAGAAAGTAGATGTCTTTTGAAAGAAAAGATCCTGGCACAGCAAGAGAGTGTCAGAGCAGCCAGCACAGAGCAGCAGGGTGCGGCGCAGATGAGCCCCATCCCAGGGCGGGAAGAGGCAGAAGCCCATGGGGTCCTGGAGCTGAGAGGCTCTGGGGCTGGATGGCACTTCCGGAGGGGACCACAAGGGGGCAGCCACAGGTTGGGAGGGGAGGTGCTGAGGAGGTCCCCACAGTGACCAGGACAGGCAGGGCAAAGCGGGAACATCCAGAAAGGGACCAGGGATGTGAGCACAATCTGACTGTGACTTCCGTCACCCCATGGGTCACCAGGGTTGATTTGGATGGCTAGGCGGGTATCCCCTTCCTCCCTGAAAACACTGTTTCCAGGCCTTTAATCCCAGCACTCAGAGGGAGGAGGCTGGAGGATTTCTGTGAGTTCAAGGCCAGCCTGTTCTACATAGTGAGTCCAGGCCAGGTGGGGCTACAGGGAGACCCTGTCTCAAAAAGACCAAAATAAATAAATAAATAAATAAATAAATAAATAAATAAATAAATAACGAGCATGTGCATCGCTCTCAAAGCCGCACGTCCGGCCTCCTTTGTCGTGGTGTGTAAGTTGCTGTGCTCCGCTGCTACAGCCTCCAAATAAGCTTTAAAGGCCCAGAAAGGAGCCAGGAGGACAAGGAGGATGTGCGAGTTGGGGGTGGGAAGCACCACAGCAGGGAACTGTGCAGCCGCCTAGACGTAGGGGTGTCTACACAGCCACCTAGATGTGGGGGTGTCTACACAGCCACCTAGATGTGGTGGTGTCTACATATCCACACAGTTGTGGGGGTGTCTACACAGCCACCTAGACGTGGGGGTGTCTACACAGCCACCTAGATGTGCGGGTGACTACACAGCCACACAGACGTGGTGGTGTCTACACATCCACACAGTTGTGGGGGTGTCTACACAGCCACACAGTCGTGGGGGTGTCTACATAGCCACCTAGATGTGGGGATGTCTACATAGCCACCTAGAAGTGGGGGTGTCTACACAGCCACCTAGACGTGGGGGTGTCTACACAGCCACCTAGACGTGGGGGTGTCTACACAGCCACCTAGACGTGGGGGTGTCTACACAGCCACACAGACGTGGTGGTGTCTACACATCCACACAGTTGTGGGGGTGTCTACACAGCCACACAGTCGTGGGGGTGTCTACATAGCCACCTAGATGTGGGGATGTCTACATAGCCACCTAGAAGTGGGGGTGTCTACACAGCCACCTAGACGTGGGGGTGTCTACACAGCCACCTAGACGTGGGGGTGTCTACACAGCCACCTAGACGTGGGGGTGTCTACACAGCCACACAGACGTGGTGGTGTCTACACATCCACACAGTTGTGGGGGTGTCTACACAGCCACCTAGACGTGGGGGTGTCTACACAGCTACACAGTCGTGGGGGTGTCTACATAGCCACCTAGATGTGGGGGTGTCTACATAGTCACCTAGAAGTGGGGGTGTCTACACAGCCACCTAGACGTGGGGGTGTCTACACAGCCACACAGATGTGGGGGTGTCTACACAGCCACACAGACGTGGGGATGTCTACACAGCCATATTACACAGAGGTGGGGGTAGGAAGACAAGCCTTACGGTCTCTGGAGGCCTTGCTACTACTGGCTTTGGAAAGGTGAGAAGACTGGTGGGGGCTAAGAGGGAAGGTCAAGGCCTGGAAGGAGGGCAACAGGTGATATAGGGCTGGCTTGGCTGGGAGACAGGATGGCGGAAGTGAGGTGTAACTGTGGAAACGGGGTCCTGAAGGGGCAGGAGCAGGAATGCGCATGGGGGAAGCCTGTCAGATGACCTGAATTTACATCCTTCCCTGGCCTCAGTCTTCCCACCGGACCAACTGGAATAAGGCCTTACCTCAAAGTGCTGTTAAAACAGGCATATGTGCCTGGCACAAGTGAACATCCCATAACCATCAGCTGCTTTTCTGGGCATGAAGGAGGGGGTCTCCTGGACAAGACAGGGGGCATTCACCCACTGTGGTACAAGGAAACGACTGGGACCGGTTTCACGAGGTGGGGAGGAGAGGCTGGGGGAAGGCGCTGGTCTTTCAGGGAACAGCAGGCAAACAGCGGGGCTGGCCTTGGCGACCCCTAACTTTCCACCTCTGAGTTTATAATCTTCGTCTGCACAGAGCAAAGGCCTACTTGACATCCCAAACAAGCCTGACATATAGGAGCTACTCAGGAGAGTTCTCCCAGCTGGCCTGGGACTCACTCTGTAGACCAGGCTGGCCTTGAACTCACAGAGATCTGCCTGCCTCTGCCTCCCGAGTGCTGGGATTAAAGGTGTGTGCCATCACGCTGGGTTAGGAGAATTCCTTTTTTTTCTTTTTAATTATTTATTTTTTTTTTAGGAGAATTCTTTTTTTTTTTTTTTTTGGCCTTTTTGGGACAGGATCTCCCTGTAGCCCCATCTATCCTGGAATTCGCTCTGTAGACCAAGCTGGCCTTGAACTCACAAAGATCCGCCTGCCTCTGCCTCCCAAGTGCTAGGATTAAAGGCGTGTGCCACCACGCCCAGCAGCTCTTAACTGAACAAGTGCACCAAAGGGCTCCTGACCGATAGACCCAGGGCTCTCCTATACCCTCTGACCAAGTAGGCCACACAAGCGGGTACCTGTCAACTCCACAAATGCCAACGAAATCCACGGGACTCCTACCATACCTGTTCCACCTAACAAAGATCAGCCATCGAACCCTGACTAAAAATCAAGCACAAAGCCAGCTGCTCCCTGAACCGGGAACAGAGCAGGTGAAGCTGCGCGCAGGAGCAGAGAACAGAGGGTGACACGGCTCTGGCAAACGCTGGTCTCTCTCCCAGCCACAGGGGTGGGGAGCAGGAATCTGCACAGGGTAGACGCTCCACAGGTAGGAAGGGAAGTCAGAGGCCCCCAGAGGCAGAACGCTGGTTGTAAATGCAGGGCTTAGGGCTAAACCAGATCAAAAGAATTAGGAGGGAGAAGATGGGGGACAGTCCTGAGAGGGAGGGTTCCCACAACAAGGGAAGTCACCTGGGAACAGTGACCCAGCAGTGACCTGGTGCCTGACCCTCCAGGACCTGCGTGCCCGACCCTGCCCTCACCTGCTGCTGGGCCTGGATCCTCATGTACTCTGCCCGTTGCTTGCTGTGTTTGCCTTTGTCAGGGCTGCCTGCTGGGCTCTGAACTGCCTTCAGCCGAGAGGCTCCTGGAGTCACCACCTTCATGGGTGGCACATTGCCACCACCACTCTGTGGAAAGAGAGACAGGGCTGAGGTGGGGGGACAGGCCTGTGTGGAGCAGTAAGCACTGGGTGGAGTCTCTAAGATCAGGACTTCCTCAAGGAGACCCCTCCTTGGCTCCACTTTCCCTCTGAGCCCAATACAAGGCCTCTCTTCAGGAGACAGGCAGCCTAGGCCCTGTCCTGAGTGAGAACTTGTCTGTGGCTTTCCCGAGCAGCCCAAGGAAAGCTACTTCTGCCAGGGTCCCAGCACCACTGGGCTCCTGGCAAATGACACCATCCCGGTCCGGGGGACACAGAGTTGGAATGGGGGGATGTCTCTAATGACAGAGAAAATAGCCTCGGGCCCATACCACCCCAGAACAGGAGACTAGAGGTCAGGTTTCCTTGGAGACAGGAAATCTGGCCTCCTTGCCACCCCTCATGTGACAGGCCTGCCCAGAGAGACTCTGGGGATCCAGAGGCGCAATCAGAGAAATGACAGTGACAGAGAGAGTCAGAAACAGGAGAGGGGGCAAGGGGTGGAAAGAGGAGAAAGCTTTATTCTCTGGCTTACAGGGAGCAGAGGGACAGACCCCACTTGGCTCACGCCCAGGCTTGGGGGCTGAGTCTTGGATGGGCCGGCTTCCCGGCCACCCCTGGCTCTGCCCAGAGACCCTGGCCTCCCAAGCAGGCTCCCAGAAGGTGGTGGGCTGAGCAGTCAGTGAGGATGAGAGCGGTAGGTGGATCTCCTGAGGTCTCCTTCCGAAGGCTCAGACACTGCAGCAGGAAGGTGACAGGGGAAGACAGGAGAAATGCAGCCACCTGGGGGCGAGGATACAGGGGGGGGAGGCTGCCTGGACACTCGACGGTGGGGTGGGCATCCATTTCTCTCAGAGTGGCTTCCAGTTCCTGGAGTGTCTCCTCCAGGCTGTCCATCCGCAGGGGGGCGGTACGTTCTTCTGTGCTTCCTGGGCTGGAAGCCCGCTGTCCTCCATTACCAACTTGGGCATCACATCCAAGGTCCCTGGGGGTCTCCACTGAGTAGGTCTCAACAGTAGCAGGCTTCTGAGTCTCCTCTAGGGCTAGTGCCCAAGGACAAGGATCTCTGGATCCTGCATAGTCCAGGCCCTGTAGAACTGGTTCATTTCTGGACACTTGGCTGGGCCTGGACCAGAAGGCCTCAACTGCTAGTCCCGGCAAGGCCTGTGAGCCATCCTGAGCCCTCCCATTGCCAGTCAGGGTCTGGGCTCTTGGTGTGGGGGCAGTCCTGAGACCCAGTTCCTCCAAGCTGGTCTCTTGCAGGGAGGAAGAACTGGAAGTACATTCTGTCAGGATGATCCGAGGGACACAGAAGGCCCTGGGACCTGAGGTGGCCTGGGTGGGGGACAGAAAGTGAGGAAGAGTGTGATTCCTGTAGACCAAATCCTGAGCTGGGATGGGGCTAAAAGATGGATGAGCCCAGTCCCTTCCTCTCACAGATGGGAAACTGAGGCAGAGGAGGTCCTGATGATGTCACCCAGGAGGCAAGCCTGAGTCTACAGTGCAGGCATCTTTGCACCCCACCGCTTAGCTTCCTCCTTCCTGCCAGTTGCAGAAGGATGGGAGTGTGTTCCTTTTCCATCACCCAGGTTAAACCTGCAAGCAAGTCTCCGGGTTCGTCCCGTGAGCTTGCCCATCTATGCAATGGGACAGTAATATGGGATGTGTGGCAAACGGAGTCCATAAGGCCACTGTCTTAAGTGCATCAGGTATATAAGTGCCTAGTGCCATGTGACCAAATACAAGCTGCTGGCTGACTTGAACTGAACAACTGAGACTCTCAGCTGTGTAGGCAAAGAGCAGATCCTGGACTCGGCTTCCAAAGTGGGGCCTTCATCTTCATCTTGGCTATGAGCTCCTGGAGCTCCGCAGCAGAGGGGCAGAGCTCCCCCTTGGCTTGCTCCTCTGCTTCACACTTGCCCAGAGTTCCCACTGGGCACCTATTTCTGTGCGTGCACCCTTGGCTCTGGCAGAGGCCCAGGACACGAGGCCCTGGCAACCCCGTAAATCTGAGTGGATTGGCCCCTAACTCCAAGTACCAGTCCCTGCCAGGCACTGTGGTAAGTGTCCTCATCTTCCGTGCTTCCTGCACCCCACGAAATGATTACCACTCTCCTTGTCGCCTCTTCAGAGTTGAGGGGTATTATGCGACTCGAACCCTGTCTGATCCTCAGCTAGTTAGTGGTAGAGCCAGGATTTGAAGCCTGAGTCCAAGTCCAGTGCTCTGTACACCTCAGGAGCTCTGAGGAGAACCCTGCCACCCCTCCCAAGGGAATCCCCCCAGCCCTGCCACTGCTTACCTGGAAGTGGGGTGTACACAGGGAAGGCAGAGAGGGCCCTGCTTGCCAGGCTCCTCTGCCTAACACTGGCACAGAACGCAGAGAGATAGCCAGGAGGAGTCTTTGCTTGCTGGGCCCTCTCAGGACTGGGCCCAGAACCAGAAGAGGGCAGAACTGGGTATCCGGCCCGGCCATCAGGAGGTTCTCATCCACCCTGCTCAGCCCAACGGGTCCTAGACCTACAGACAACACTGTCCACTTTCTGATGCCTGTCTGATCCCCTGCCAGGAGTCCAAAGGCCACTAGGCCTCAAGCCAGGCCACCATCCCAGTGGCTGCCATCACGGACTCCACCGTGGGCCAGGAAGAACCACACAGGAAGGGGACGCTGTGTGTGCACAGAAGGCTATTCCTCCCAGAAGACAGATCCACCTGGCCCAACCTGGCCAGGCAGAGGAGAGATCCCGGACCTTCCCACCCTCCTCCCTGCCAAGCACTCGCCCTAGAGTGCAGACAGCAGGTCCACCCCCAAATTCCCAAGAAAAAATTAAAGAGGAAATAAATGTAGCAGGAAAGCACCAAAGGCTGAAGTCAGAGAGAACGGACTTCTGAACGCTGAAAGACAGAACCAAAATCCAGGGGAGGCCATGAGCCTCTTCCATCCCAAGCTCCCTGCCCAAAGGAGCAAGATGGCGATGGGGCAGGGGAAGGTGGCAGGAAAGTCATTCCCCTGGTCTGTTGTGCCCTCCTTCCCTCCCAGTGCAAGGCAGAGACTCGTAGGAGAAGCAGAGCCCCTTCCCCGGCATGAGCTACGGAGCAGGACGGAGGGGGTGGGGACCAGGCAAGGGGTCAGGACAAGGTCAGTCTGAGTTGGACCCAAACTCATTTCCTGAGCAAGATCAAATTCTGAGATTGGCCCAGGACAACTGCAGGCTTGGGCCTGGCCCAAACTCAGGCTACAAATGGGAACAAAACACCCATGGAACCAGACAGAACCAGGCCTGGACACCCAGGCCGTGGTGTCTCAGGGGATGACCCTCAGGAAGCCTGAGGGAAGGACAAGTTGTGCAGTTGTGCAGTGCCCGTGGCGTGTGCAGGAGGGTGAGTCCCCGGGCGTGAAGCTGGAGCAGTGGCCAAGGGGCTGGCGTGGATCACGTGTTAGCAGGTTAGCATGAGGTGCGGAAAGGAAGCTGTGGAGGCACAGGCAGAAAGAGCTGTGAGAGGTGCGGGGAGCCCGTTACCTTCCGTGGGGAGCCCGGGGCCGAGCCCCCAGGCGACCCTAGGTCCTGGGGGGACAGCAAGGTGGGGATCGGCTGGCGGCGGGGCGTGGGGGGGAGGGAAGATACTGAGCTTCTCTCAAATACCTGGGGAGCAGAAGGGTGGGGCAGGTTTGGAGGAGGGGATCTAGGGAAAATCTGGGTATTGGCTGGATACCCAGGCACCTATGGAGGGTGGCACAAGATGGCATGGGCCCAGCCTCACCCCTTGGCCCTTCACCATGGCCATTGGCTGGCTGTGCTTCCATTCCGCAGGGCCCTGTCTGTCCAGGGGCTCCAGCATGGGACAGGGGCTGCTAGAAACTTTGCAATCCCTCGCTGGCAGTACTGGGAGAGTCTGAACCCTAGGGCACTAGGGTCTCTAACATGCTGGTATCAGAATATTAAGGTGTGAGGGTCCTATAGTATTAGTTCCCCTGTGGATCCCGGGGGTAGGTCTCAGCACCCAATGAGCTCAGAGCATGCAAATCTGGGGCTTTTATATAAAACTCAGACCTGCCAGGAGGGACTTTAGGGACCCCCCTCCCCCACGCATTCTACGGTAGGAAAGAAAGGAGGAAAGAAAAATGGGTCTTGGGACCTGCACTTTTCTACCTGCCCAATGCCTGTTGCCTGGCCCTGAGGCAGGCCCGGCCCCAGGCCCTGGTTGTGGCCTTGGTCAGTCACACCTGACCCACCTCCAGCTCAGCAATGATTCGATCCTCATCGTCTTCGTCCTTGATGGCCGAGGCCATGATGGGTGGTGTGGAGGCGGGACGGGCCACCTCGGACACGGCCCGGCGCAGCTTCACCTGAGGCTTCTGGACCTCCAGCTCCTCAGACTCAGCCTTCTGCAAAGCCCAGGTGCCCCATTAAGCCCAGGCTGCCCTCCCTCCAGCACTGGCTCACCCCCCACCTACTCTGGCTCCACTTGTTCCCTGTTAGGAAAGGCCTCTTGGATTAGGACAATAGACACCCCATGGATCCCAAGCTAGAAGTCAAGTTGAATTACACTGTTCCTCTTATGGAGTGTGCCTGAAGATTATCTCAGGTTCTCCTCAAGCCCCTGGGCCCTCACCAAGTGGGTGTGTACCTTGATGAAGGTGGAGTCCTTCTTGCTGGTGACCACTACCTCTCCAGTGCGGGTGGTGGTCAGGCCGTGGGAGGAAGGGAAGCTCCGGCGAGGAGGGGGTGGCGGGGGGGATTTGGAAGGTTTTTCCGTGCGGTAACGGGGTACTGTGAGCTCATCTGCAAACAGTGAGGAGCTGGGGTCAGGGACGTATCACCCTGGTGTTCACATGTGCTCACTTCACCAGGGATGACCGGGAGGAGAGGGCAGCTCACTGGAGAAGTGGCAGGGGCTTCTCCATGCCAGCCGCCCCTTCAACTCGACCTGCTTCCTTCAACAGTACTCGAAGCCATTGCTTCAAAGTGTGGCCCATGAACCGGGAGGACTGCAGCATCTGGGAGCTTGTCAGACTGGTTCTCAGGTCCCTTGTCCTCACTGCTAATCCAGCATGGGCATTCTGACAGATCCCCAGGGATTCATAGCCATGTTCAAGCTTGGGACTTTGTGCTGCTCCTATCTGTCTCCTGCACACAGCTGCCCCAGTGCCCTGCCACACTCAAGAGCTTCATCTTTTCTCCAAGGAGCCCCTGGCCCCCAACTCCTTCTCCTCATTGGTTTCCATGGCAACCTGCTGAAAGGTCAAAGCATGCCACCCCTTGCCTTTGATATCCCAGCAGCTCTCCACCACCCAAGCTAGTCCAAGCTCCTACTCTAGAACCCTCTGCCCCTGCCAACCTCTTGGCCTAGCTCTCCATCACCACCCAGCTTGGACCACGTTTGGCAAAGACTCTCATCCCATTCGCACTCCACGCACTTGCCATTCTGCTCCCTGGAAGATGCAGTCACTGGCTGGGAAGTACCTGTTCATTCCTAAGCCCTCTCCTCTGGGAAGGGCTCCCTGATCACCCAGGGTCCCCTCTAGGACTGTACAGCTCCAGCCTACCTCACAAGGTACACTTAGTCCCTATGTTCTCTTTTCTAGGAGCACATTAAATGAGGCCTTGGACAGATTACTTAAAAATTTGGAGTCTTAGCCGGGTGTGGTGGCGCACGCCTTTAATCCTAGCACTTGGGAGGCAGAGGCAGGCGGATCTTTGTGAGTTCAAGGCCAGCCTGGTCTACAGAGTGAGTTCCAGGACAGCTGGGGCTACAGAGAGACCCTGTCTCGAAAAGACAAAAAAAAAAAAAAAATTTGGAGTCTTGATATCCTCATTGTAAGGTGAGATTGACAGTATTTGCCTTCTGCAACTGGTGCAAAGTCCTAAGGACCAAGACCCAGAAGGCACCTATAGTAAGTGCCTGGGAAATGAGACAGCTCGACCTGCCATTAAATTCTGAGTATGGGGGCTAGAGAGATGGCTCGGCGTTTAGAGCACTGGCTGCTTTTGCAAAGGACCCGGGTTTGAATCCCAACACCTACATAGCTAACCACCATTCTAACTCCACTTCCAGGGGATCCAAACCCTCTTCCAAGTTCCCTGGGCATTGCATGACATGGCTGCACTTACATACATGCAGACAATACATTCATAAACATACAATAAAAATAATAAATGAAGTATTAAAAAGAAAATCCGAGTATGGGCTGGCAAGATGGCCCAGAGAGTGAAGGTACTTGCTGTACAAACCTGATGATCTGACTTCAATCCCAGGATCCCATGGTGAAAGGAGAGAACCGGCTCCCACAGTTGTCCTCTGACCTCCCCGCATGCACTGTAGTATGCACAAGCATGCATGTGCATGTGTGCAGTTGCACACATGCATCCAAGGGGAATCCAGTGGTTTCTTTTGACCTCCATGGGCATTGCATGACACCAGTGCACTTACATACATGCAAGCAATATGCTCATACACATAAAATTAAAAAAAAAAAATTTAATTCCGAGGGGCTGGAGAGATTGCTCAGAGGTTGAGAGCACTGGCTGCTCTTACAGAGGACCTGGGCTTGATTCCCATCATCTACATGGCAGCTAACAACCATCTGTAACTCCAGTTCTAGGGAATTGACACTTTCTTCTGACCTCAGAGGGCATTGCACAACACAGCACACTTACATACATGCAGGCAACACACTCATGCACATAAAAAATAAAAACGGGGCTGGAGAGATGGCTCAGCAGTTAAGAGCACCAACTGCTCTTGCAGAGGACTCGGGTTCTATTCCCAGCACCCACATGGCAGCTAAGAACAGTCTTTAACTCCAGTTCCAGGGGAATCCGATGCCCTCTTCTGACCTCTGAGGCATTGCACAATGGGTGCACCAACCTACATGCAGACAGTACATTCATACACATAAAAAATAATAAATAAAAAAATAGTTTTTTTTAAATAAAATATTCTTTTAAAATTCTGAGCTCCCTAAAAGTAAGCACTGACTTCTCTCTCCCCAAAGCACCTGACACAATCAGTGTTGATAGAAGAGATGCATGAACCACTGATGGCCACACCTCTGGTTCAGAGGTGGCCTGCCTGCCATCCTGCAGGCTTGGAGCTCAGAACCCTGGTCATCACTGGCTGTATCAGTGCAGCCTGGCTCACACATGCTCAGGCAGGGTGGGCAGATGATCACTCTGCCTGGATGTTCATGTGCCCTGTACGAGGTTCCCAGCAGCAGTGTGAAGAGCCCTGGCTGGAGTCCTGCTTCCTTTGTCCTGTCCCCCACTCTCTTCAGTGGCTGAAGGCTGGCTGCTGGGGGGCTAGCACCCCTTTTCTCTGGCAGCCTTTCCACCATGATGTTCACTTCCCAGTGCTTGGCCATAAGGATGGAACTCCCCGACTCTGGGGTCCCCTATGCCCATACCTGAACCTCTCCTCCCGCTGGGCTCTGTTCGGGGGGCTGCCTTCTGGCCATGGGGTGCCTTGGGGGGCTTGTGGTCCGGGGTGGGGACAGGGCCCGGGTGGGCCTTGCTGGCACAGTCCAAGTCGGGGATGGCCTTGAGTAGCTCAGCCTGTGTCTCCTCCAGCAGCCGGTTAATGTCCTTGGCACTGTACTGGGTCAGGGCTGCCCGCTTCTCTTCCCAGTCTCTCTCAGCAGCCTTGAGAGGAGAGGCAGAGGCAGAACCAGTGTCAGGACTCCTGTTCGTGACCCCCTGAGCTCCCAGGCTCAGCCCCTTCCCTAGCCATATGTGTAGAAGATAAAAAGGGAACCTCACGGAGATCCATCACTACCACCCCCACACCCCTCACCCTGGACCATCATCCTCCTACTGGGTGTTTCACATCGTGCCCAGGGATTAGGGAGGCCACCTTCATTAAACACTACATTCGGAGGCCCATTTCTGCCCATTCTATTCTCGTTGATTATGTAGCCCATTCTTTATGTGAATTTCATAGCGCTTTAATTATTATGGCTTTATAGTATGCTTTCTACCTTCTAGAAAGGTAAAAATCACCAACATTATCCACATCAAACTTCTGTTAGTGGAGTGATGTGTCTCCCATAAGAAAAAGGACTTGCGGGCTGGAGAGACGGCCTAGCGGTTAAGAGCACCGACACTCTTGCAGAGGACCCAGGTTCGATCCCCAGCACCCACATGGCGACTGAGAACTGTCTTTAACCTCCGCAGCATTGCACTACACGGGTGCACAGACCTACATGCAGACAGTACATTCATACACATACAAAAATAAATAAAATTAAAAAAGAAAAGAAAAAGGACTCATGTTCATTCAGCACCTGCTACTCTAGGATGATAATAAGAACTTGTGAGCCTAGCTTGTGCCCCATGCCCCAGCCCAGCACCTCAACAGATACAGCCTTGTCCACGCTTCTTTTGCCAGGAGCATCCAGGCCTTTGGTGGGGTTGCTGCCCTTGGGGGTCAAAGGAGCTCCTTCAGCAGGACCACTCAGCTCATGGAGATTCAGTGGAGGACTAGGGGGTGGCATTTCAAAGTCCAAGCCCTTGCTGAAGTCTGTCTCGGCTGTCACTTTCTTGGGGGACTGGTTCAGGAGGTTGTTGGGGGGTGGCCACACACCCTCGTCCACTTGCCTAGCATTGGGAAAGTATGGAGCAGCTAGTGAGAGGTGGAGACCCCTCAAAGGGAACCTACTTGGGGGAAGTGGTTGTGAGGAAGAGGGTTCTGGGTTCCTGCAGGAGAGATGGGAGAGCCGGGGGAAGCGGGAAGCGGAAGCCAAGGCAGTAACGTGCGCATGCAGGGGTCACAGGTCAGAGTTCAAGAGCAGTTCTGGCCAGCATACCACTGACTTCTGAGGAATCGGGTGTTCCTAAGGGCCTGGGTCCAGTCTGTAGCACCATAGGAAATCAGAGATCAGGTAGAGACTGACCTTCGGATCTGGGCCAACGTGTCGGTGACGCCCCGGCAGCGCTTGAGAAGCCCATCCAGGCGCTGCGGTTCCTCCTTCAGGAATTTCACAGCCTCCACCTCCACACGCAGCACCACCCGCATCTTGCTCTGCAGGCCTGGGAAGTGAGCTGAGGGGCAGGAGGAGTGAGCTGGCTGGGAGGGAGTACGAGGGACTGGCAGCACTGGCGGGAAGCACAGCAGAGCCCCATCCAGCCGCCCTCACTGGTGCAGACTCACCCTTGAGCTCCGTCAGTGTCTCCCCAAGCTGCTTCAGCACCAGCGCCTTCTCTTCCAGCTCGGGGCCTGGCACCAGCCGGTGGTTATGGGCCACGTCCCTCTGGATCTTTTCCACCGACTTCTCCAGATCACTGCAGCCACAGAGACACCCTCTCAGCCCCTCTGGCCCCAGCCCAGCCCCCTGAAATTGAGCAGCTGGAAAGAAATCAGGCCACCAATCAGATGAAAATGAAAAGGTATAGCCAGATGTGGTAGCTCACTACTGTAATCTCAGCGCTTGGGAGACTGAGGCAGAAGGACTACCACAAGTTTGAGGCTAGCCTGGCCTACATAGTAAGATCCTGACTCAAAAAAAAAAAAAATCAGTCAGGAGTGGTGGCCCATGCCTTTAATCCCAACACTCGGGAGGCAGGCAGATCTCTGTGAGTTCAAGACCAGCATGGTCTACATAGAGAGCTCCAGGCCAGCTGGGACTAAAGGGAGATCCTGTTTCAAAAATATATTAAAAACAAAAAAATCAAACAAACAATAGTTAAAACCCAACTACCAGGCAACATGCTTAGGTGAAATCGGAAATGCTGAATCTCAGAGATAAGACCTTCAAAGAGCTCCCTAAAGGTATCTTGGCACCCAGAAGCAGCCCTAACCTACAGCAACATGAGCACAGTTCTCCCTCCCTGGCAGTCTTGGACTGTCACTGTTTAAGGAAGAGGCAGAGAGCCCAGCCGCCTAGCACAGCTTTAAAGAGCCGGAAGGCAGCTGTGGGTGTCTTTGAGGGCACAGCCATGCCATTACTGCTGACCCTACCCACTCAGCCTCTTTCCTTGAGGCCAAACTGTTTCAGGTTTTCAGCGGGTTTATACTACACACGGATCTTTTTTTTTTTTAAGATTTTTAAAAATATTTTATTTATTTTTTTGTGTGTATGAGTGTACTGTCTGCATGCAGGTTTGTGCACCCGTGTGCACCTGTGTTGTGCAATGCCGTGGAGGTCAGAAGAGGGTCTCGGATTCCCCTGGAACTGGAGTTACAGATGGTTCTCAGCCGCCATGTGGGTGCTGGGGATCGAACCGGGGTCCTCTGCAAGAGCAGTCGGGTCTCTTAACCACTAGGCCATCTCTCCAGCCCCTACACACAGATCTTAAAAGATCCCATTGTATCTTCCTAAAATGTAAACTGGGAGCCAAGCATGGTGACACGTACTTGTTATCCCAGCACTTGGGAGGCTGAGGAGGATCAGGAGTTTAGGGCTAGCCTGGGCAACATACACAGCAAGACTCTGTCTCAAAAACTAAAATAAGGGGGCTGGAGAGAGCGCTCAGTGGTTAAGAGCACTGGCTGCTTTTGCAGGACTGGGGTTCGATTCCCAGCACCCACATGGTAGCTAACAACTGTCCAGCTCCAGGGGATCCAACACCTTCTTCTGACCTCTGTGGACACTACATGACAGGGGTATACTTCCATACATGCAGGCGATACTTAAAAATAATAAATAAAATGTTTTTTTTATTTTTAAATTTTTTAAAATTTATTTTCATATGTGTATGAATGTATTGTCTGCATGTAGGTTGGTGCACCCATGTCGTGCAATGCCAAGGAGGTCAGAAGAGGGTATCAGATTCCCCTGGAACTGGAGTTAAAGACAGTTTTCAGCCGCCATGTGGGTGCTGGGGATCGAACCAGGGTCCTCTGCAAGAGCAGTCGGCACTCTTATCCGCTAGGCTATCTCTCCAGCTCCAAATAAAATATTTTTTAAAAACTGAACTAAAATACTCAAAGCAGATCAAGTTTCCACCCTTTACACTAAGCTGTAAACATGAGGGTGTGAGGGAGATGGCTCAGTGGGCTCTGCTTCCTGTGGAAGCATGTGGACTGGAGTTCGGATCCCCTCGTAAAAGCACAGCACAGCACAGCAGTGGGCATCTTTAGCCCCAGTACTGGGAGAGTTGGGGGCGAGCAGAAACAGATTCTGGGGGCTTGCTGGCCAGCTCAGGTTCAGTGAGAGCCACTGTCTAAAAAAGTAAGGTAAGCTGGGCGTGGTGGCGCACGCCTTTAATCCTAGCACTTGAGAGGCAGAGGCAGGCGGATCTCTGTGAGTTCAAGGCCAGCCTGGTCTACAGAGTGAGTTTCAGGACAGCTGGGGCTATAGGGAGACCCTGTCTCGAAAACAAAACAAAACAAAAAAACAAAAAAAAAAGTAAGGTAGACAGACAGCAATAGAGAAATTCAACTTCTCATACACACATGCTTACAATACACACATCCACACAATAAATAAATGTAAAAAATAAGACAGGTATGGTGACATATGCCTTTAATCCCAGCACTTGGGAGGCAGAGGCAGGTGGATCTCTATGAGATCAAGGCCAGCCTGGTCTCCATAGGGAGTTCCAGGCCAGCTCGGACTACAGTGAGACCTTGTCTCAAAAAAGACAATAAATAAATAAATAAATAAATAAATAAATAAATAAATAAATCCTAAATGGATCCATCATCTTAAGGCTAAACCCCAAAGCCCCCAGTACAGCCAAGAAGGGCCCATGCATTGAAAACGGCTGCACAATCAGCAAGATCTGAACTCCAGCTCCCGCTCCACTTTCTGGTACAATTCCCTGTCTCTTGGCCTCAATCTTCTCACTCAAAAAATGGGTGCCCTGGAGCTGGTGAAATGGCTCAGTGGGGAAGGGCGCTTGCTGCCGAGACCAATGGCTTCCACAAGTTGTTCTCTGACCACCACATGAGTACTGTGGTGCATGCGATAAATAAATGAATGAATATGCTAGGAGTGCCTCCCTGGTGGCCACTGTAAGGATGAAAAGAGCTAATGGTCCCTGACGTTGCTCTTGCTTCTCCTGCAGCTGCATCACCACCCCTACCTGGCTTGCTTCTGCTTAGGCCACTCAGAGCTCCTCTGAAGTCCTGATAGGTACTGCCCTCTCTGGCCCTTTAAGTTATGTGATATTCTCTACCTAGAATGTTCCACATGTGCACATGCACGTGGACAAACACACACATGCACACACATTTCCACATTAATTTCATCTGAGATCTCAAAGAAAAGCTCTCCCACAGTCCCTCCCCTCAGGGTTGAGGGGTCTTCTGCCTTGCAAACCCCTGAAGCTCCTCTTTGCCGGCCCCTAGCTCCAGACAGACAAGAATTATGTCTTCCGGATTCATCTCTGTTTCGCAGCACCTGGTACTCTGCCTGCTGCAGAGAAGATGCCTGGTATATAATTGTGGAATAACTGAAGAAGTGAGAGGAATAACTGCTACAGGCAGGTCATCTCAATCCTGCCCTGAGTCCTGGCATCCCGAGCCACAGGCAGGACTTTATATATACATTCCTGTCAAGTCCCATCTGTTGGATTTCGGCTCCACAGTCCAGGTGTGAATAACTTAAATCTGTTCTACCACCTGACATGTCTGCATCAAACAATCTTGTCAGCATGCCTTAGACATCTTCATCCAACTAGAGGATAAAAAAATCCAGGGCAAAAATCCCGAGACTCAGCACTACCAGTTAAAGCACTACCTTGCTTATTAAGCACTTCCGGTATGCCAGATGTCACATCAGCCCGATATGTTCATTGTCTTAAAACAAATCCTGGAGGTGGGAACATTACTTCCAGCTAACAACATGGACAAATAGTGGTTCAAATATTAGACTACATTACCCAGC
The DNA here is from genome assembly GCA_009823505.1 of Rhizomys pruinosus. NCBI lineage: Eukaryota > Metazoa > Chordata > Mammalia > Rodentia > Spalacidae > Rhizomys > Rhizomys pruinosus. The sequence goes on from VZQC01013897.1 coordinate 236,651, forward strand.
TTCCCTTGCAGTCAGAAGTGTGCTTTTGGCTGAAGTCTATTCAGTGGAATATGGATGGAAAGGGGCACATACTGTTTCCAGACCTAGTACATAAAGATCTCCCATGTAAGTTCCCGCCATACCCTCACACCCCTTCTGGTTGGCTACAAAAGCCATGACCTTTTGTGTGATCTTAGGAGGTGCATGCTGAAAAATGGCAGAACCCCCACAAGCTTGGGTCCCTGCTAACCCATCTACAATGATTCCTGAGAAAAAAAGATATATCTATTACTTTTTTTTCTTTTGATACAGGATCTCATATGTCCCAAGCTGGCTGAGGATATGAAGCTGAGAAGATCTAGACCTTCTGCTCTTCCTGTCTCCCTCCCAAGTGCTGGGATCACAGGCCTGCACCACCACGCTCAGTTTAATGTCTGTTACTTTTTTTTTTTTTTTTTTTTTTTTTTTTTATTTTCGAGACAGGGTCTCCCTGTAGCCCCAGCTGTCCTGGAACTCACTCTGTAGACCAGGCTGGCCTTGAACTCACAAAGATCTGCCTGCCTCTGCCTCCCAAGTGCTAGGACTAAATGCATGCACCACCACACCCGGCTAATGTCTGTTACTTTTGAACCATTAAACAATTTAGGAGTTTATAGCAGCTGCCTTGACTAATAAGGTACCCCAAGACTTTGGCACTTAAAGGGGGAGGTGTGGGAGACTCGGAGATTAACTAGTACAAATCATCAACTATTCTGTGGCAGAGCACCATCTACTCACACTGGACTTCAGCCACTGCCTCTGCTGCATCCCATGTCTGTGCTGGACTAATGTCATATAGCTGCCGTCCTACCCAGCTCTCGCCCTACCACATGCGAAAGACCAGTTCTTTCTTGTTTATGTCCATGATACCCTGACTGGTTCAGGCCCAACCAGTTTCATAAACTGGTCATCCCCAAACACCACCTCAGGGAGAGAAGGGATCCTTATTTAAAAGAGGACCCCAGTGTGCTTTCAGCAGGACAGCAGTACAACTTACAGAGAGGGACCATCCGCCCACTTAGTCTCCACCTACACCTTGGTTTTCTGATCATTCAGTATGTCAAACTTGGGGAGGCTCTACGAATGAGTCCTAACTCACACAGACACTGACTCCTAAAAGGCTGAGGACTAGAGGCACAGGTGCCAGAGCTACACCAGCCATCTCGTATGTACACGGCCATGGGTTTTATTCCCAGCAATGAAAAAAGAAAAAAAAAATGTGCTTGGGTTTTCAAGGTCTGCATTTAGGATCAGGAAAGGAAGATTGGAATCAGTCAAAATAATTTGCAGGGCCAGGGCTGGAGAGATGGCCTAGCGGTTAAGAGTGTCGACCGCTCTTGCAGAGGACCCGGGTTCGATCCCCAGCACCCACATGGCGGCCGAAAACCATCTGAAACTCCAATTCCAGGAGAACTCCAGTTCCAGGGGAATCCGACACCCTCTTCTGACCTCCGTGGCATTGCACAACACGGGTACACAAACTTGCATGCAGACAGTACATTCATACACATACAGAAATAAATAAAAAAAAATAATTTGCAGGGCCAACTGCAAAATGAAAGTGTTGGGCTTAGTTAAAAAAAAATCATTCAGGGAGGCTGGAGAGATGACTCAACAGCTAAGAGTGTTTCCTGCTCTTCCAGAGGACATGAGTTCAATTCCTAGTACCCACATCAGATGGCTCACAACCACTTGTAACTCCAGTTCCAGGGGATCAAACACCTTCTTCTGTCCCCTGCAGATACCCCCAACATACATGGCATATTCTCTCTCTCTCTCTCTCTCTCTCACACACACACACACACACGCACACATATATATATAATACAAAATAAATATTTAAAAAAATCATTCAGAATCTCAGAACCATGATGGCAGAGCATTAGAGCGGGTATGACAGCATCAACTGTTCTGAGCACAGACTCTGTGAGCTCCACAGGTCACCCCTCCACAGAGTGAGTTTTCAGTCAGCAAAGGCAGATTCCAGGAGCCAACAGGCCTCTGTCAGCAAAGGGAGCCCTCAAGGATGATGTCCAACCAGAGCCCAAGTGTTTGGCTAGATAGACAAATGAGTGAGCCCAGCTGGATGAAACTAAGAAACCAAGAAACCAAGCCTTGATGGAACCAAGCCTTGAAGAAGCCAAGCCCTAAAGAAGCCAAGCCTTGAAGAAACCAAGCCTTGATGAAACCAAGCCTTGATGGAACCAAGCCTTGAAGAAGCCAAGCCTTGATGGAACCAAGACTTGAAGAAACCAAGCCTTGAAGAAACATAGCCTTGAAGAAACCAAGCCTTGATGAATGAAGCCTTGAAAAAACCAAGCCTTGAAGAAACCAAGCCTTGAAGAAACCAAGCCTTGAAGAAACCAAGCCTTGAAGAAACGTAGCCTTGAAGAAACCAAGCCTTGATGAAATGAAGCCTTGAAGAAACCAAGCCTTGAAGAAACGTAGCCTTGAAGAAACCAAGCCTTGAAGAAACCAAGCCTTGAAGAAACTAAGCCTTGAAGAAACCAAGCCTTGAAGAAACGTAGCCTTGAAGAAACCAAGCCTTGAAGAAACCAATCCTTGAAGAAACCAAGCCTTGAAGAAACCAAGCCTTGAAGAAACCAAGCCTTGAAGAAACCAAGGCTTGATGAAACCAAGCCTTGATGGAACCAAGCCTTGATGGAACCAAGCCTTGATCACCAGCAGGATACCAGGAAAGAAAGGCAGAGGAAAATGAAACAATAGCAAGTGAGCAGGGGCTGCAGCCAGAAAAGGGCCTTCTAGGACAGGCCAGAGCCACCACAGGGCTGGCATGTAGCTCAGCCCTTGCCTCACTCCAAAGAGTCAGGCATCGGTTCCAGGCTGGAGAACCCCACCAGCGGCACTTTCTCAGGTCATGGGCTCTCTACAGTGAGCAGTCTGAGTAATGGGTTTGATAAGGCATAGGAGGTGGAGCATCTGTGTGCTCCTAGAGAGCTAAAACCTCCAGGAACCCAGGGACCAGACACAAAGACCAGAGTATAAAGCCATCCTTTCATCTCTTCTGTCTCTGTGCTTTGATGGTTCCTTTAATTCCCCTTTAATGTCTCAGTCTCGTTCCTTTTGAAAATTCTGACCTAGCCCTTCTATGCAGAATGGAAAGAGACAAGGAAAGGACAGGAAGGTGGGAGAAATCAGGGATTCCTTAGAAGAGGGGATGAAGGCAGCTGGTCTGTTTGGACATCTGGCTGTGGCTATCACTAAGCTATCATATGACACTTGGACATGGTGGATGGTTGGAGTGGCTGCTGGTGGTTTATTCCAGGCAAGACGCCCCCTTACTTCAACTCATGACACCAGGAGAACTCTTGCCTTGGTCCCTGCTGAAATGTGCACCAGGCTGGGTGGGTCCCCAGGCTGGCCAGCTTACTTGGTTCCTTCGTGTTAAGCCCCTTAGTACAACTGAAGCTCTTGACTGCTTCAGAAAGAATGGGCCCAAATCTTAGTACTGAACACAGATGGGGACACTGAGGCACAAAAAGGGGCAGGAGCTGCCTTGATCACACAGCCCTCTGGTTCTGGGCTGTCTCTGGGTCCCCTATTGCCTTGTGTCACCATGAAGGGGGTCATAAGAAGATGCAATGGCTTTTCCTCAGCCCAAGTAATTGAGAGAAAGCTGCAGTGAGGTGGGGGTGCTGCTTCTGGAACATCTTCCTTCACAGGTGCCAGACAATGGAATTGTGGCCAGACAGCCATTTGCTAAATTTGGATCAGAGACTGTCTGTTAACCCTTCCATGCCTAAACTTTTGGGACGGGTTTTCTCCATTCCCATCCTCAAGAACACTAGAGCCAAGCTTCAGCGGTGCCAGGAAGGGAGAAGGGTTCTCCTTGGCTATGGCTGGCCTCAGGGATCAGGGAATGGGTATAATGGCAGTGGTGGTTAGCTACAACCTGGGCAGTCCACACACACCTGAAAGTCCACTTGCTTGCTCAACCCGAGTAAAGCGGCACAGGTTATAGGTCAGAAGGAAAGTGGCAGAAGACAGAGGAAAAACATAAGCTGTAGGCCACAGGAAGCAAGACCACAGAAAAGGCAGGCACAAGGCCAGAATAAAAGAAATCGAGCATTATGCCAGATGGTCAAAGGTTTGTAAGTTATACACAGGAGAGTGAAATCATACTTCAGAATAGACCAACGTCACCTGTGATTCCGAAGTAAAGGGGCTGGCCTCCCCTGGAAACCAGGCTGCAGGTCCCCGGGGCCGCGCCCCCCACCCTCCCTCTGCGGCAGGTCCAGCCTCACTTGAGCTGCTGAGTGATGAGTTCCTCATCGTTGAGGTAGCGCAGCCGCTCCTCCTCCACCAGGGTGCGCTGCCGCTGCAGCGGGTCCTCCTGCCGCCGCGCCGCCTCCGACACGCGCATGCTCAGCTCGGCCTCTGTGCGCTTCAGCAGCGCGCGCACCGACTCCTGGTTCTGGAGCTGCGGGACGCAAGGATGCACGCGTGGACTGGGTGGGAGGAGGACGAGGAGGCAGGTCGCAGGGGAAGGGCATGCAGAGGGCAGACTCCACAGACCACGCGGTGGGCGAGAGCTGTGGCGAAGGCGTGGCATGGTGGGGGTAGGGACTGAGGACCAAAGTTGGAACCGAGTGGAGATCCGGAGGGGAGAATAGAGACCGAGGAGAGCACAGAGCTCTACAGGGCTTCACACCACGTGCGGCGGCACCGCTGCGAGCCACAGCGAAGGGGTGGGACGGTGGGGGCGCAGATCAAAGTTAAACTCTGGACTAGAGGGGCTGGAGAGCCAGATGAGAATGTGTGGAGACAAAGGGTCACCCTAAGCAGGGCCTTGACAGAGTGGAGCCCTGGATGGGGACAGGTCTGGGATGAAGGACCGAGCGCTGAGGTTGAATTTCTGTGGCTGCGGCTGGAAGAAAGTCCAGTTCCAAGCTCAAATGACCACGGTGGGCGAGATCTTACCCGGGGCCCAGATGGCAGCTCCCTGCCCCCTCCCAAGCCTGTCTCTGCTCATTATCCTCACCTGACAGGCCCTCAGCCCCTCTTGAGGAACAGGCACAGTGAGGCCAGGCTCCTGACAGGTGGGACCATATGCCAGGCAGGGCGGGACAACTAGTCCCAGCTCCAGGAGGAGGGAACTTGCGGGAAAAGGGATTCGGAGCCTGAAGTCACTGGAACTGCCCCAAGGGGTAGAGAGGAGGGTAGGCAGGGGTTCCCGGAGGGTGATGGGAACTAGGACTGGGTGAGGGGGACGTGGACAAAGGGTCGGGGCGAAGGTTTAACAGGGAAGCAGGAACTAGAAGGGTAGGAGAAAGGGTTCAGAGAAGGACCTTGGAGCACGGAGAAACTCCGCGGAGCTCTGTGGGCGGGAAGTGGGTACAGTAGGGATTGGGGCGGGAACTGCAGCCAGAAGGCGGAGTTTGGGGGGAAGCCTTACCTGGAGCTTGCGCAACTGCTGAAGCTGGCCGCGCAGGTCGCTGGCGCTGTTCTGCAGTCCCCGCAGGTGCAACTGCATTTGCAGACGGCTGACTGCAGTGGGCTGCCCTGCAGGGGTGCTGCTGGCCGAGGGCTGGGGAGGGCCAGACACCGGAGTGGCCCCGCTGCTCCGGCTGCCCGACCCACAGGCTGCTGAGAGGGCAGGAGGGTGAGAGATGAAGGAAAGGGGGTAAAAAGCGAGAGGGACTGAGACACCAACCTCCCTACTCCTGACCTCACACACCAGCCAGAAAGACACGTGGTTTGACTGCCCACCCTAAGTGGGACCATCTGTCTGGGCTAAGGTGACTCCTTTGCCCACTGAAAGCTCAGCGATGTAGCTACTATTTGAGTCCTACTTTAAAGGATTAGAGAAAAGGGGAGGGCCACTCACGTGCTGAGGGAGTGGCTGCTCCATTGGAGCCTTCAATCTTCTCACTGTAGTAGAGGGAAAAGAAGATGGTCTTCAGGGGCCTGGACATCATCAACACAGGGACCTTAGATGTCAGCCCCAGCTCCCTGGTCTTACTTGGGCCAGAGCCACAGAGAAGGGAACGAACACTCAGTAGCACAGAGTGAGAATGGGTGGAACTGAGGCCAGAGCTTCTTATTTAGCTCACTGTCCTCCCTGCCTGTCAATCATGTTAGGAGAGGGGGGGCTCACCTTGGAGTCTCAGGCTCGGAGCCTCGCAGTAGGGCACTCTGCACCAGCCCCGTGAGGCTGGCAATCTGCTTCTCCATGGCTTCCATGCGCTCCCTGGAGAGGAAGGTAGCTCTGAGCAAGCCTTTCTGTGATCGTGTCCCTCCTGCCCAGTGCCCCCGCCCAGTCCATTGCTAAGATTAGCAACCAAAGGAAATACTAGCCTGTCCTTGGACCCAAAGCCAAGGATCAAACCCTCCCTTCCAAGGGGACCTCTCTAAGCCTAGCACACTAGTACGAGCCTGTGATCCTAGCAATCAGGAGGCTGAGACAGTAGGATTGCAGAGTTTTTTTAGGCTAGCCTGGGCTACATAGCAAGACTGTCTTAAACACACACACACACACCAACCCAGCCACCTCCCAGGCTTGCCCCAGTGGACTTCAGCTGGCTCTGTGCTGGACAGCTCTCAGTGCTAGAAGGACGTTGAGAAGGGCTGGGCCAACAGCGACTATTTTACTGCGTGGGGAGGAGAGCAGACTGAGGCTAGGAGAATGCAAACCCAGGTTTCTAGAGTCCTCCCTGCCACACCAAGATATTCTGGCCACTCCCTGCGACCCGAGTCCAGAGATCCGGCCACCCTTTGTTTGCAGTGCCTCCTCTTTACCCGGTAGCCTCGCCAGCGTTCCTCACCTGGTCTCTGTGTCCTTGGCTGGCACTGGGGGCCCGAACCCCACGAGGGAGCGCTCCCCAGGCCCGGGGAATAGATCCGACGGCGGAGCTCCGGCCGTGGAGCCGCCCCCAGTGCTGCGGGCCTTGCCTCCGGGACTCTCGGCGAAGACCGACGAGGAGCCCGAGTCTTTGCGGAAGGACTGGCGCACCGGCGAGCCGCGGCTGGGCGGCCCCGAGTAGGGACTGTGCGGTGGCGGGGGTCCCCCGGAGGAAGCCGACACGTCTGCCAGCTTCTGCGGCGACGAGGGCGGCAGGCGGAAGCCGTAGCCGTCCCCGTAGAGCGGGCCTCCGGCGCCCGCCGCCTTGTACAGCGAGTCCTCCAGGTCCGACTGCAGCGCGGCGGCCGAGTAGGTGCTGAGCGAGCGCACCGAGCCGCGCTTGTACAGGCCGCCCGCGCCCGGGTAGGCGAACGGGTCTCCGGCCGCCGCGGCCAGACTCAGCCGGCCCTCGTGCAGCAGCCCGTAGGGGTCGGCGTAGAGCCCCTCGCCCTTCACCAGCACCATGCCGCCCGCCTTGCCCGCCAGGTCCTCGTCTGGCTTCACGTCGCGCCGCTCCAGGATGGCGCTGGGACTCGGGCTGACGCCCTGGGCCGCAGGGGCGCCTCCCAGCCGCTCGGCCGCGTGGTGCACAGGGCTTCCGGCGTAGGAGGGCGGGCGCCCCCCGGCGTACGACAGGCGCGAGCGAGAGGGCGAGCCCGACGGGAGCCCGGACGGCAGCCCCGACGGCAGCCCCGGTGGCGGCGAGCTAGATGCCAGGTGCGACGCGGGCGACAGGTTGTTGAGGCGCCGCGTGGGCGAGGACTCCCGAGACGCGTACACCATTTCCCTCTGCACAGAAGACAGGCCAGGAATCGCATGGAGCTGGGCCACTTTCCCCTTCTAGAGGAGCCGGCAGCTAACCCCTCCTCCAACTAGGCTTTTAGGAAGCCTCTTTGGTTCTGATCGTCCCTCTCCTACAGCATCTTGGGCTCCTTACCCATCAGTACTCCCAGCATTGGGGAAAGTGGCAGATACGCGCGTGAGTAGGGCAACCCTCAGCCCATCCCATGGTGGGGATGAGAAAGGAAAAGAAGAAAGAATGTCCGGGAGAGAGGGCTCACAGCAAGCAAAGGTTCCTTAGAGAAATCATGAATGAGCAGAGGGGAAGGTAGCAGGTGAGGGGTGGGCGGTGCTTCCACAACTCCACAATTAACTAGGGTACTGTCTCAGCCTCCAAGTTTGCATCTCTTTTTTTTTTTTTTTTTTTACATTTTATTTTACTTATTATTAGTGTATGAGGACAGGTATGCAAGTTTGCATCTCTAAGGCTGCCCTGGTTCCACACTCTGCCTGTCTAGACTCCACCTGCCCAGCCTCCCCAGTACTTTGGGTGTCCCCATCCTTACCCGGAGATCCCCATTGGTGAGGTGTGAGCCAGGGAAAGCAGCATATAGTGGCTCCTTCCTATAGATCTTGATAATACTGCGGTCTTGGATATCTCTGCCAGGTAGGGAAAAAGGCAGAGGGTCACCATGTGTCCCCCAGCAAGGCCCAGTGAAGGGGCCCAAACATCCAACCCATTCATAAGTCAGTGTTCATATGTTCAGTGTCTCCCTGGTGCCTTAGGATGCCTACCACTAACAAGCAAGCACCAGACCCCGAAACACACCCACTTGCCTCCACCTGTCCAATTCCTCAGTCTCAGGTTAGTGAGAACCAGCAGGACTGGATGGCTTAGCAGAGAGAAGGCGGGAACTAGGGCTGGGGAGGGGGGCAAAGGGCGGAGACTTGGTGCAGAGCATTCTGGGGAAGGGCCTCCAGGGTCCAGCACCCTTCAGAGAAGGTGTAGGGGAAAGCCCACCCCCCACTCTACCCTCCACTCCACCCCTCGGGGGCCGCGCCCACCGGACATCCTCCAACTCGTAGAAGACGTTGCGAGCTTCGTCTTTGATGAGGATGGCGGTGTTGGGCGACTTAAGCATGCCCATGGTGAGCTTCTGCGGGAACATGTGCGCGATGAGTGCGTGCAGCGTGTCCAGGCTGCTGACCTCATGCGTGATGTGCACACGCCGCGTCTCCTCCCCGAACTGCAGGAACAGTACCCCTGCGAAGGAGACGCCGCCCTCGCCGTCACTACCTGAGCCACCTCGCCGCCGCCCCCGCTGCCCCTGGCCAGAAGAGCAAAGCGAGCCTTCCGGAGCCGCATCGGTCCCGCAGCGGCAAGGTCTGAGGCCGCAGGCTGCCCCCGAGTGCAGGTGCACCCACGCGCCCTCCATGTGGCCAGCTGGGGCGCCAGGCCGGCGGCCCACCTCTCAAATCACCCACCGCTCCTCAGGCAGCCAGAACCTGAACCTGGGAATGGGATTGCAGGCAGGAGCAGGGGGGGCAGAAACTGAGGGAACGTCGGGAAAGAATGGAGAGGCTGGAGGGAGAAACGCAGCGGAACAGAGAAAGAGAAAAAGACTGGATGAGAGCGGACATTGGGGGAGAGGACGGGCCAGGGCCAGTAGGAGATGCTAAGTCGAGGGGTGGGGAAAAAGAACTGAGGACCGCCAGGGCCTAAGGGAGGGGACTGCTGCAGGGGGAGGGGTTGAGTGGGAGGAGAGAATAGCACCGGAGGGAGGAGCCTGTGGCGGGGCCAGAAGATGGAAAGGGTGGGAGTACCTGGTGAGCGGAGCTTGGTCTGGCTGGCAGAGCGGGAGAGAGGCAAGCTCTGTCTGAAGCGGTTCATCCTGCTGAAGCCCAGGGGCAGCTCGGCCTCGGACATGGTCTCCAGCGACTCAGCCGAGGCGTAGGACAGCTTGGCTGCCTGGTCTGCCAGCCCTGGCTGGGCTCCCTGAGTGTGGCGCGAGCTGCGGGTCTGCGGGGGCAAGGTAGGGCGAGAGGCACCAAGCATGAGCCCTCCCCCCCTTGCTCTGCCACTACTTCCATCTGGGCCCGGGGAGCTCCAGCCAGCCAGCCAGCAACACACACACACACACACACACACACACACACACACACACACACACACACACACGCACACGCAATTCAGAGGAGATTCTCCTGGGATCCCGGCTCACTGTGCACTGGCAGGAAGGTTTCCCACCTCTAGAAGGCCTTGGCTTCCCTAGAACGCCCACCAGGTAAGCAGGGGCAAAGGACCCAGGCACTCTGGGAGGCCAGATAAGAAACCATCTGAGCTGGACCCATGGGCATGCCTGCTATTTTAAGCTTCCAAGGAACAACAACACAAATTTGTCACTGAGGTGAGCAGCACAATCGTTGAGCAAATTGGAGCATTAGTTCCAGACATTAATTAAGCGGCGGGTGTGTGTGAGCGGCGAATTTATTCTTCCTGGAGTTCAGCAGAGTGGGGGTGGGGGACAGGGAGAAAGCAAAGAGAGTGAAAGGCCTGGGGCTTCCAGCGTTGGAAAGTGTCAGGGTCCAGCCTCCCAGGACTCACCCAGGGTGTCCCTGACTTACAGGAATTGAATTGGCATGAGTCCCCCAAACAACCCCTGACCCAGCTGGACCCCAAGTGAAAGCAGAGGACATGCAAAGCCCAGCTGTGATACACAAGTACATGGCTATTTGCTAGGCTCCGCCCCTTCCTGGGAGACACATGCTGTCACACAGCTCCGCAAACCTCCCCCAGCCATCAGCAAGACTTGTTACTTAAAACTATAGGGAGGGTGGTCTCCAGCTGGGATAGGGAGAGGTGTTGCAGCGAGGCCCTAGGTTGAATCCCCATTGCTACCGAATAAATAAATAAAGTAAATAAGTAGTAAAAAATAAATGGGTTCCCAAAGCCCAGGGAACAAACTGCGGAAGAGGAGGCGTGGTAGATTGTAAGGGCTGTGGAGAGATAGGGGTGAATCATGAGACTACAGGAATATAGTCTGGACACCTGATTGATCAACATGCCTGTGCATACAAGCTTCTCCAACTGGACTACGGGAACCTTGGGTTGTTCAAAATTTGGACATAGATACTTGCAAAATGCACCAATTACTTAATTGTATGACACACTGAGTAACATCAATGTTATCTGCAAACAACTGTGTCATTGTATTGTAGAATCCCTTAAAAATAAAAATTAAAAAAATAAAAAAATAAAAAAAATAAATGGGGCTGGAGAGATGGCTCAGGTGTTAAGAGCACACCTTTAATCCTAGCACTTGGGAGGCAGAGGCAGGAGGATCTTTGTGAGTTCAAGGCCAGCCTGGTCTATAGAGTGAGTTCCAGGACAGCTGGGGCTACAGCTTTCTCAAAAAGACAAAAAAAAAAAAAAAAAGCACTTACTGCTCTTGCAGAGGACCTGGGTTCGATTCCCAGCACCCACATGGCGGCTAAGAACTGTCTTTAACTCCAGTTCCAGGGGAATCTGACGCCCTCTTCTGACCTCTGTGGCATTGCGTGACATGGGTGCACCAACCTACATGTAGACTGTACACTCATACACATAAAAAATAATAAATAAATAATAAATAAATGGAGGAGGAGAAAAGGCCAGGCCAGGACTGGGACTGTAGCTCAGTGGTAAGGAACAGCCTAACTGAGCTGTCTCCTGGGATGGAGGTGTCTCTCTTTATGATCTCAATTATAATTCTAGAGCCTATTTTTTGTTGTTGTTGTTGTCCAGGAGTTTTAGAGAGCCTATTTTTGACTGTCACCCAGGGCAACAGCCTCTGCCATGATGTCCAAGTCCCTAAACCTGGCTACTATGAAGAAATTCAATCATTTAAATTATTTAAAGGGGTAAGATAATGACTCAGACTTACACCATTCCATACACATGTAAGTTTACTACCCCAGGAGGGGGGGGTAAAGCATGTTGGCCAACTACTTTTCTGTAAAGTAATAGACTATTTAGATAGCCAGGTGTGGTGGCATATGCCTATTAACCAGCACACAGGGGGCTGAGGCAGGAAGATTGCAATGAATTTGAAGCCAGCTTATGTTACAGGGTGGTACTTTATCTTGAAAAAAGGGCCTATTTTTAACTACAAATCATTCAAAACCCATCAACATTAGTAATCTCGGATCTGAAAAAGAGTCTTCTTTCTTTTCACTTTATTCCTCTCTATGAAAATGAATAAATTTTGAACTGGAATATATTACTTGTAAAATTAAAATACAATGAAGGTATCTTTTTCATTCACTTATTTTGCTTTGGGTTTTTTTTTTCTTTTTTAAAATTTATTATTCTTTTATGTGTATGAGTGTACTGTCTGCATGCAGGTCAGTGCACCTGTGTCGTGCAATGCCGTGGAGGACAGAAGAGGGCATCAGATTCCCCTGGAACTGGAGTTAAAGATGGTTCTCAACCGCCATGTGGGTGCTGGAAATTGAACCTGGGTCTTCTGCAAGAGCAGTCGACACTCTTAACCACTGAGCCATCTCTCCAGCCCCTGCTTTGGTTTTTTGAGAAGAAATCTCACTATGCACCCTTCCAGGCCAGGCTGGCCTCGAGCTTGTGCTGATCCTCCTGCTTCTGCCTCCTGAGTGCTGGGGTTTTAGAGGCAAGCACCACCACACCTACCTAATAAGCGTATCTCTTAAAAGGAGTAATTTATTCTCCTGTTCAGTTCCCTTTTTCCCCAAATCCTGATTAATTCCTAATTAATCTCCATCTTCCTATTAACTCAATTTAATGTTCCAATCGGATTAGTACTCTTGAAAAGAGAGAACATCTTCCAATAAGCAGTCTTCCCAGCTGTCCCCAAGGTGGCATTGAGACTTTGGGAACGTGGAAAGTCAGACTTGGGGGTCATTGAGGAGTTTCCAGCCTCAAATACTGAGTAGCGTGGGCACGGGCCTTGGAAAGATAGAGAGAGCACGGGAACCAGGCCCACTTCGGGAATCCTGTATCCAGGCTTCAAGCTCTGAGCTCAGCTCTAACTGACCAGGACTGACAGCCTGTACCCTCGAACCCTCAGCCCCAGGGAGGCTACCACCAGGGAGCCTTTGCAGCAGTAGGGAATCTGGACAAGGCTGGTGGACATAGGGTTGCCAGGCAACTGAAAGGTCGGTGGTTGCCAGGCTTGGGTTGATGAAAGCTACAGAATGAAGCAGAACCAAGCAGCTGGTAAGGATGAAGAGTACAGGGTGGCCACTGGGCCAAGGGGTGGGTGCAATGATGCCAGGGAAAGGATGGGATGGACAGCATAACAGGGGCTGAGCACAAAAACAGGAACTCTGGGAGAGAAGATGGCTCTATCCTCTACCTGGCCCTGCCTCCGTCCTAGCCTAGGGCATCTTTCTAGTCTATCTGCCTTTGCAGAAAACTCTAAGGAATAGGAAACCCTATTACTATTCTCTGTCTTTCCCCCCTCCCCGGCCAACAGTGTAAAATTAGATGTCTAGAAGGACTTCCCAGCCATTAACAGGTGTGTCTAACTTTTTGACATGGCAACCCAAAGATGTCATCTGTAAAGTTCACACCTAGGAACTGCACAGTCAAGTTGCCAAAAGGAATGTGTGATGCGTTAAACAAGCTTAGGATTCTGTGTTGGGCTGTACTGACAGCTATCCTCAGCCACACGTGGCCCATAGGTCACAGGTTAGACCTGCCTACCAAAGAGATGGCAAGAGGAGGAAACAAATTCAAGTAGAATTCTCCCAAGACAGGAAGAACCTGTGGTGAGAGGTAGTGAGCAGTCCAAGGCTTGGCCAGAAGCCAGGGAGAAGCTGGGGCTGGGATACTCAAACCAGGATCAGAGGCTCCTAACAGCTGTCTACATACCAAAGCAGAAGTATCTGGAAGGTTTTATAAACTCTCTTTCCAGGACTCCACATTCACTGAATCAGAATCTCCATGGGTAGAAGGCTGGGACTCAAGCCTTCTTACAAGATCCTAAGGCGATTGTGGCATCCAGGGGTTGGAATCAGGTCAACATCTATGACTCTGCTGCTAATGAGGTTAGCTACCAGCTGAGACTCTCTATGAGCAGACGCTGTCTTTCTTGGACATGTATTTTCTCATTTCTTCAATCTTCCAATAACTCTGGGTCTGTCCTGGTGGCACATGCTGACAATCCACTCAGGAGGCTGAGGCAGGAGGAAAGGCCAGCCTGGACACCTTTGTGAGATTCTCAAAATAAAAAGTAAAAAAGGGCCAAGGGGGGCTGGAGAGATGGCCTAGCGGTTAAGAGCTCCAACTGCTTTTGCAGAGGACCCAGGTTCAATCCCCGGCACCCACGTGGCGGCTGAGAACCGTCTTTGACTCCAGTTCCAGGGGAATCTGTCACCTTCTTCTGACCTCCGCAGCATTGCACAACACAGGTGCACAGACCTGCATACAGACAGTACATTCATACACATAAAAATAAATAAATAAAAATTAAAAAAAAAAAGGCCGAGGAAGCAGCTCAGTGGTAGAGTGCATGCTTAAGGCCCTGGGTTCAATCTCTGCTATGAAGGAACACAGCCGTGATGTGAACATTGTTTCATCAGGAGGAGAAATCAAGGCCTAGAGGGTTCTAAGTTACTGCCAGGTCTCTAAACTAGTTAGTAACAGACTAGAACTTGCTAGCAGGCCCTCAGGCTCTTAGGGCTATGCATTAGCCCTCTCTTCTTTCCTCTTGTCAGAGAGGTGGGTTGACAGGAGGATACTGGATCCCATCATGCACCCAGTCAAAGGGTTCTTGCAGGAAGAATGCTCCACACAGGATACCTAGAAGTCTGGGTGGTAGCTTCTGACCCTCTCCAGGGGCCACAGACACCAGAAAACAAGCCACGCATAACTTTCTCACCCAACTCTGTGCCTGGGAGCTGGGAAAGTTGGATGGGGTGCCAAGGGTGCCCCCCAAGGGTATCAGGATATCCTGGGAGCTGGGAGACAGTTCACCAGTTCTAAACAGTACAAATTGTTCAGAGGTAGGAGACACCCATCCCAGGGCCTGCCCCTCAAAGCGGGCAAGTTTAAAAGTACAGGGCTGTGAGTGTGTTGCCTGCATTCATCAGCTCCTCAGCAGTAGGCAGTAGGAGAGGAGTCACCATGAGGTGCAGTGTGAGGCTAGGGAACGGCCCACAGTGAGCCCATGAGTCCAGATCCCCGTCTGCCAGCAGTCTCTCTAGGCTGCGAAGGGTCAGGAGAGAACATCTCCAGCCCAAACTTCCAGCAGAGGCGGCAAAACTTGCATTCTGGATCCACAAGCTCCTGGTGGGTGAAACCAGACTCTCTCCCCCCAAGCAGCAGCCCCAGCCGGCAGCCCAGGCCCACCGCCCTCAGAGGAGGGTGCCGTGCAGACACACACCCCGGTGCAAAGCATGTGCAAGGCAGGGGCAGGGAGGGTAGGGCAGCACATGCAGTTGTCACAGAGGCAGAAGCATCGCACACTGACCTTGAAACTCCAGTAGTTTGGTTGCTGATGGAAATAAGAGAAGAGATGGTTATGACAGAGCTGCCAGGTGGGCAGGACAGGGGCAGCTCGGAAACCCTCCCTACTTAGTGGACATGGGTCTCCACCCTCTGGGAAATAGACAAGAAGGAACAGCTAGTGCACCTCATGCTGTCCTGAGACCTGAACACCCTGCTGTACCAAGGATGCGCAGGTTCTGGGTTTGCTGGTGAGGTAGGAAAGAACCTTCCAGATGTTTCGAGTGTCGTTCTAGCCAGAGTGACCACCCTCAAAGTTAGAAATAAGAAAAAGAACAGATGAACATGAGACAGTCAAAAGTAGGGGGCTGCGGCAGAGATAAATCTGGGCCATGGGGTCAGAAAGATGCCACTTGGTCGAGGGAGGCCAGGAGCAATGTCCCAGGAGAGATGGCATTCCAGCTGGGTCAGAAAAGCCAGCAGCCAGAGACTGGGAAGAAGTGTCCGGAGAAGAAAGATAGTACAGGTAAGTTCCCTGGAGCAGGCAGAGGGGGCGTGCAGGGAAAGGCCCCAGCCCAGCTAGGTCAGCGTGCAGCCTGGGAAGGAGAAGGGAGCGAGGGAGCCAAGGGCTGAGGAGAGATGCTGGGCAGCCATCAATGGGAGCAACGGGAATGGAACAGAGTGGGAAGGGGTGGGACCCCAGAAGGGCTGAGGACAGGGAGCAGAGGACGGGAGAAGGGGCCAAGGCTGGGGCAGGCCTGTGTGCCAGGACGGGCCAGGATTGTGGAGAAGAGTGGATCACTGCCAGTGACCTCCCAGCACTGGGCATCGGACGGAGAGCTGGGGGCTTGGGCAGTGCCTGGGGCCACAGAGATGACACAGAAGGGTCCTATGGGGGCCTGAGGCCTCTCCTCACAGTAATCTGGGGTCACCCTGCCCTCCCTAGAGACCATAAGGCCCTTCCAGATGGCTACTGACAAGGAACGGGCAGCCCTGAGGGCGGGCTGGTTCTTGGCAAAGCTAAGGGTACCCTGCTGACCGGTGCCAGTCTCAGCAGGAAGACAGAGGCAGCAGATGGCTTGGCCCCAGGGTGCCTGGCATGAGCAGACAAGATTCCCCAGGCTTCAGAGCCACTGGCAGAGGAGAGAGACATTGAGGGTTCCTGTTGGGAGGACACCATGCTATGGTACCCTGCACCCTCTGGATGATTGATGGGGCAGGAAGAGGAAAGGCTGAGGAAGGGTACTGCTGGGTAGACACTTTACAATAACAGCCCTTTAGAGTAGCGGTGATGCCAAGCTGGGGCTGAAATAAGATTGATTTGCCCCCCCCACCTGATCCACAGCCACCATCTCCCTCCCCTCAGCGCTGGCTCCAAAAGATGAAAAGCAGCCAGATTCCAGACAGGAGAAAGGGTCGGCAAACCCTCTGTGGACACAGACACCCTTGGGGTGAGAGGAATGTCCACAGGTGCCAAAGAATGGGGCTAGGATAACAGACCTGGGCCACAGCTTCTGTGACCTTGGATGGAAGAGGAAGCATAAGGAGTGGACTCCTGGGGCAGCACAGCCAGGCTAAGGACATGGGAAGGTTTATTTTGAAAGTCATGTCTGCAGACCCAGAGTGATGGATGACCCTACAGAGAAGGCCTCATGCTCCTTGTCCACCTCTACCATTAGAGTGGACACAGGGGCCATCTGTACAGAGGCAGCTGACTCTCAGACACGTCCTTCGGTAGTCAAGGAGGCCACAAACACACTCAGGACAATAAACACTCCCAGCAAAGTTTGGAGAGAAAAGTCCTGAGAAATGTCCCCAGGAACATGGAGCAACTCAGAAACATTCCCATGAAGATCACCTTATTCAGGCTCAAATGTGCTCCAAGACCAGTCACACCCATTTCCACCCCTACACATACATAAACACCAGTTACAGAAACACGCACAAAGCAGCATACAGGGGCCACTGCCAAGCTTGACAACCTTAGTTTGATCCCTGGAGTCTACTTGGTACAAGGAGAGAACAGACTCCCCAAGGTTGTCCTTTCACCTCACACATGGGTCATGGCACACACATGCCTGCACACATGTACACACTAAGTAATAGTTTTTAAAAACTAAAGCAGGGCTGGAAAGAGGGCTCAGCAGTTAAGAGCACTGACTGTTCTTGCAGAGGACCAGGGTTCGATTCCCAGCACCCACATAGCAGTTAAGAACCATCTTGGCCGGGTGTGGTGGTGCATGCCTTTAATCCTAGCACTTGGGAGGCAGAGGCAGGCAGATTTTTGTGAGTTCAAGGCCAGCCTGGTCTACAGAGTGAGTTGCCAGGATAGCTGGGGCTAAAAAAAAAAAGAAAAAGGACCAAAAAAAAAAAAAAAAAAAAAAAAGCCATATTAGGCTGGGCATGGTGATGCACGCCTTTGATCCCACACTCAGGAGGCAGAAGCAGGTGTATTTCTGTGAGTTCAAGGCCAGCCTGGTCTACATAGCGAGCTCTAGGCCAGCTGGGACTAAAGGGAAACCCTGTCTCAAAAACAAAACAAAACAGGGGCTGGAGAGATGGCCTAGCGGTTAAGAGCGCCAACCGCTCTTACAGAGGACCTGGGTTCGATCCCCAGCGGCCAAGAACCATCTGAAACTCCAATTCCAGGAGAACTCCAGTTCCAGGGGAATCCGACACCCTCTTCTGACCTCCGCAGCATTGCACAGCATGGGTGCACAAACCTGCATGCAAACAGTACATTCATACACATACAGAAATAAATTTTAAAAAATTAAAAAATATATTAAAAAACAAAACAAAAAAACAAAAACAAAAACAAAAACCCCTAAAGCAGTACACACCCACGGACTCAAAGAAAACACATTCTCTGCTTTCTTCTCCTAGCTGGGTCAGGGCACCTGTAGCCCCCTGCGCCACTGTCGCCAATGTCAAGGAGGTGATCTCTGAATCAAAAGAGACAAAAGATATCCCACCCTGACTTCTGCCACCAGTTTCAGCACAGGGCACTCAGGGAACCTGGTGGAGATGACTGCAACCCTCCCGCTGTTTCTGGGAGCCAGGTGAGTCCTGTTATGGTTATGACATAACACAGTGGTTATACCCTGGGTCCCAAGCCTGAACATACCCACAGGGCAGTCACCTGGCAGGCTCAGGTCACCCTAACTCCAGGAAGGGTAGAGACAGCAGAGAAGCTGTGTTTGTGCTTGACAGACTTGGGGGATGAACGATACTATGATCCAAGCCTGGGCCTCGAAGCTCTGAATATGTGAGCTTCACCAAGTGACTCTTGCCCTGCCCTTCCAAAATCCTGAAGAAGGATCCTTCCAACTGGCCCCAGCAGGAACAGGGACGTGGTCTCCAGGCAACTCGCTGCCCTTGGAGGGGAAAATTGCATGGGAAGAAACCTCTGGGGAGACCCCCTCTCCTCCTTCCTTCCAGGTGTTAACCCATGGGACAATCTTGTGATGGAGCAGAGGCTCCTCCCTATTCTCCAAGGGACAGATACACACACACACACACACACACACACACACACACACACACACACCAAGCTTCCTGGTTGTGGGTTCCTCAGCCTGTGCCCAACACAGTACTTGGTATGTAGCCTGCTCTCAGCAAACCTGTGGCAATGAAAAATACCAACCAAGCGTGGCTGGGCCAGCAGGGAGGGGCCAGTCCCCACTCCCTCGGTCTCCCAGCATCAGACTCCTGGGCCTTTTCTCTGGGAATGTCCCAGCACCAGAAAGCCCCTAGAGGAGGGCAGGGGCCCTCTGGGTCTCCATTCCAAACAAAATCTTCAATACCAAGAGCAAGCCATTTCTAAGTATGCGAGTAGGATTGCCCGTCCCTGAACTCGGGGAAAAGGCAGAAAGCTGAGCAGGAGACTGCCAGGGTCGGCTGCTGGTGGGGAAGCCCTGCAGGAGCTGGCAAATGAGGGTTGCTAAGGGTGTCAGGGAAGCACACCATCCTCAGAACCCAGCCTTTCGGCCATGGGGGAGGGGACTTCGCCGGGGAACCAAGGAAGCCCACTAACTCCGGGGTGAGCAGAGGAAACACCCTTTCCCCCCAAGGGCTGAGGAGTTAACGCCCATGGCTCCCCACCGCGCAGGTACTTAGTCTAGGCCCGCCCCTTCTCCAGGAGCTCCCTCCTCCCCTACACTCCAGCCCAGGAACGAGCCCCTCGGGAGCCTTACCCCAGCCAGCTGAGGTCCCTCTCATCCCGTGGGCAGTCGTCCCTGGTAGGCTAGGTGACTTGGTGACCCCTCGGTGACCTCAAGCTCCCAGAGAGCATCAACCAGGGAGGAACCGCAGCCAAACGGATCGCACCCCCCAAGTTCTTCCCCTGACTCGGCCTGCAGTGGCCGGCGCACACACCCACCTCTCAACTCCCGTGAACCCGAGTCCTCGTAAACACCTGGCCCCAGCCCGGGGCCACGCCGCGCCCCCACGCCAGCCTGCCACCGCCACGCTGCGCACGGCCCTCCCCCGGGGTGCGCAGCGACACCGCAGCTCCCAGTCCTGCGGAGGCCGAGCGTGCGGTGAGGGGGCTCGCTGCAGGAGCCCCGAGGCTCGGGGCCGGACGCACCCCGGGAAGGTCAAGACTTTTAAGGCTGGGGGAGGGGGCGTCTGCCGCATTTTGGGGGTGGGGGCTGGCCCACGTGGAAGGCACCTGCGACGCTGGGGAAGGGAGGGGGCGTTTCTCAGACATCGGGAACCCGCTGCGGCCGCGCGCCCCGCACCCCGAGGCCCGCGGATCTGGACCCCATCCTCGGGTCACCCCCCAACCCCCAGCCAGCCTCAGGCGGCGACCCGGGCCCGCAGCCGCTCCCCCTTACCTGCGGCCACAGGTGCACGCTCCAGGCCCGGGCCCGCGTCCGGCGGGGGAGGCAGGGAGGGCGGGCGGCCGCTACGCCCACCCGCGCGAGCTCTCCCCTCCCCCGGCCGCCTCCGCAGCCGCCGCCGGTGCCCTTTGCTGCAATGCCAGAACCGCGGCCGCGGAGCCCGCCCGGGCCCCGGTCGCCCCGGTAACCGCGACTCCACCTGGCGCGCCGCGCACCGCCGCCGAGCACATCCCCTCTCCCGGCCCCCTCCCCCGCGCGGCCCCGCCGGCGCAGCCCCGCCGAGGAGCGAGGAGCGGCGGAGGCTGGTGGCTGCGTCGCCGCGGTCACCCGATACGCCGGCCCGCCGCCCGGGACTCGGGTTGCAGCGGGAGGGAGGGAGGTTAGACAGCCTAGTGGAAGCGCGGAGGAGGGGCTGTGGCTTGGTCTAACCTCTGGTCCCTTCCCAGGATCCTCTTCACTGCCCCCACCCCCAAAGGTCTGAGTTACCCCCACCTTCCCAGCTCACAGGCTCGCTTCATCTGGGTCTCAGCGGCGCCCCCTTTGCCCTTTTAATCCTTCCATGACTTAATCCCTCACTGAGGCTGGGAAGCCTAAGGATACCTAAGTTTCTTTGATGGCCTGGGATCCTGCCTTGCTGTGTGATTCTGGACCCTTGCTGGCTGTCTCTGTCCCTGAGCTCGGACGTATCCCTGGGGAGAAGGAGAGGCTAAGTATAAAGAGATAACTAAGATCCTGGGTACAGTGTGTGGGGTTATTATAAAACCCTGAGGCAAGGGTCCTCACAAGTTCTTCCTCCGCCGGAGCAGATTCCACTCAAACAGAGCCTAAGTCCACCATGGGGCGCCACTGAGTCCGTCCCCACCCCTGCCTGCTCTTCACGCCCAGTCCTATCCCCTAACCCAACACTGAAGGTCCCCAGGGCCCGTGAAGGATGTGCCCATCCTGTGCCTGTCCTCTGTCCCATCCCAGTCCACTGTCTCCACCAAACATGGCCACTCAGGACAAGTCTGTCTCACCTGTCATCCAGCCTTGGGGACAAACACATCCCCTGTCACCCATGTTCAGCTAAGATGGGGCTAAGTGTAGGAAACGAAGCCGCTCTGTGTCCTGTGAACGAGGCCCAGTGTGCCAAGCTGTTACCAGACTTGAGTTCATCCCAGCCCAGATGCCCCAGCTCTGGAAGTTTCTCCTTTCCTAGCTGCTCACAATCTCTTCATTTCATTTTCCTTCAAAAAGTCAAGCTTTGTCACACTCAGAAATCACCTCTGACACCTAATGAATTGCCAGCCACTGCCTTCTCCCTCCTCCCCTGTTGGAGGTCAAGTTGAAACTCTGGCTTTCACTTTAGATGCAGCTTGGACTCCTGGTCCCTCCGTAGAGGGGACTGCAGAGCCCATTATTGCTCCCCTGGCAATGTCCAGGCCTGAGCTGGGAGCCCAACTTCTAGTACCCAATGTGCCCCTGTCTATGCTGAAATATGTCTTCCCATCAGGAAAAATGAGGCTCGGTGAGGACCTGGGAAACAAGCTCAGAGCAATGGCTACATGCCCAAATTCTTCTTAAAAACTGTAAGAAGGCTAAAAGAGAGACATCACACAGAACTTCCTGGTGGTGAGACAGGAGGAGGCAGGCTCCTCTCAGAAGAGTGGGGTGGAGACAGGGCAATAAGAAGATCTCTAGTGCAGGTGAGAAGAGAGGTTCCCGAGAAAAAGACTAGTTTAAAGGAGAGTGATAACTCTTTTTGTTTGCTTACTTGCTTTTAAATCGTAACTAGCAACGTCACTCAAAAAGGTTCCAGCTAGATTTGGGGAGGCAATGGTAAGGAATGGGGTCAGGGGGGATGTGGGTTCAGGGATGGAAGTGTCCTGAAAATGGAGGGCTCCTAAAGAGAAAGGGGTGCAAAATAAAAATCCTTCATATCCCCCCTCCAAAAAGTAAGCCTCCCCAAAGCTGAGCTCCACCATGGTCTGGGGTGGAGATGGGTGGCTCACCTGGGTGGGCTGGCCAGCCCCGGAGGGGGCAGAGTCGCCGTGGAGGTGGGAGCAGAGGGAGCTGAGGAGGCACACAGGGTCCACGGTCCAGCCGCCGACCTGTGTGTGTGAAGCAAGGGACACCCCGTTAGGGGGAGCGAGCAGGAGCCGCTGGGGATGGGACAGGAAGGATGAGTGGTCCTGGGGCAGCATTGGGTGAAGGGCAGGGGGGCAGTGGGGCAGAGGGCCAGAGGGGTGTTGGGTCCCTCAAAGTGTCTGGCCCTCTTCAGAGTCTGTCTGCATGTCTGTCTCCTCTCAGACAGGGCAGGGCTTTCCCCACATAATGGAACCCTGATTTCCAGTTCTTGACTCTGAACACTTCTCTCCTCCCCAAGAAGACACCCTCTGACCTCACAGAGATGGGGACCACTGGGCAGGAGTGACTGCACCCCTATCGTCTGCCTCTCCCATCTTCATGAAAACACATTCCTTTTCCTATGTCAAGGCTCCAGGATCTGAGCCTCCAAGACTGTGTCCGCGCCCCCCACTCCCGTGTCCTGCCCTCGGAATCTCCTGTCTGTCTACTATTCTTTCTCCAAATGTTTACCTAGTTTTGCCCCGTTGTGCGCCATGCTTGGGCTCTCCGCCCAATCGAAAGGCCTTTGAGTCCTGCCACGGAGCCTTTAAGGGAGGTGGGGATGATGCAGCAGGACAGGAAAAAGGAATGAACTTTAACATAGTAGACTTTGATTCACTCTGGATGTGTTTGCTAAGTACTTACTGAGTGTTTGCCAGCCTGTTCCTACCAGTGCACATGTGGGCCCGTAAGTGTCCCATGCCAGGACTGGCACCCCTTGAAGCTGCCACCTGGCTAGTCTCATCTTTTTGCCACTAACCCTCCAGATGTGTGTGTGACCATGGTACCCAGTTCCTCAGCACCTCTTGTCTCCATAGCTCCTGAAACTGACTACTGCCTCCTCCCTAGAGGCAGCCCTGCCTGGACCCACTCAGAATTCTGAAGTGCGGGCACCACCTAACCTCAGCCCCTTCTGACCCCCTTTCGTGACAGTTTTCCTTCATGGTCATCTCATGCCCCACTCCCACTCTATCTCTGTTTTGACCACTCTCAGACCTCCTGAATCCGTGGTCCCTGTGAAGTCCAGAGCTGCACGTACAGTTTCCACTTGGCATCCTGGGACTTCCCCCCCACCTTCTCTTCTCACCCAACTCCCATGATTTCCACCCACTTCCGTTTCTTTCCTAGGAACCAACATCTCCCCATCAGCCAAGATTTTGTTTTTTATTGTTTTTAGAGATGTTCTCACGTAGCCCAGGCTGGCCTCTAACTTTCTATGCAGCTGAGGATGACTTTGAATTAACTTTCTTTCTTTCTCTTTCTTTCTTTCTTTCTTTCTTTCTTTCTTTCTTTCTTTCTTTCTTTCTTTTCTTTCTTTCTATCTTTCTTTCTTTCCCTTGCTTCCTTCCTTCCTTTCTTTCTTTTTTTGTCTTTTTGAGACAGGGTATCCCTGTAGCCCCAGCTGACCCAGACCTGGAACTCACTCTGTAGACCAGGCTGGCCTTGAACTCACAAAGATCTGCCTGGCTCTGCTTCCCGAGGACCTTGAATTTCTGATCCTCTCACCTCTACCCCTAGAGTGTTGGGATTACAGGTGTGCGCTACCACACTGGTTTGTGCAATACTGAATTTCAAACCCAGAGCCTCCTGCGTACCAGGTCAGCATTCTGTCTACTGAGCTCCATCACCGGCCCCTGGTCTGTCATTGCCCTTATACATAGATGTAGACAACCCTTGCTTAGTCTCCTTTCCCATTACATCCAAGAACTTCTTTCCTTCCTCTCCTCCATTCCTGGCTTCAATTCACCACGCCAAACAGACACGCCTCTTGATCTCCACCCACCCACGACACTTTTTATTTTATTTGTTTTTATCTGTGTGTATGGCTGTTTTGCCTGTACGCAGAACATCTGTGTGTACAATGCCCACAGAGGCCAGAAGAAGGTATCAGATCCCTTGGAAATGGAGTTACAGATGGGTGTGAGCTGCCATGTGAATACTGGGAACTGAACCAGGATCCTCTGCCAGAGCAGCCAGTGCCCACCAGCCTCCTGCCCACCCTCACTTTGTTAGCCTGGACCCACATGTCCCACTGCCAACCCCTCAGCCTAAGGTACCAGCCAGGGGACCTCTGTGCCATGGCCCGAAAACTCAAGCCCAGGGTGGTGATGTTTCCCCTGCACCTGCTGGTATAGCACTCACTTCCTCTGTGTATTCAAACCCTTTCACCCTGCTAGGCCTTAGATAGGTACCTCCTCCTCCAGGGAGCCTCCCTTAATCAGGCCTACCCATTTGATGTCCCTGCTCCTAAACCTCTTCCCAACTGACTGATGCCCTTCATACAAAGTTTAATCATTCTTTTTCCCAGTTAATGGGGCCAAGGCCTCATGCCAATCCAAAATTCTTTCTCATCCTCACTGTGCTGAACTCTGCTCCCAGAAGCCCTCTGGAACAGTGGAAAGTCAAAATCCAAGCAGAACTAGAAAAGGCATCAGGGGGCAGGCAAGTTTCCAGAAACACGCTATTGTATCCTTGACCTCGCAATGGGGGGGACACATTCCTCCCCATCCCAGCCACACCCACCAATACATGGAAAAGAAATCAGGGCCTGAGCCCCAGGGTGTAATTGAAGAGATGCTGATGGTTGGACAACCATTCCCTTGGGGACAATGTCTGAGTCCCCAGATCCAGGATGCAGCAGGCATCATGGCCCCTCTAATGAACGGCCAGAATACTAGTCCCAAGAGAGAGAACTTGGAAAGAAGCTGGTGCTTGGGTGGAGAAGGACATTAAGGAGCTTGAGCTGGGGAGGCGGAGAAGGGACATGTCCTGCCCCATGCAGGTCCGGGTCCAGAGGCGGAGGCCCCACACCCTCTCTCTAAGCCTTACTGATGGCAGGAGCAAAGCAAGGCACAGAGGCCTCCAGTTCAGTCACACTGCCAGTCTGGGTTACCAAAGAAGGTGACAGGGTTGAATTGGGGACTGGTCAGATGCAGTCTACAGAGGCTCCAGAGCCTGACAGAGGCCGAGACCGAGCAGTCTCCCACTGCCACTGCGGTACCCTCAGGCTCAGTCCCTCAAAGCTTCCCCTGCCCTTCTGGCCAGTCACTCCTTTGACCTCCAAGACAGCCTTCCTGCCCTTCTTCCCACACTGGCCAAACCCATGCTCCAGATTGCCAGCCTTACCCCTGTCCTCCCCAGGCTCCAGAAAAGACCAGGGAGGACCAGGGCCCTGGAGACAAAGCTTCCCAATTCAACTCCGGGCTCCCAGCTCTGCCCCAGAACCTAGGAGCACTGGGTGACCGCTAAGGAGGCCGCAACCCCTGCCCGGCGCTGACACTCACCTGCTCTCGCATCCTATCCTGCTGGCCACGCAGGGCCAGGGCGTGCTGTGGGTACTTGTTCTTCAGGTGGTCCATGAACGCATCACGCTTGCGGTCCGCATCTGCCTTCTGGAGTCCGCTGAGCGCCTCCAGGCTCTGGGCAGCGATCACCGTGTGCCTCCGCTCGGATGTGTGCACCAGCCCCACGTTGGAGAAGCGCCGGCCCCCGCTGCCCCCGCTGCCCCCACCCCCCAGGGTCCGGTACTCCCGCGGATACTCCGCATCGTCGGCAGACAGCATGGGGGGGCTGCTCCGCTCCGGATCTGCGAGAGGGGAGAGGGGCTGGGGTCATCAGGGCACTAGCCCTGGGGCTGCCCATAGGGTCCCTACGGGGCAGGGCGGGGAGGGGCAGAGAGGCTCTGAGAGATGAAGGGGGCTGAAGAGTCTATAAGGTGGGCAGTGAACCTGCAGCCCTAAGTGGTGGATATGGAGCAAGGCCTAGATTCAGCTGGCTCCTTTGGTGGATTTTGAAGTAATAGTGACTGTAGGAGGCAGGGGAGAGGGGAGGATATAGGACGGTGTCTTGGTCACCTCCCTACACACTCCTTCCCCTTCCTAAAGCTGTGCTGCCTTTTAAATGATACCTGAAACATGGGGAAGGGAGTTGCACTGGATTCTAGAGCATTCTCTAAGAAGAGGCTGGGGCCATGGGCTCCTCAGACTGGCACATCCACACAGGATCCTGTGGCTGGGGGCTATGTAGGAGAGGGGCCAGGGAATCACGGGGGGGTGGTGATGAGGGCAAAGATCACTCGCAGGGCTTCTTCCAGGGGAGGGGGGAGGTGGAGGCCCAAGGACTGGGGCAGAGAGACTCCCTTTCCCTCCCTCCCCAGAGACAGACAGACGGATGGACAGGAGAGGCTGGGCACAGAGAGGACAGTGATTGATGGATTGGGACAAACTTAAAGGAGAAAGCAAGCAGACAGAACAGGTCAAACCTCCTCTCCACCCCACCCTCTCCCTGTCTTCAAGCTTTCCTCCCAGCACACAGGCAAGCTCGGGATCCAGAGATGACAGATGACAAAGGACAGTACAGAAGCAGGAGAAAAAGAGAAGGCCGGGGGTTGAGGTCCCCACACAAACTCAGAATCCCTTTCCGAGTCCCCCAGCCACCTCTTCCATCTCCCAGCCTCCCCAGCCTAGCCCTATAATCTCCTTCCCACCCTCCCTGTGGAAGAGGGACCCTGGTCGGTGTCTTTCTTAGCCATGTTCCTGAGCAAGAAACACTCCACTCCCCCCCAAGAAATTACCCCATTGGGAGACTGTAGTCTTCAGATATATCCCAAGCCCCACCTCCTGCCAACCCTAGAGTGGTATCCCTTAAACATGGCCACATTAGTCCCCTGCCCCGGCCCCCTGCCAGGTCTACACTCACACCAGCACTGACCACTGACTCTGGAGCTCCCTGAAGGTCAGGGCAAAAGGAGACAAGGCTGGGACTTTGACTCAGCCAGGTTCATGAGAGCCCTTCTCCCTCCAAACTGCCACTGATTACCAGTCCTGCTGCCAGGCTGTGCCCACCCCTACCCAACCACAGGAGAAAAGGAGAGACTCGGCTGCATTTCAAGACTAACCACCTGACCACAACACATACACACACACACACACACACACACACACACATGCAGATCCACCCCACCCTATCACACAAACACACACACACATGCAGATCCACTCCACCCTATCACACACACATACACATACACACACACACATGCAGATCCACCCCACCCTATCACACACACAAACACACACACACATGCAGATCCACTCCACCCTATCACACACACAAACACACACATACACACACACAAACACACATGCAGATCCACCCCACCCTATCACACACACAAACACACACACACACACACATACACACACACACACACACACCACCACCACCACACAACACACTCTTCATGCACATCTAGGTACAGAACAGCAGAAGATCCAGCTTCTCTCGCTAACCCTCAGGGAGAACAGCTCCCACAGACGCTGAAGTCAGCAGCTCACCAGGGTCTCCCTACCATCGCCATGGCTAGAGAACCCTCCTGTCTGGCAAGTGTTACTGTGGTCCCCATTTCAGAGACAGCTACCAAGGTGCTGGAGCCCAGTGACAAGCTCAAAAATCCCAGTGGGAGGCAGGGCCCCCATTATCTGCTGGGTTTGCACCGCGCACCTCCCTGAACAAATGACAGTTGTTTATTGAGCAGCTGAACATTGCGCACGCTACACATCATGTAGACTTCCTTTGTTCTCCCCACCGGGTGACCCTGCTGAGTCACTGTCCCCAGTTCCTAGATACCCTTCATCCCTTTCACCACAGTCACCATCATCTGTGACTCCTCACAGACACTGTGGTGACTGTAAAAAACATTGTTTTATATCTTTATCTATATGTGTGTATGCATATGACATATATAAGTTATACACTGGGCCAATAGAGATGGCTCAGCAGTTAAGAGCACTGGCTGCTCTTGCAGAGGACACAGCCAGGTTTGGTTTCCAGCATCCACATGATGGCTAACAACTGTCCATAACTCCAGTTCCAGGGGATTCAACACCCTCTTCTGACCTCTGCAGGCATTGTATAACTTGCCTACATGCAGGCAAAACACACATACATATATATATATATATCTATTATATCTCTTATATTATATATGTATATTATATATATATATATATAAAATTATTTGTGTTTCTTCTATATAGTCCAAGCTAGCCTTAATTTCTGATCCTTAGCCTCTCAAATGCTGGGATTACAAGAATTTTTTTTAATTTTTTAATCTATTTATTCTTGTATGTGTATGAATGTACTGGCTGCATATAGGTTTGGGCACCCGTGTCGTGCAATGCCGCAGAGGTCAGAAGAGGGCATCAGATTCCCCTGGAACTGGAGTTAAAGACGGTTCTCAGCCGCCATATGGGTGCTGGGGATTGAACCCAGGTCCTCTGCAAGAGCAGTCGGCGCTCTTAACCACTGGGCCATTTCTCCAGCCCCCAAGAATGTTTCATATTTTAATAGTTATACCTTATTTTTTTTCTTTTTTTTTTTTTGTTTTTTTGTCTTTTTGAGATAGTGTCTCCCTGTAGCCCCAGCTGGCCTGGAATTTATTTTGTAGAACAGGCCGGTCTTAATCTCACAGAGATCTGCCTGCCTCTGCCTCCTGAGTGCTGGGATTAAAGGCGTGCACGCCTGGCCATACACTTTTATTTTCATAAGGATTAAAACAAATATGAAGGAGAGGGCCAAGTCACTTGTTTCATGGGTATTATTTGGGGATTCTTTGGGGTGATAATGACATAAGGTTTCCTCTTAAATACACTCAAGTTCCAAGTGAATTGAGTTAATAGAAATCATATGGAGTTGCTACAGTGTACAGAGTTCCCGGATGATGGGAGAAACTGGGGTAAAAGGCTGCTCTGACTCAGTGAGGATAGGAACATGGGGCCATCTTCCTGACAGTCCCTGACTAGGAGAGGTTCGTGACAACTCAGAGTGGCTGACTGGATAATACACAGAGAAGCAGGCTGACGGTGACCTCCCCCTGACCTCCCCCTCCACTCACCCTCACCATCGACTGATGGGCCTCACTCTACTGAGAACAGCTGAACAGGGGATACCTCCATGGCCAAGGCCGCCGGGTCCTCTGGAACCCTCCCTCTGACCAGGCTGCCTCCCAGCTTTGGACAGGTCTTCCAAACTCCATCTTTCCATGGCTTCCCTCCCAGCCCCAGAACAGCTCCCCCTCCACCTCTGCCCCTCATGCCAGTCCTCCTTCCCTACTCCTGGGAGGTGGCCCCATGTCTGGAATGGGGCAGACAGTGTACCAGCTTGAGGCAAGTGATGATCATGGGTAGTCCTGGGGGCCATGCGGTTCTCCCAGCTGATGGTAGAGCAGAGGGAGAGGACAGGGTGCAAGGACCTGCTGTGCTTAGGCCTATAGTCTCATCAATCTCTCCTGGTGGCAGTGGGCAGGGACTGATGAGCAGGCTCGTGGGAGGAGAGCAGGGACTAGCGGCTCCCTACCTTCTAGAGATCAGGGCTCACCCCTCCATTGCCCAGGTAGAGGGCACTGGGGGAGCAGAGGGAATGGAGGGGCCGTGACCAGGAAAGGTTGGGTCTGAAAGGCTATAGAATTACTCCAAGAACTTCGGAGATTCTAGGCTAAATAAGGAAGAAAGCTGGGCTCAGGGAGGGGTGGAGTAACCCAGGTGTCCCGGATCCCTGTCTGCTTCATCTAATGTCTCTCTATAGAGCCTGGGTGGACCTGGGGGACTAGAATGCACATCTAGGTGGGAGCTATTTTTTTTATTTATTTATTTATTTATTTATTTTTATGTGTATGAATGTATTGTCTGCATGCAGGTCTGCGCACCCGTGTCGTGCGATGCCGCGGAGGTCAGAAGAGGGTCTCAATTCCCCTGGAACTGGAGTTCTCCTGGAACTGGAGTCACAGACGGTTCTCAGCCGCCATGTGGGTGCTGGGGATCGAACCCGGGTCCTCTGCAAGAGCGGTCGGCACTCTTAACCGCTAGGCCATCCCTCCAGCCCCGGTGGGAGCTATTTTTGACAGAGGGGTTCGGCCCAGGAATAATCAGACACAATACTTCACACCTCTCCTTTCTCACCCTGAAACAGGGTCTCATGTAACCCAGGCTGGCCTCGAACTCGCTCTGAAGCCAAGGATAACTTCGATCCTCCTGCCTTCCCCTCCTGAGTGCCAGGACTCCGGGCATGTGCTACCATGCCTGATTTAAACAGTGTTGAGGATCACACCCAGGGCTTCATGCATGTTAGCTAGGCATGCACTCCACCAGATGAGCTGCATCTGCAGTCTGTCCCCAGCCACCATCTATTAGAGCTCCTGAAGTCAAGCTTGGCCAAGTCACCTGGGCTGAATCAGATCCTCCCCCAGGGACCCAAAGCTAGCACTCAGCTGTTTATTCATTAGTCCAAGTAGCCCCTTTACTGATGAGCCAAGGACCTAATCTGAAAAAAAAAGGGGGGTGGTGGTGATGGTGATGTTAACCTCCAAACCCTACCTCCAAGGGGTGGGGGGCGGACAAGCTGAGATCAAGAAGAAAGTGAAAATGCATTACTTCCCATGCAAGACATTCCTGGCCTGAGGCTGTTGGTCTTTACATTCCCCCATCTCCCCACCGACAATTGCAGATACCAGCAAGTCCTCCAGGCGCCCTGACCCTCTCTGGACTGAGCAGTCTAGGGAAAAACACCATGAGATCCTTGTTTTCAGTAGGCTGGAAGCTGACTCCAGGTTGGCCGGTGGCCAGATGAATGGCGGGGAGGCACTCAGAGAGCCGGCTGTGTTGAGGGAGGGTGCATGTGCTTGCACTGAGGTATGCAAGTAAAGGGGTATGGAACTATGAGAGCCAGAGAGCTAAAGACCCTCTACGTACAAAGACCACTGTGATTCTGGGGGTGGGTTTTTGGGACAAGGTCTCCATATGTATAGGAGACTAGCCAGAAACTCACTATGTAGCCAGGGCTAGCCTTGAACCCACAATGCTGCCTCTACCACCTGCCCAAGTATTGCACTGCAGGCATTTACCACCATTCTGAGCTCTGAGCTTCTTGAATCAAAAAGTTGAGGTGACAGGGCAGATGCCAGAGACTGACAAAACAGAGCATGAGGAGGTCTGAGAACAGAAGGTGGGGAAGGGGGCTCGGTCACCCTCACAGCTCAGCCTGAGCCCTAGAAGGTGAAGGTAGCCAAGGCGGGGGTGATGGGAAGCAGTGGGCGCCCCCGGGGGGCCAGCCAAGGATGAAGGCGCAGGTGCTTGTGAGCAGAGAGACATTGTTACTCGTTGGATTCCAACCTCCCCAGTTTATTTATGGACCTGATTTATTTTTACCCTCCACTGCATTCTTTTACATGAGATCACTGTAACTCATTAGAAGAATTAAGATCCCAGTATCTTAATGACACCATCTCCTAAGCCATCACTATCATCTTCACATGGCGTCTTTACCCCGGATGTCACCAGCTACTCTGTCCTCTGCCTGTCACTGGGCAGCATTGGCACATGACATCATCTTCAAAACAGAATGGGGGGTGGGGGCAAAGGAGGAAAAGTGGAGAGGGGAGAAGAGCCGCAGCAACAGAAGCTGACAGGAAGGACTCTGAGGACCCGAGACAGCCAGATCCCTTTCCACAGTCACCAAGCTCCCTCCCTTGGAAGCTGAGGGCTGTCACGTGTGTCCACAATCTATGGCCCAGACAGAGGCAGGGACTGGAAGGCAGCTGGAGTGGAAGGAGTGGACTGGACACTGAGGTGACAGCAACCTTTGTCCCAGCATCAGACAGGGCAAGGGAGAGGGGTGACAACAACTTGCAGAAGGGAAGAGGGCCAGCTCAGGGAAGACACCAGAGCGCTCTGCATGAGCACACACGCACACACGCACACACGCCTGCACATAGAGGTGCTTGGTGCCCAGAAGCATCCCCGAGGCTCTGCCGCTGTCAGTTACGCCTGACAGCTTCATCCTGCTGCCACCTGGTCCAGAAGCTGAGCTCCGAGGCCAGAGGACAAAGGTCACAGACCTAGCTCTGCCTCCCCAGTGCCAAGGCTCAGGACCCATCCCTGCCCCTGCCTGCCCATCGGAGGCCTCAGGGTGCTCTGCTCCTCACCCACTGTCTGTCTGTGGGTCCTTGGAGCAGAAGCCAATCTGTGTCTGTTTTCTAGAACCAGCTTCTCCACCCTGTACCACAGCCACCAAAGTCATTTTCCAGGCAATTGCCTTTCTGTAAACATTCCTGTGGACTATCCCCCCAAATTGCTAATGCCCAGCACCCTGTTGAGTCTCACTGTCACTCTAAGGAGAGCCTTGGAGGTGGGGGCTGGGAGGAAGGGCAACTGAAGGAGGGAGGCAAGCCTGACAGAAAGTTGAGACAGGGGCTCCCACCCAGTTCTCAGCAAGTACCCCCTCATCCCTGCACCCCTCAACTCTCCAAGCCCTGACAACCCAGCCCTGCCCCCTAAGTGTCAGGCCACCTCAGCAAACCCTTCCGGTCTAGGCTGGAAGGAGGTTAGGGAAGAAGAAGGCGGGGAGCCCAAGGGAGGCCAGCATGAGGGGGAAAGAAATTGAAAGTATGAGGAAGTGGGTTAGACAATAAAGGTGACTTCCAGAGGCAAGCTATCATCACTGAGTCCCCAAGCAAGGACAGCCTCCCTCATCCCAGCTGTGATCTGAAACGGGGAGGGTAGAGGGAACAGGGGGGGGAGTTTCCTGGGCTCTGCAGCCAGGGACAGGAGGTCAGACAGGCCAGAGTGTGTCAGCTGGTGACATACCTGGGACCCCTCCCCACCCCATGCACTGTCTACAAGCCATCATGGAGAGCCTGAGGCCAGGTGACTCGCCTCCAGGTACAGCCAGGGAGTATGAAGGCCAGGGAGGCGGGTGACTAAGGCTGTGTCACACATGGCTCCTTCCCTTCCAGCAGAGAGGAGACTGGTGCCTATGTTCCTAAATTCTCTTCCTCCCCTAAGAAGCTGGGCAGCCAGAATAAGGTGGGACAAGGGGTGACAGAGCCCCAGGAGAAGGCAGGAGGGGAGGGGAGGGGAGGGGAGGGGAGGGTGCTGGTTGCTGCCAGTCACAACCTCACACAGGCAGAAAACACAAACCAATTTTCGCAGATTTAAAACCCACCGAAGGCCACTTAGCTGGTAAACGAGTTGGAATCTAATTAAAGGACCTCTTCAGGGCTGGGAAGGGAGAGCTCACCTGCCTGGGAGGAGCAGGGGGTGGGGCCTAGGCCTCCCGCTTCCCTCCCCTCGGAGCTTCTGGTGCTTTCCACACTGTGTGCTCCCTGTGTGGACATACCAAAAAGGATGCGTCCACTACCTCAGCTGCCTGGGTCCTCTGTCATAGGCCCATGGTGGAAACAACTCCTCAGTCTCAGGGTAGCACAAGGTAGGCCCGTCGCACATCCACAGACTCTGACCTGATTTTTGGCTCCAACCTCTAAATGGCCACTCTCCGTGACAGGACCCAGCCTTCCTCTGCACCTCGGCCCCATCTACCCTATGTGATGGGGTCTCCTCAGGGTGATGGGGTCTCTTCAGAGAGAATGGGGTCTCCTCAGGGGGATGGGGTCTCCTCGGGGGGATGGGGTCTCCTCAGGTGATGGGGGCTCTCTCAGGAGGATGGGGTCTCCTCAGGGGGATGGGGTCTCCTCGGGGGGATGGGGTCTCCTCAGGGGGATGGGGTCTCCTCAGGGTGATAGGGTCTCCTCGGGGGGATGGGATCTCCTCAGGGGGATGGGGTCTCCTCAGGGGGATGGGTCTCCTCAGGGGGATGGGGTCTCTTCGGGGTGATAGGGTCTCCTCAGGGGGATGGGGTCTCCTCAAGGGGATGGGGTCTCCTCAGGGGGATGGGGTCTCCTCAGGGGGATGGGGTCTCTTTGGGGTGATGGGGTCTCCTCAGGGAGATGGGGTCTCCTCAGGGGGATGGGTCTCCTCAGGGGGATGGGGTCTCCTCAGGTAATGGGGTCTCTTCGGGGTGATGGGGTCTCCTCAGGGGGATGGGGTCTCTTCGGGGTGATGGGGTCTCCTCGGGGGGATGGGTCTCCTCAAGGGGATGGGGTCTCCTCAGGGGGATGGGGGCTCTCTCAGGAGGGTACCCTTGTCTCAGTCCTCAAACTAACAAACCTCCCTGCAAGCAAATGCACCATCCCGCTCACACAGGATGGCTCTAAGGAATAGACCGGGAGGGTGAGGAAACCCAAGGAAAGACCATGGCCGGAGAGGGTCGAGGGCCTGGGAACAGCAGCCACAGCAGCCCTGGCAGGGGCACTACATCCACCCTCCACTTGACTCTGCATGCTGTGGAGTCCTGGCCTGGTTCTCCCTGCTGTCCCTGGCCCTTACACATGGCTTATTAACCCTGGTGGGCTGTGCCTCCACCACCAACTCCTGTCTCCTAAACAGAGAAGCATGATCTCACTACGTCACTTCCTGGCTGACCCTAACAATATCCAAAAAACCTCACTGCTCTCTCACTCCAGTCAAATGCCTTTCACAAAGAAGGGAAACTGAGGCCCCCAGAGAGCAAACCTCACCATTTACACAGCAGCCAGGGGCCGAAGCAGTGGAACTCAGGTGTGCTGGGCCTTGGGGAGGATCCTTCTATTCTACAGTACCACTTCCCAGAAAGCAATCCCAGGAGAGAGCCCCTCTCCAGGAGCACAAGAACTAACAAACTCAAGCCAGAAAACACGGCAGTGCCCAGGTCCAAAGACAAGAGCTGCGGGACACAGCCCAGCCCGATAGGGAGTCACCCCACAGAAGTTGAGGTCCCCACACTACAACCCTACCCCCCACTCGGACAAGAACCTCTTTTCCAAATGAGCTACAAATCAAAATCTCAAACACGCAGCCCCCCTCCTGTCCCTGCACCTCCCTCCCACACACAGCAGGCAAAGCTGTAGCGTTACCAAAAATCACTGAATCTGCAGCTAAGAAAGCTCTACTCAAACCTAGCTCTGCCAATAACTAGTTATGTGACCTTGAGAAGGTCAAGTGTCTCTGCAACCCTCAGTCCTCTCATTTGTTTAAAAACAAAGACAAGAAAAGCTAATCACAGACGGGTGTCAAGGCACATGGGTGAGTAAGGGGTGCGTTTCTTCATCTACCCCTAGGCGTACTTCCTTCTACTCGCTGTCACATGGGGCTGGGGCTTTTGTATTTTCACTTGTAATGAAGACTTGGCTAATTGGCTTCCCTGGGAAAGGAGGAGGTGGACATGAAGGAAGGAGCAGTCACCCTCCATTCTGAAGTGGGAGCTGGAAAGGCTGGAACAACCCTGGCGTGGGCCCACGTTGAGCAGTGTTAACAAGCTAGCTCCTGCCTAGTGGCACCACCCTGTTCATGTGCCCAGAGAAGGTGTCCTGTCAGCTCCACATCTCCTTGGAGAGGCAGCCAGAGAAAAGCAGGCCCGGAGGGAGGGAGGGAGAGAGGGAGGGAGGGAGGGAGGGAGGGAGGGAGGGAGGGAGGGAGGGAGGGAGAGGGGAGTAAAGCAAGGGAGGGAGGCAGAGAGGGAGGGAGGGAGGGAGGGACAGACTGAGGGAGGGACAGAGGGAGGAAGGGAGGACGTTAAGGAGGAAGGCAGGGAAGAGGCAGGCACCAAGCCTCCCAGCTCAGAGGCTGCCAGCATGTCCTTTCCTGGGCCATTCTGGCTGAAGAGGCAAATTCTCGCTGAAGTCACTGCCAGAGTAAAGCTGAGACCCAGTCTGCTCCACACCAAGTTCATCTGGAGCCTTGTCACTACCAGGAGGAGTCTACCTAGACCTCTCCATGTCTTCCGTAGACATACTGTCCTCCCTGGGTGAGGCCTCATCCTGTCCCACAGCCCCAGCTCCAGACAATGCCTCAACCACCATGGTGAATATACTTCAATCACCAAGCTTGTGTGGCCTGGCTCCCCACCCCACCCCACCCCCTCAGACCAACCCCAACTGCTTCACTACACATGCCACAGATATTACCACACAGAGGGACACACGGGACCTGGCCAGGCTACAGTCGCACATGGCAGTTGTGCCTGAGTCCACAGAGACAGAAAGTTAGTTGTGCGTCTAGGGCAGGGCAGCACAGCACAGCTCCAACTTGGGGCAAAAGACAACAGGATCCAGAGTGGTGGCTGAGGGCTTATGCTTGTAATCTCAGCACTCAAGAGAGATGGAGTCAGGAAGAGCAGAGTTCAAGGTCAGGGGTAGGGAGGTGGCAAGAGTAGATTTGAAAGGAGATGATCAAAATACTTTACATGAAGGGCTGGAGAGATGGCTCAGTGGTTAAGAGCACTTGCTGCTCTTACAGAGGACCTGGGTCCAGTTCCCAGCACCCATGTCCATGGGGCAGCTGGCAGCCACCTATAACTCCAGTTTGTCCCAGGGGATCTGATCCCCTTTTTGGGCATATGTGGGTACTGGATGCATGTGTTATACCTACATACAGGTAGGCACACCATACTCAGAAAAATGATTAAACAAATAAATCTTTAAAAAAATCCCACTTGTGCCCCTTTCCCAAAGCCCAGGGAACAAATTACGGAAGAGGAGGTGTGGTAGAATGTAAGGGCTGTGGAGAGATAGGGGTGAATCATGAGACTACAGCATGGACTCCTAATTGATCAACATGCCTGTGCATACAAGCTTCTCCAACTGGACTACGGGAACCTTGGGTTGTTCAAAATTTGGACATAGATACTTGCAAAATGCACCAATTACCTAATTGTACGGCAAACTGAGTAACACCAATGTTACCTGAAAACAACTGTGTTATTATATTGTAGAATCCCTTAAAAATAAACAAAATAATAATAAAATTTAAAAAAAATCCCTAAAAAAAAAAAAAAGCTGGGCGTGGTGGTGCACACCTTTAATCCTAGCACTTGGGAGGCAGAAGCAGGCAGATCTTTGTGAGTTTAAGGCCACCCTGGTCTACAGAGAGAGTTCCAGGACAGCTGGGGCTACAGGGAGACCCTGTCTCAAAAACACCAAAAATAAATAAATAAATAAATAAATAATCCCCTCTTCTGACTCCCAAAGGCACTAAAGGACAAGGATATACTGACATACATGCAGGCAATATATTCACACACAAAATAAAAATAATAAATAAGGGGCTGGAGAGATGGCTCAGTGGTTAAGAGCGCCAACTGCTCTTGCAGAGGACCCGGGTTTGATTCCCAGCACCCACATGGCAGCTAAGAACCGTCTTTAAGCTGGGTGTAGTGGCCCACACCTTTAATCCTAGCACTGGAGAGGCAGAGGCAGGCAGATCTCTGTGAGTTCAAGGCCAGCCTGGTCTACAGAGTGAGTTCCAGGCCAGCTGGGGCTATAGGGAGAACCGTCTAAAAATAAATAAATAAATAAATAAAATTTTAAAAAAACATTGCAAAAATAATATTGCATGAAATTCAAAGAATAAAAAAAAATTTTTTTTTTTTTTTTGTCTTTTTGAGACAGGGTCTCCCTGTAGCCCCAGCTGTCCTGGAACTCGCTCCATAGACCAAGCTGGCCTTGAACTCACAAAGATCCGCCTGTCTCTGCGTCACAAGTGCTAGGATTAAAGGCGTGCGCCACCACACCCGGCAAAAAACAATTATTTTTAGAAAGAGTTCAAGGTAATCTTTGGCTACACAGGAAGTTTAAGGGCAGCCTGGAGTACATGAGACTCTGTCTCAGCAATTAAACGAAAGGTGATGGGGTCTCACAGAGGCAGCTCCTGGAGCCCTTCCCAAGCTCTCCAAAAGTCTGGTCTGTTTAAAACTAGCAAAATAGACCCAAAAGAGACCTCCAGGCCACCAGCTCTGACGGAAGCCTAAGCTAGGGGACGGTGCCAAGGCTGGGTTCTCTCCTGGAATTGAGAAACCCCAAGTCCTAGTACTGACGCTGCAGGTGCTCAGTCCCTCCTGCACAGTGCAGGACGAGGCCAACGGCATCCCATCTTCTGGGACTGGAGGCCTCGCAGCGGCCAAGGTACCAATTGCACATCCCCAGCTACAGACTCTTCACAGAGCACTTGTAGCCACAAATCATTTAACTCTCACAGTAACCTTGGAAGGTTGCTCTTTGCACAGTACATGGAGGAGAACTGAGGCCCACAAAGGGTGACCTGCCCAAGGCAGCATGGGTGAATCGAGACACCAGCTCTCAGCGAAGAGTTCCTACTCTTCCTTCCCAGCACTTTTCCTGAGACCCCAATGTAAATTGGGGCACCCACCACATCAACCCTGAGTTTTTATCTCCACCACTGGGCCAAAGCAGCCCCAAGGACTGTCCATCTAACTCCCTGAGAAATGAACAATTCACACGACCCTCCGGCACATGGTCCTCTGACTAGAGGCCTGGTCCTCCAGAGCTGCAGTGAGGGCTGGAGATGAGTGGGTAGGAAGACAAACGACAGCCGTCAGCAGAGCAGTCAGGTACCCCAGAGCCCAGGCTAGAAAGCACCTCATGGTCCTGCCAGAGTTTCCGAGAATTCTCTTCTCAACCTGGTAGGCACAGAGCTACCTCCATACAGCTTCAGGCTGTGGCAGGCAGAGCCACAGACCCTCCCTGTTTGTCAGCCCCAGCAGCCAGGCTTTGATGCCTCCAGGAATGGAGGTCTCACTGCTGCCAAGGTACCGATCGTTTGGGGGGCTCCTCCTTCCTGAGTGAGCTGGAATGTGGGCCCAGACCCTCATCAAGACATGAGGGAGTTCATGATTGTCATGATCTCTTCTTTAGGGGGCTCTACACTTGCACCTTTCTTTCTTGGGTCCAGCCAGGATGCTCTGGCTTTGTCTCCCTCCACACTGTCCTTAGCGGGGATCTGAGCAGTGTACCCTATTACCCCTACTGCTTCAACTATGAAAACACCCATGCCAGCTGGTCTTCACAAGACTACCCAGAATGGGGGCAGCCCAGCTTGGGAACCAACTCCTGAGAAACACCCCACCCTACCTTGGGCCTCAGGGGCCCTTCAGCCTTCCTACCTGCTCCTCCAGGCCTGGACATCTGCCTAGGACCTGGTCTGGTTGTCCAGGGAAGAGGCCGCCGGCATGGTGCTCACCCAAATGATCCTCACAGCACAGAAAGGCGGGGGGCAAGATATAGGCACATAAGCGTGTCCCAAGAATTTGAGTGGGCAGTTGTCCTGGCTGCAAGTCTATGGTGAGTGGCCTGGGCCCCAGGGACCCTGCTCAGATGTCAGCCATCTCCAGGACATGCCCAGCCACTGGGAGGACTGGGAAACCACAAACCACTGGACATCTGACAGACATTAACCACGCAGTACTTCCTCTTTCTAACCCACTTCTTCCTTCCAACACTGTGCTTACCCTGCTGCCCAGGGCCCCAGGGCTCAGAAGGAGAGGTGCAGTTCCCCACCCCCAGCCACTTCCCGCACTGTGCCCGCGTCTGCTGCCCGTGCTCACGCGGTGGCTAATTCTGGCGTCTCATCAGATGGTAATTACGGGGGAATGAGCGGTGCTGTCATCTCTGGAGCTCAGCACCTGTCGCCATGTCGCCATCACAGGCTGCTGGGGCCAGCTCAAGGCTAGGGGGCGGCATGCTCCAGATAAGGGTCTTCACCTTCCCAAAGGTGAGCAATGCATGTCCCCTGGGTAGCCGCTGCCACCTACATGTCTCCCTGCTACTCAGAGTGGATTCCGAACGCAAGGTCCTCCAGCCAAGGGGTGGACAAAGAAGCCAACTAAGGGGTGGGGGCAAAGGTCACAAAAGAAGTCTGCATTGTCCTGCTGAACCATTTCTTTCATCCCAGCATTCCCACACTGCCCAACACATTGTATTTATGTGCTGATTGTTTGTTGATAGAC
The DNA here is from genome assembly GCA_009823505.1 of Rhizomys pruinosus. Lineage (NCBI taxonomy): Eukaryota > Metazoa > Chordata > Mammalia > Rodentia > Spalacidae > Rhizomys > Rhizomys pruinosus. The sequence continues at coordinate 276,393 of VZQC01013897.1, forward strand.
TACATGACCATAAACGCACCAAGAAGCCCCAGAAGCCCTAGTTCACAGAGAGGAAAACCAGGCCTGAAAAGCTGGTGACACCCCACTTTTCCACAGTGAAAACATCCCAGGAGTGGGGACAAGGGAGGAGACACAAACCTCAGCTCAAGATAGGGAACTACCAAGAAGTGTTACTTGCAGAAAGTGAGGCGAAGGCCTCCTGCGCTACCCGGACAGATGAGGAATGGAGGCTAGACTCAAGACAGACTTTGGGAGGAAGGCAGGACCAAGGGAGGGGGCAGATCTAGAGCTACTGGGCTGGAGCCTGGGGTCACCCGTGTGACTCTGGGCATGTTGCTTAGCCTCCTGTAGTCTCTGCCTTGTCCTACATCAGAGACACCATCATCGGTATCGCTCTGGGGACAGCCAAGAGGAGGTGAACTCCTACAGCACAGAGCTTACGCTGTTAGGCACCCACAGAGCATGCCCAACAAACACGCTTCACAACACCAGACATGATTTTTCTCTGGAATTCAACAGGAAATAATTACACCCTATATGCTCGCAGCCCCCCATTCCCTCATCCTCTCAGAGCTCCCAGGGGCATGGAGATCTACCAGTAGCCAGAAGGGTCTCCAGTCAGGACTGAGCCTACCCTGGGTGCCCCTACTCCTACTCCACAGTGTTCTAACAATGCCCATGCACTTTCCAAAGCCCATCCACATCTTCCATTCAACAATAAAGCTGGACACCTTTCTATGAATGCAGGAAGTTAAGTCTTAGAAGGTAGTAAGCTCCCCATTGCCGGAGGCATGCCAGGAAAAAAAGTAGGTGAAAGAGAAGACATTGAGCCCCAGGTTTCCTCCCACAAGACCTGGCTAAGGAGAGGGGGTGGCCCTCATAAGTAGAGAGGGCCAGCTTCTCCCTAACTTCTCTGACAGTAGCCAAGGCTGGGGGAGGGCAGGAACATGGCTGCTCTTTTAGGGAAACGGTAATTTTAATTAAGAGGCAGACAAACGAGCGCTCCGCAGATTGTCTTAGAGCAAAGTTATTAAAAAGCCATCAAGGTGGCAGCGCAGAGGGCTGCCTTCCCCCACCCCCGCTGCCCGCCTGGAGTGGGGCTCAAAGGGGTACTGGAGGAACCAGGAACCTCAAAGGGGTACCCCTCAAAGGGGTACTACAGAGTCACCTCCGGGACTGGCTCTGAAACCCTTCTCCCCTGGAGCAGGTAGGAAGTACTACACAGCCCCCTGCCACAGCTTACCCATGGCTGGTTAGGGTATTGAAAGGGAACCCACTGTCAGGCCACCCTGCTTAGACAGACCAGGCTCCCATAGCTTACTGCCTCTCCCTCACCTCCACAGCCTGCCAGCTGGATCCACAGGCCAGAATGACTGACGAGGTTCAGAGAGGTGAAGGGGCTTGTCCTAGGCCACACAGCTGGAGTTGGTTTATGTAGGGATTCGAACCCAGGATAGCCTGGCTCTCAGTGCTCTAAGCTGCTGGCCCTGGGCACAGGAGGAGGGCAGAGGGCTCTCTGCCTTAGCTAGAGCTGCATATGGCCTTAAATAGTGCCTAACAGTGCCGCTGCTCAGAGCTGCTAGAGGCTTGAAGCTTGAGTCACTGTAGGGTAACATTATGTGAGGGGGCCCCTCTTCAAGGGACCAGGCCAGGGCAACAAGGTGTCAGTGGAACGACATCACCCCCCAGAGTGAGGGACAGATGTCAACAGCTAGAGGTCAGACTGATGCTACATGGTACCCTCTCTCATATGTCTGCCCCAACCGCCAGAGTGAGGGACAGATGTCACAGCTAGAGGTCAGACTGATGCTACATGGTACCCGCTCTCATACGTCTGCCCCCCCCCCCCAGGCAGCACCAGCTAGGAAGTGTGGCAGGATCTGGCCTGGCCACCACTTGCTCTTGTGGCCTCCACAGTCTGTGCTGGCCAGGGGAGCCACTCAGTGGCTCTCCAGAGTGAAGGGGACATTGAAGGATAAGGTGATTGAATAACCACACACCCCTTGGTAGAGGTGGCCTGCTTCTAACCCATTCCCAGCCCACAAGGACACACACGTACGTACATGCCTGCGTGGTTGAACACGCACACTCACATGCACACGTGCACACACAGACATAGAGACATTTCTGCCAGGCAAGGCACCCTCCCCAGTATGGGGACCTGCCATCCCCTCCCCTTGACAAAGGTCTGGACCCCTGGGGACAACCCTCCCGGATGGCCGTGCACACTGGGGAGGGTGCTGACTAGTGTGGGCTCCCTCCTGGCTTACTAACCTGGAGACTTTAAACAGAGGGAGCAGAGTCCTGAAGGCTTCCCTCCCGCCGCTCGCTGGAGCCCTGGGTGAGGGACAGGAAAGGAGGAAATGAATGAGCGAGCGTTGGGCAAGGGGACAGGCCAGGGGAACAGGGAGGGGCAAGGCACGGCCTTAGAAGCTGTCCCTTTGGGGGTCACCAGGGTGTGAGGGGCCCCCACAAGGTAGAGACCAGGGAATGGAGGAAAGGCGGGGACTGGGAGGACAAAGACATCCCTCAGGGACAGACACAAGAGGACAGACAACAGTACAACATGGAAAATATGGGGTCCCCAGAGCTGGGGCTCCTAGCCAGACTGACAGCTCTACTCTTCCTGGGAAAGACTTGTGACCAGGGTATCCATGTAAGACCCCACATGCAGCACCCACGGGGGCCCAGATGCTACTTCCACCTTCGTCACCTATTTGGGAAGGTAATGGCCAAGGTCACAGGGACCTGCCAACTGCTGACTGCCCTCTCCCAGCTTGAATGACTCCCCCCACACCCAATCTGTCCACTCCCCCAGCCATAAATGCCCTGCTTCCTGCTAATAGAGGAGTCAGGCATCACACCCTGCAGGAGAAGAAAGCCCTCCCTGTGCCTGCCTGAGGCCCCTCCCCCAGCTCCTGCACAAGGCAGGGCTCCTGTATCCTCCTTTCACCATGCAGGGAAGTTCTTCCTAAATCTACTCCACACCCCTCATATTACAGATGCTATCTATAGCCTTTCCACGGGGTCTGTGGCACAAGGCCCCTTCCTGGCTGGAGACACTGCAGCCTGGTGAGCAGAGGGCACAGCCCTCACTTGGCCCGCCCAGGCCCATCCACATGCATGTCACGTGTGGCTGCCGGTGCTCTCTGAGCCCCCTGCCACTCTCATGGTTCCAATTTTCCCACCAATTACCCGACGCATAGACACCCCAGGGAGAAGCAGCTGCTGTGCCCAGATGTGGGCAGACTGCTGAGGAAGAAGAACACAAAAGCAATCCCGTCCCCCAGCGGATGCAGGCCACAACAGGGGTAGAGAGACAGATGAGCAGACTAAGGGACCCACGGTATAGAAGGGAAGACTCAAAGCCCCAAGTCCCCTTTTGGGGGGGGGAATGTCATATAGCCTAGGATGGCCTTGAACTCCTGATCTATCCTCCTCCCTGGAGCTGGGATGAGAGGACGCATGCACTACCATGCTAGGCCCTTCTTAACCATCAGGCCTCTGGGTCTTAAAAGCTTCAAGAAGCCGGGCATGGTGGCACATGCCTTTAATCCTAGCACTTGGGAGGCAGAGGCAGGCGAATCTTTGTGAGTTCAAGGCCAGCCTGGTCTACAGAGTGAGTTCCAGGACAGCTGGGGCTACAGGGAAACCCTGTCTCGAAAAGACAAAAAAAAAAATCTTCAAGAATGTTTCTACACAGGTTCTTCCCAGATCTCCCAGTTTCCTTGCTAGATCCAGGTTCTCACTTTGTTAGGAAGCACTACGAATGCCCCGAGGTGCAGATGAGGAGAGCTTCAGGGAGGTGAAGCAATTTGCCCCTCAAGAGTCCAAAGGAGCCATCTGACCCCAGAGGCTGAGCTGGGCCCAGAACTTCCTCCCAACCAGCCTCCCCAGGCTTCAACATAAGAGAAGTTCTGCCTAAAATCTGATCTCTGTCCATCACACACTCAGGTAAGAAGTTTATTCACAGTCTTCATGCCTTATCCTAAAGGGGGGGAGGGGGGCAGGCAGTGATTAACTCTGAGCTGCCAGATGGACTATGGGACAAGCCATCAACTCAAGACAGACAGGTTCATGGTTTCCTGAGCTTACAGTGGATGACTTCAACATTCTAGAAGTCCCTTCCTTGCCCTCCTCCTGTCAGTATACTGGGGGAAGCCCCTCAAATGCCTCTTCCTATTTGACCCACCAGGGATCCCAGGGTGGGAAGAACCAGGTCTGGGGTCCACAATAAGGATCTGTGTCTGTCAAGGGCTACAGTGAGCTGTGGACATCTCTTGGGTTCTTGGGGAATTGGAATTTTGTTTGTTTTGAGACAGGGTCTCCCTTTAGACCCAGCTGGCCTGGAACTCACTCTGCAGACCAGGCTGGCCTTGAACCGCCTGCCTCTGCCTCCTGAGTGCTAGGATTAAAGGCATGCACCACCACACCAGGCAGAATCTTAATTCTTAATTCTGCAGAGACACCAGCCACTCCTGCAATTATCAAACCACCTAGGGTGGGATCACTAGGACATGTCTCTCTCTCCTTTTCTCTCTCTCTCTTACACACACACACACACACACACACACACACACACACACACCCCACTGGGGTGGTTGGGGTTAAGAGCAGACATGGGGCTGGATGAAGGACCCAGCAGAGAGGACAAGACCTGAGGAAAGATGAACAAAATTCCACTCCGAGTTTGTTTTAATCCATCCCAGGTCTTGCAGGCAGCTGTGCCTGCTGGCCAAGGTGCTGAGAACCTGGGTGAAGTAAATGCCCTGCCGGCCACCTGCTGGACCTGCTGCATGAAGAAATATACGGAGGACAGGATTTTGGTTCTTAGATGGAATGGTTCTTAGTGCAAACAAACCAGGTTTGAAGGAGTGGGAGGAAAAGTAAGTTGATGATGCAGGGCCGGGCAGGAGCTCCAGCCACCACCTTACTGTCCCCTAGGCTGGGGGCCAGAGGTACAAAACAAGGTTTATCTTGAGACAGGGAATGGAGAGCTGCTGCTTGTAAGGCCGGGTGTGTGCTTGTATGTGTGCTCAGGTTTCATGGCCTGGCTCCAATTCTCCTGGCTCAGCCAAAGCTGGGAATTATTCTCCCTATCCTTCATGCGACAGCTCAGGGGAAAGGAGGCAGAGGGGACTTTGGGCGGCTGGCAGGGAGCTTAAAACCCTCTGGTCCCAACTTCTGTACTTATACCAAAGACACTGAAGACAGAGGGGGCACAGCAGCAGAACCATTCTTTTTTTTTGGGGGGGGAGGGATTTTTGAGACAGGGTCTCCCTGGAGCCCCAGCTGTCCTGGCAGTCACTATCCAGACCAGGCTGGCCTTGGACTCACAGAAATTCATCCACCTCCCTTTGCCTCCCAAGTGTTTGGATTAAAGGTGTATGCCACCACACCTGGCTAACAGAGCCATTCTTTTTTTTTTTTTTTTTTTTTTTTTTTTTTTGGTCTTTTCGAGACAGGGTCTCCCTGTAGCCCCAGCTGTCCTGGAACTCTGTAGACCAGGCTGGCCTTGAACTCACAAAGATCCACCTGCCTGTGCTAGGATTAAAGGCGTGCGCCACCACACCCGGCTCACAGAGCCATTCTAAGGTAATTCTTTAATATGTGCTTTACCCTGGTCCTGGGGAACAAAAGGGACTTGCTTCCTTAGGCTCCACAGCTCATGACTCCCCTGTCACCCACAAAAGTCACCTTTTAGGCAGGGGGCAGGAAGACTGGATGACCAGCCCATACTACTACACTAACTGCTTTCATTCCTACACCCACACCATGAAAGCTAACCCCTCACACTCTGGGAAGTGTTTCTTCCTATCTGACCTCCATTCCTCCTGCTGTAGCGTGGGCCTGTTTCCTCTCAAGCTGTCCTATGCACAGACAAGGGAAGAGGAACAGAGCAGCAAGCCTTCCTGCTTCCACACCCTGCTTCTTGCCTACGCCAGCAGGAAGGACCAGGGCAGGGCGTCCCAGAGCTTGCCTCGAGCCCGCTGTGTGGGGTAGAAGGGCAGGCAAAGCACCCTGAGTACAGGAGAAATCCCTTTTCTAAGAACTGTCCACCTAACGCCATCCTCCCCAAAGCCCAGTGACAGGCTGACAGAAGTCTGTCCTTCCCTAGCACCTCAGTTCATTCGTTACATGTCAGGCTTTGTGCTGCAGTTTTTAAAAAAATAAGCCATCTCCTGCATTCTTTGCTATTCCATGATCAGAAACCAGTCTCCCTCCAAGGACAGTGCTTCCCCAAGACTAAGTGTAACCTTGATCCAATTGCGGCATTTTCTCTCTTCCAGTCCTCCTTAGAGGTAGAGCTCTTAGAGACTATCATTGCGACTTGATGGCCTCTCACTATCTCCTCTAGGCCACTGGCCTTGCCTCAGGTAACAGGGGGCATGTGCATGAAAGAAGCCATGACAAGAATAAAGAACGGACTCCAGAGCCCTACCCTGTGCCACCATGGAGCGCACGCAGTGGCAAGGAGGTGAGCCCAAGGAAGTCCCATAAAACCAGGCTGGGTAGACAGGGGCTCTCAGGTCCTCTACGGCCTCATGAGGTTCTTGGCTAGACAGGGAGCGACCTTCTCTCTTCTAGCCTCCATTTCTGAGACTTGAATCATGCTTAGAATCCAGGGTCCTGGGTGGGAGCATGCAAGGGCCTAAGAGGACAAGCCCTGCTGTGCACCACCACCAGAGCTGAAGCCAGAGGGGCCTGGTGCGCCAAACCAAGCACCCAGCATGTGGGTGGGGTGGCCACAGGCATTTCTAGGGATCTCACACCCCAATGTGCTCCCTTGTGTGGCCCTTTAGAATGCCCTCTAGCAAGCCATCCCTCCACCCTGCCTCAGTCCAGAGGGACAGGAGAGGCAGGGGCTAGAACCACCTTCCCTGGTGCTCAGCTCCCACCCTCTAGGAAACTAGAGCCCTGGGGTCTGGGCCAATGGGTGAGAGGAGCAGGATAGATGGGCAGGACTCCAGGCCAGTGTCAGTGGTGCCCTTCCCTGCAAGTGGGCACTATTAATATATGCAAAGTATATGCAAATCACCCAGAAGAGAGACACAACATTGCTGGAATGTCAGAAGAGAACTTGGAGATCATCCAACCCCTCCCACTCATTTCAGGTGAGGAAGGAAGCTAGCTGGGGAAGGGACTTGCTCAAGGTCACACAAAAGACTAGGGGTCACTCAATTCAGTGTTTTTTTTTTTTCTTTCTGTGATGGTCTGGGGGATGAGGGAGGTTTGCACCAGGGGGGAATGCCAGGGTCTGTCTGGGGCTCCAGGCAAGCCAATCAGAGGTTGAGGCATGGCACCCAGAAGCTTCCAGAATCCCTGCTCCCTCCCTGGACCCTGTAGGTAGTCTGGTAGGCCCATCTAGACGCATGACAAAAGTACCACCAGGTACCAGAGGTACTGGGCAAGAGAAATCCCCTGGGGAAATGAAGGTCACAGGTGCTTGAAGTGTGTGAGGCAGGAGGATGAAGAGCCCAATGTCAGGATGAGGTGCTGAGATGTGGTACAGGAGGGGCCAGGCACCCTCACCCCACACCAACACACACACTGTGGAGTGTCTGTACTTTAAGTGCACAGCAGCAGCTCCAGCCTGCACTCTGACAGCGATGGCACCTGACAGCCCATAATAGTCTACTGGCCCAGCCCAGCCCTTTGGAGGCTGCGGCTGTGGCTGCTCTCCTGGTAGCAACCTTCCACTCAGTCCTAGAAAGCAAGCTGATGCTAGGGCAGGGGAGACAGACGGAGGGGAGGGGCCCCCAGAGTAAGCGAGGAGCAAGGAGCGAGAGGACCATTGAAGGAGAGAAAGGGAAAGACGGGCAGTTGGAGGAGGGGCCGGGAAAGGAGAGTGGGAGTTGGGGGAAAGTGGGAATGGAGGAGAGGAGAGATGGGGGGCCTGAGGGGACCAGGAGGCTTTGGGAGCTGCAGGGCAGAGAGATGCTCTCTGCCCCAGGGGCCTGGAGGACTATGTTGGAGCCCAGATAGGGGTAAGGGGCCCTGCCTGGGTGCTAGGATGTCAGCAGGGGCTAGGGACCATGCCTCTGCCCCTGTGCCCATGGAAGGCTGCCTGGAAACTAGTCCTCCCTCCCTGCCTGCCTCCCTGTCTCCTTCCTCCCTCCCTCCCTCCCTCCCTCACTCCTCCCTTCCTCCTTCCCTGGGGGCAGGCACTGCTTCCCAGCCAAATCCAAAGCCTTCATCTCCTCTTTTCAGAGCCCAGAATGAAAGAAGGGGAAGCGAGCGCGGCCCTCAAACCCGCTGACGGCCAGATTTTTATTATCTTTGCTCAAATGGGCCCTGGGAAGCCAGGGAAGGATTCTTCAAAGAGCGCCTGAGTGGCTCATTGAAGCAAGCACCTGCTCCGGCCCACCCAGGGCAGGCCTGGGCTGGGGACACGACCTGTCCCCACAGTCCCTAATCCCAGGGATCTGAGCCAAGGGTGGCAGGAGCCTCGCTCTCAGCACCTTGTGGCCAGGCAGAGGCCACCAGGTCAGGAAGCTAGGCTTAACACTAGGCTAGACTTGGGTCATCTGGCTGGCTAGGGCAGCCCCTGTCCCTCTCTGGCCTGGAAGACATAAATGGAGGAAGCAGATCTCCTTGCCAAGGTTTGCAGACAAGTGCTTAGGATTCCTCGAAAGAGATGCTTTTATGGCCAGCCCTGGATTCTTCCCTGGACCTTGCAGCAGCCTGGGTTCCTGTGGACCCCTCCATTCCTCCAGACTTCCTGTAGTAGGACCCCTCCCAACCACTGCTGCCTCTTCCTGGCCCAAGCTCAATATTCAGGACAGTCTGTATGAATTGTCCTTTCTTTAATCCGAACACAGCCACTAGAAGTTTCAACCCTCAGGTAGGTTCCCCTTCTTTCCCCAAGACCTATCTGGGGTGGAGGTGAGACCTATCTGGGGTGGAGGTGAGAGCTTCAAAGAGACCAGCCCCACCCCTGCTCTTCACTTCCACGGCTGAGGTTTGGGCAGAGAACACCAAGGTTAGCACTGAGCAGACAGCAACTGTGCCACCCTTGCCCCCACCCCCAGTTCTGACCACATGGTTGAGATCAATGTCCAAAGCCAAAGAAGGAATCGATGGTTCTAATTAAACCCTTTTTTCTAGGGTAGGTTGGGGGGGGGAGAGAGAGAGAGAGAGAGAGAGAGAGAGAGAGAGAGAGAGAGAGAGAATATGAGAATGAATGACTAAGAGCAGCAGTCCTGCATCCTGGTGGGTCAGACCTCCAAGGGCTTTTTCTAGGGACCCTTCGCCCACTGAGGCTACTCTTTCCACTCCTTGCCTGAGACTGAATTTGTTTTTTCCAGACAAATCTCCAGAGTACTAGCCAGAACTGGGACCCATCATCCATCCCAGGATCATCACAGAGAACTAGCCCTCAAGGAAATCGAGGAAGGAGCAGGAATTGGGGCAGAAGGGGGGCACTGGACAAAGACCCTCTTGTCCCAAAGGCAGAGTGGCAGGATGCCAGGGCATAGCCTTAGCTCTTAGCAGCCAGTGGTGTCTGAGTGCCAGGCAGCCTGGGTGGGGAGCCCCCTCTCCTATGTCCAGAGCCCTCACCCTGTCCCTTGCTTCTGTAGCGGGTCATCAGCTAAGTCTCTGTCAATTCTCAGCCTGCCTGGAGCACTCCTTCTTGGGTAAATGCCATCTCGGACCCTTACCCAGAGCGGTCCCCACACCAGTCAGGACTGATCAATCTCCAAACCCATATGCCACAGCTGCCCCCCCCATACAAACACACACCAACCACCACACCAAAAACCACCACGGTCCCAGCTGTCAGCAGAGATGACAGCCTCACATTCCCACAGTGACTGTCTCCATCAAATACATCATCAGGTTTTTAAGATCAGCCACAGGGACAGGGAAGGGAATGGGAGAAACTGAGGCACAGAGTTAGCAAAGCGGTAGATTCAAGGTCACCCAGACGAAGATGACCAGAGTGGAGGAAGGTTTCCTAACAGCCAACCCGAAGTACACAAACGGCACCGAACACTCATTCAGCCCCCTCAGACCTGATGTCTGCTCCATTTCTCCACTTCCCCTTAATCCCAAACACTCTGCTAGGACTGGAACCCCCAGCTGGGGTGGGGGTCCCTCAAAGTTGAGGGCTGCAGAACCTCCAGTATTTGAACCTGCTGCAAAAGGCAGTCCAGGCTCTGGTTGCTTAAATCCTTGAACGGGCTCACCTGGCTCCCCTCTGCCCCCAGGGTCCCTTGGTCCAGCTTCCTCCCGGGGAGAGCGGGCGCGACCCTCGGCGGTCCTCTCCCACCAGGCCAGGGCAAAGCGTCGGAGGCACTGCCAGGGCTGCATGGGGAGGCGTGGGGCAGGGGGAGCGCACCAGCAGCCGCACTCGCCCCGCCGGGGCCCTGCCAGCCGAGCTGCGGAGGCACCCGGCCGGCCCCCTCTACTGCCACCAGCATCCTGCTGCCCCCACCAACAGGACTCGGAGCTGGCCCGGGAGCTTCTGACGTAGCAGGGGGGTGCGTGGGAGGGAAGGGGGGGCTTCGGCGAGTCCCCTCCCCAGCCCCGCCCCTCTGCTTCTCCAGCCCTCTGCAGTTCCCACCTCCTCCTCACCCCGGACGCCCTCCCCAGTGGGGGGCGCCCTCCTTTGCCCCCTGGCCTGTTCAGGGGGAGGGTTGAAGATCCAGAAGCCACTCCTCCGGCCCCTCCCTCTCTAGGGCCCTCCCCACCAGCCCAGAGAACGGGGAGCAGGTCCCCAGTTTCTGCAACTGCTCCCCAAGCTAAGAGGTCTCCTGGGCGAAGGCCTGGAGGTGCAGGGGGTGGGAAGTGCAATACTGCCTTGTATCCCGGCAACACAGACAGCCCTAGAACGCTCTAGTTCCCTTGCTTTCCTAAGGGGCTGACTCGAAGGGTCCTACCAGCCTGGAGACTGCACCCCATTCTGGGACACGAGGCCGGGAGGAGATGCTCTTCCCTCCATCCCCTTCCCTCCCCCACCTCAAAATCCCCGGCCTCCACCACGGAGGGACCCGTCCCCTCCCCCTGCCCTCCTGGCCATCCCCCTTCTCCACCCCTCCCCCTCTACATTGTAACCCCAGGTCCCCTCCCCCCGGGGACCGCGAGGCCCTCCCCTGCTGTCTCCAGCCTCGCCAGCTCCGGACACCCTCGGCACCCGGCGCTGTCCCGTCCGGGTCCATCCCAAGCCCGGCGCGCTGCGGACCCTGTCCCCCAACACCTGCGCCCCGAGCATCCCTCGCCCGGCCGGCCGCCGCCTCCCCGGCCCGGCCGCCGCCCCCGCCCCCGGCCGTGGGGAAAACACACAAAGAAAACAGAAATACCTTCCACTTAAGCATGGAGGCACATTAGGGAGAGAGACAGGGACATGCCTTGGGACGGAGCGTTCCCCATCGGGCGGGGGCGCGGGGGGCGGGGGCCCCGGGCCGGCCTGCCTGGCGCTCGGCCTGTCGCCGCCTCGCGGGCTCCTCGCTCGGCCCCAGCCCCGGGGCGCGGTGCCAGGCGGGCGGGCCGGGGGCGCGGGCCCCGCCGGGGTGGACCAGCTGGGAGGGCGCCGGCGGCCGGGCGTGTGGGTGCGCGCGCGCGCGGGCGTGTCACCGAGTGTGCGAGAGCGAGAGCGAGTGTGTGTGTGTGTGGTGTGTGCGAGTGCGCGCGTGCGGCCGGCGCGGGTGTGTCACTGCGGGCGGGAGCGCGCGCGGCGCGGGCACGCGCGTGTGTCCGGATGGTACAAAGGGCCGCCGGGGTGGCGGGGAGCGGGGGAGGGGAAGGGGCACTGCGCCTCCTCCAGCCCTCCAGCGGCGTGGCGGGATCCCGCAGCGCGCGGCCGGGGCTGGGATCCGGGGCGCGCTCACGCTCCGCCCCCCAGTCCACCTGCTTCCCCCCACCCTAAGCAGTCCTGCAGCCGCGAGAGAGACAAATGCATTGACCGGGACTGGCCTCGGAGGAGGCACCTGGCGAGGGGGACCTCTCGAGGGTGGGCGACTTCTAGGTCTCATGCACCCGCGCATCCTGGGATGGAAAAGCAGCTAGAACGCGGCAGAAGAGGAGGGCGGGAGACCGGGAGGACTGGGGAGAAGGGGGAACCACTCTTCAGCCAAGGTGACCTCGGAATGCCACCACCTCTATAGGAAGAGAGAGTCGGGACCCCACGGTGGCTCTCCACGGGCGCACCCCCTCACCCCTGCCCTCCTCCTTCCTCAGCCACCGCTCCTCCAGGGGGCCGGCTCCCCGGCGCCCCCTGCTGGAGAGCCGCCTGGTCCCCACTTGGGTTCGCGCCCCTACTGCAGGCGTGTGCAGGTACTGCATGGGAGTGAGGAGTCTATGATTCCCTCTCAAGTGGACCCCCAAAGTAGTTCGCTCCAAACACTTCACACGCCTCTCCTGGTGATACCCAGGTCACCTTCACGGCACCCCGCAGAGCGTCAGCCCCGGACGCCCCACCTTCTTTGGCTTACCTGTTGACTCCGCCGACCTCTCCAGCTCGGAGCCAGGCACACGTTGGCTCCTCCTGGAGCTCAGGGTTTTTTCTCTCCCTCGGGTTCTGCAGCTAGTTCCTTCTCCCGTGAGCCTCCCTCGGGGAGAGGCAGGTGGGCTGAGCCCTCTGTGCTTTTTATTTACTCCTGGCATTCCCAAAGCCAGTTCAGATGGTCAAGAAAGGTCCGCCATACCTACACCTCTTCCCTGCAGTCCAACTGGCAGAATGGCAGACAGACCGAGCCCAGGAGAGGAGACCCCACCCCAAGTGGCCCAGATGACAAACCGGTTTCTCCACTTCTTGATCTACCCAGTCCCAGCCTTATTCTGGGCTCTTCTTTCCTGCCCGCCCCCAGGCTTGCCTCTAAGCCAGGCACATGCTCAGCTAAGGGCAAGGTCCCAAATGCCCCTTTGCTGATCAACGTCCAGTTACACTAACTCGGGTGGCAGGGCAAGGCAGGGGGAGGGGACTCTCAGCTCCAGCTGGACAGCTCAGGAGGGCAACCAAGAGCTGTGTCCTGGACACACGGATTGGGCACACACCCCGATTTCTCCGCTCCTGAGCCAGCTGCTTCTCCCTCTGCCAACAGGATGGTGCCCATCTTTCGGCCTCTGGGCACTCACTTGGGCCCCCTTCCAGCTCCCTGCCTGGCTGCCTGCCCAGGATGGGTACAGGAAGCAGCAGGCCTTGTGCAGGGGAGGGGTCACGGTTAGTAAGAGTCTTGAATCTGGAGGCTGGGCCCATATTCCCCCCCCCCCAGGCCTCCACAAAGCAGCATAAGACTTTTCTGGCCTTCTGATCTCCCCAACACAGACCTCCCCAGGGACAGCACCTCTCTTCTGTGCTCACCCAAGAGGAAGGACATGAGCAGGTACTTTACCCACGGTCTGTTATTTAATCAGACCATATCAGCAGAAATAAAGGTGCACAGCTGTCACCCTAGCACTTGGGAGGCAGAAGCAAGAGGATCACCACAAAATTTATGGCCACCCTGATCTACATAGTGAGCTCCAGGCCAGCCAGGGGTACACAGTGAGGACTGCCTAAGAAACAAAACAAAGCAGAAAGATATAAACAGAGTGAGGCTCAGAAATTTAGCCAGTTCCCCAATTCATGACCCCAGGGTGAAATTGAAAGCCAGGTCTGCCTGACTCCAGGACTCTGACATCTATCACTACCACCATCTCACCTGTGACTGCCAGAAGCAGGAACCAGCCCTCACATTCCAGGTCTCATATCCATGCAGTGTTAGCAGAAAGCTGGAACAGGAATGAAATCGGGAGTTGGGGCAGACTTCTGTCCATCCCAAAGGCTTGGCATTCTCTCCTAGGTGCTGACTGGAAAGATGCATCCCAACACATGGAAACTTTTCTCTCCTTCACTGAACTTCCCAAGAAGCTCCTGGTCAGGACTGAGTGGGAAGGGGTCTGTGAATCAGCCCCCCCTCCCCACCCCAGGAATTGCAGACAGTGCCTAAGGTATCACAGGACAAACTATTCCTGTTCTCATTAGGGGAGCTTCCTGGTGAAGGTACCCTCCATGTTAAAGGGTTCATCAGGTTGGGATAGGTTTGGGGGGGGTTGTTGTTTTGAGGCAGAGTCTTACTATATAGCCCAGGCTGGCCTTGAACTCACAATCCTCCTGCCACAGCTTCCCTAGTGCTAGGGTTAAAGTGTTTGATACCAGATCAGTTTGTATAGTTCACTTATTACTTCTTTTGTTCATATATATATATATATATATATACACACACACATTTGAGACAGGGTCTCCCTGTAGCCCCAGTAGACCAGGCTGGCCTTGAACTCACAGACATCTACCTGCTAAACTTTTTTTTTTCTTTTTTGAGGCAGGGTTTCCCTGTGTATCCCTGGTTGGCCTGGAACTCTCTATGTAGGCCTGGACTTCACAGAGATCCACCTGCCTCTGCTTCCCCAGTGCTATGATTAAAGATGTGTGCCACCATGCCTGGCTTTAACCATTTTTTTTTCAGTGCTTGGACTGAACCTAGAGCCTCACACATGCTGAATAAATTGGATAAATGCTCTACCACTGAGCTATACCCCCAGCCCTGCAGCTGCTTTTAAAACATTATTTACGTAGTGTGTGTGTATTTGTATGCAGTGCATTATAGGTTGTCAGCCTTAAAGAGTGCTGAACCATCCCACAGGCCCAGAACTCCTTTTTTTTTTTTTTGTTAGACAGGATCTCCTTGTAGCCCCAGCTAACCTGGAACTTACTCAATATGTAGACCAGGCTGGCCTTGATCTCCCTCTTTCCTGAGCCAAGTCAGAGTCATAGCTCTTTTTTTTAATGATGAATCCTTCACATTTCTGAGCCTCTCAAACCTAGGAGTTCATTGACCCTCTACAAGATGTTTCATCCAAATGCATCCATACACACCCAGGACAGCGGGGGTGGGGGGTTAGGGGGTGGGGGGGTGGCGGCTGACCAATGGACAGCCCAAGGCCCCAAGTGATGGTCACCCTTCAGGGTTCCCGCCTCCCATGAGGCCTCTGAAGGAGGCTCTGCTATGGGGAGGAGACTTGAGGACCGAAGCAGCCTGGGTGTTCCTTCTCAGGCAGAGCAGAGCAGGATGGATTCTATACTCTGGCTTAGTGCCCAGCACAACCTGAGAGCCAGCTGCCTCCACCTGAGATGCCTCAGGTCCCAGCCGCCTCCTCTCATTCCTCAACAGGTAACTTCCCTCTGGCCCTCCTCCCCTGTGGCTCTCACTGCTCCACTCCAGCAGTCTTAGCCAGCAGCTGCTGTGCTTCCCAATCACTCTGCCCTTCCCAATCACTCCAGTCCCCGGAGCCAGATCCCTGAGCCTGCTGGAGGGAAGGAGGGAAGAAAGGAGAGAGGGAGAGGGAAGGCGGGAAGTTATGAGGGAGGGAGGGAAAGGGAATGCCCTGGAGTGAAGAGTTCTCACTTGTCCCTTCCCCTGGACACTGCAGCGGCAGACCTGGACAAACGTCTGGCCCAACAGGCCAAGGGGCCGCTGGGGCTGCAGAAATGAGAGTGGCCTGCAGAGCTGGAGTCTCCAGCTACCCGATTTACACCTTGAAGCATCTGGTGTCCCAAGAAAGCACCCCATTTGCCTACCCAGGGCACATTATGAGCCCCCCAGAGCCAGCCACAAGGCCAAAAGCAGTGAAGGGGTTGGGCCTTGGACGTGGTTCTGTCCTGGGGAGAGTGACCCGGCATTGGGGTGGAAGCTGGGAGGAGGGAGAGGAGGGCACTGTCCTTAGCCAGGCCAGCATTCAGGGACCCGGAACCCCAAACACTCTCCTCCCACATTCCACAATCTTTACTCCCACTCCCACTCCGGAGAGGAGTGACAGTAAATTTCAAAAGACACTCCCTATTCCCCACCCGTCCCTCCTCCCCGGCTTGTTATTGTAATGAATGCAAATTGTGCTCAATAATTGACACCCTCATTAGCACATCAAACTGCTTTCCGAAGAATGTGGAGAGAAAGCAAAAGGGGCTCTCTGAGGCCCCACCCCCTCCCAGGCCCTCAACCCCCTCCCCTGCCAGTGAGCTGGCAGCTTTCTTGGAGCCCCAGGCTGCAAGGAAACCATCTCCCCCATCAGACTGAAATCTCCTTGTGGCAGGTGCTACCTCTCCTTCGTTAAACAAGGCCCGTTCCAAATAAATGGAAAAGCAGAGGCCCTTGGCAAGAGCTTGTTGGAAAAGGGGAGCAGGGGTGCTATCCCTAGAGTTTCTGAGTCTATAAGTTTGAGCAGGGGACTTATTTTTGTTTTGTTTTGTATTGTTTTGTTTTTTTGGTCTTTTCGAGACAGGGTCTCCCTGTAGCCCCAGCTGTCCTGGAATTCGCTCTGTAGACCAGGCTGGCCTTGAACTCACAAAGATCCGCCTGCCAAGTGCTAGGATTAAAGGCGTGCGCCACCACACCCGGCTGTTTTGTTTTTGAGACGAGGTCTCCCCCTAGACCAAGCTGGCCTGGAATTCGCTATGTAGACCAGGTGGCCTCATCTCACAGAGATCCAACTGCCTCTACCTCCCAAGTGCTGGGACTAAAGGTGTGTACCAGCACACCAGGCTTTGGGGAGGGGGCTTGGAATGTACAGTTCTAGCAAGCTCCCAGGAGGTATGGCTGCCAGTTGGGGACCACACTTCAGGAACCAGTAGGGTGGGGACTGCCTCCTGGCTCCCCAGCTTTGGGCTTTGCCCACGGCGATGGCTTTAAGGCAAGTCCTAGCAGGGCCTGGACCACAGGGAAGTGTCCAGGAGGCTTTCCTGACGCTCAGGAACACAGCTCCTCCCTCAGTCTCCCTTACACCAAGGCATTTTCCTGCTGTCTTGAACATCCTGGGCCATTCCAGCCTTTGTAGACCTTGACCTTTGACACAGAGACAGACCGGGCATTCTCGATTCCTTGCTGTGCTCCAGGTCCATGACTCCTGGGCATCATCTCCCACAAAAGAAAAGAGGAGAAGTTTCTCAGCACCCTGACTTACTTTGGGGTGTCCTCTTGGGGCCTACCAGAGAGTGCTTGGGAAGGAACTTGGAGCTGCAGTCCTTGAACACTTGCCGCTCTCCACCTCACTCTCTCCCTCCATTGCCTTGAGCTGGGGCACGGTCGCAGGAGGCCAAAGAGGATGGATCAAAGTCAGAGCCTGCCTAAGCTAAGGAATGAGTTTGAGGGCAGCTTGTGCTACACAATAAGATCTTGCCTTAAGAAAAAGAATTGCCAGCCGGGCGTGGTGGTGCACGCCTTTAATCCTAGCATTTGGGAGGCAGAGGCAGGCGGATCTTTGTGAGTTCAAGGCCAGCCTGGTCTACAGAGTGAGTTCCAGGACAGCTGGGGCTACAGGGAGACCCTGTCTCGAAAAAAGAAAAGAATTGCCATGGGGAGGGGAGGGAGATGGAAGGGGGCACAGAATTGAGAAGCCCAACAGCTGAGGGGTGGAGAAAAAGAGAGGGAGAGGAAGGAAGCTGAAGCGGGAGTGAGGAGAGGAAGAGGAAGGGGGAGGAAGAAAGGGAAGGGAAGGGAGAGCAGGAAGGCAGTCTACCTGTCTCGAAGAGAACAGTCACTGTGAGCTGCTCTGACCCTGGTAGACCAGAAACTCAGTTCCCGGCAGCATCACACCCAGCTTGGCTTTAGGCTCTAGATCAAATGGTCTGGTCCTTATATCTCAGTAGATAAGAGAACTCCACTCCCCCTTAGTCCAGCCAGCATCTTCTAGGGCCTGCCAACAAGCTACAAGCCTCCAGCGGGCTGTGGGGATAGGGCAGGTGTCATCCTGACCTAGTTCATTCCAACTCATACTTGGCAAACTTGTTGACCTCTAAGGTCAAAGCCATCACCTGTTTAATAATGAAGGTAGGTGGACAGCTTGAACATTGCCAGTGGGAATGTAAAATAGCTCAGCCGCTACAGATGAAAAGGAATTTGGTCATTCCTTCAGCAACAAGTGACTGCCTGACCCAACAGTCTTTTGGTGGGTGAGTGGATAAACAAGTCGCTCTATGTCATCTCTGTTCCTCCCTAAAAAGGAATGAAGCTGGCTCAGCCCGAAACACATTATGGGAAAGAGGCCGGGCACCACAGACCCATTCTGTCTAATTCCCTTTACATGAACTATTCACAGTGGATGGATCTGCAGCTGCTACTAGGAAAGGAAGAGGTGGGGGCATTGCTCAAAGGGTCTGGCTTCATTTTGGAGTAAAAGAAGTGTTTGGGAACAAGGTCAAAGTAGTGTTTACCCATCATCCTGAAGACTGGAGTCACTGCGGAGTCCTTTAGTTTAAGTTAGTCCTCCCTCACCACTGCCAGTCATTCACTTCAGAGTGCTGGTTTTATTTTATTTTTTTAATTTTATTTATTTTTGTATGTGTATGAATGTACTGTCTGCACGTAGGTCTGTGCACCCGTGTAGTGCAATGCCGCAGAGGTCAGAAGAGGGCATCGGATTCCCCTGGAACTGGAGTTCTCCTGGAATTGGAGTTACAGACAGTTCTCAGCCGCCATGTGGGTGCTGGGGATGGAACCCGGGTCCTCTGCAAGAGTGAATGGCGTGGCGCACGCCTTTAATCCTAGCACTTGGGAGGCAGAGGCAGGTGGATCTTTGTGAGTTCAAGGCCGGCCTGGTCTACAGAGCGAGTTCCAGGACAGCTGGGTCTACAAGGAGACCCTGTCTCAAAAAGATCAAAAAAACAAAACAAAACAAAACAAAACAAAGAGTGAATGGCGCTGCTGCTCTTAACCGCTAGGCAATCTCTCCAGGCCCAGAGTGCTGGTTTTATGTTACACTAATTTCACCTCAATAAAAAATGAAAGGATAGCCGGGCATGGTGGCGCACGCCTTTAATCCTAGCACTCGGGAGGCAGGGGCAGGCGGATCTTTGTGTGAGTTCAAGGCCAGCCTGGTCTACAGAGTGACAGAGTGAGTTCCAGGACAGCTGGGAGACCCTGTCTCAAAAAGACCAAAAAAAAAAAAAAAAAGGATAGCAGCAGTGGTAGCCAGAAGACTTGGGAGGTAAAGACAACAGGATCAGGAGTTCAAAGTCATCCTTGGCTACATAGTGAGTTAGAAGCTAGCCTGGGTTACATGGGACTTTGTCTCAAAAACACACTAAAAACAAAGAGATCTAACTAGACTCAGCCAGGGAGTTCCTAACCTCATCCCTTTCCACATTTGTCTATCTTCTTTGGAAGAAAAAATAGGTAACCAATGTCTAGGGATACCAATACCTGCTCTGGACTCTCAGAGCTGCTTGAAAGCCCCCAGGATGCTGTTTCCTAGACCTCCTAAAGTTTAACTCCTCTGCCAGGCTCCCTCTCCCAAGGAGCCTCCCTTCCAGGACCCGCTGCCTCCCCAGCAGGTGGCACACACCAATGTGCATTGAGAAGCTCAGCTCTGCACCTTGGCTGCATGCCTTCTGTCCCAGCAGCTACCCACTTCATCCACACCATCTACTGCCAAGGGTAGCTTTAAGAAAAACTCCCTGGGGCCAGCAAGATCACTCGGCAGTCAAACACTTGCTGCCAAGCCTGAGACCCTGAGTTCTATCCCAGACCCACATGGTAGGAGAGACTCTCGTAAGTTCTCTGATGTATACACACGCACTGTGGTACACACATACACATGTGCAAACACTAAATAATAAATTAATTATTTTTTGGAGGCAGGGTCTCCCTATAGCCCCAGCTGGCCTGGAACTAATAAATATTTGGAGGGATGCTTTCTGGGGGGTCTTTTTTGGTCTCTTTTTGAGACAGGGTTTCCCTTTAGTCCCAGGTGGCCTGGAGCTTGCTCTATAGACCAGGTTGGCCTTGAACTTACAGAGATCCACCTGCCTCTGCCTCCGAGTGCTGGGATTAAAGAAATGCCCACCATGCCCAGCAGGGGATGGCTTTTGAGACAGGATTTACTATGTACCTCTGGCTGGCCTGGAACTCATTATGTAGTCCAGGTTGACCTCAAACTCAGAGATCCATCTGCCTCTACCTCTCAGGTGCTAGAATTAAAGGCATGTATCACCACATGCAGCTTAGTAAAATTTTTTGACATTAAGTCTCTGAAAGCCCCAGTAGTTATGCAGCTAAGGCTAGCATTGAACTCCTGACCCCCCTGCCTCTGTTTCCCAAGTACTAGGATTACAGGTATGTACTACCATACCTAGCTCTTCACAAAATATTTTTTTTAGGGGCAGAGATGAGCTGGGCATGGTGGCATACACCTTTAATCCCAGCAGTCTGGAGGCAGAGGCAGGTGGATTATGGTGAGATCCAGGCCAGCTGGGGATACAGGGAGACCCTATCTTGAAGGAAAAAAAAAAATAATGAAGGATAGGTGAGAGATGTAGCTTGAGATCTTGCATATTATGTATAAGAACCTAGGTTCTGGGCTGGAGAGATGGTCTAGCGGTTAAGAGTACCGACTGCTCTTGCAGAGGACCCGGGTTCGATCCCCAGCACCCACATGGCGGCTGAGAACCATCTTTAACTCCAGTTCCAGGGGAATCTAATGCCCTCTTCTGACCTCCGCAGCATTGCATGACACAGGTGCACAAACCTACATGCAGACAGTACATTTATACACATACAAGAATAAGCGGGGTGGGGGGGTAGCGCACACCTTTAATCCCAGCACTGGGAGGCAAAGGCAGGCGGATCTTTGTGAGTTCAAGGCCAGCCTGGTCTACAGAGTGAGTTCCAGGACAGGTGGGGCTACAGGGAGACCCTGTCTCGAAAAGACCAAAAAAAAAAAAGAATAAACCAGACATGGTGGCGCACACCTTTAATCCTAGCACTCGGGAGGCAGAGGCAGGTGGATCTTTGTGAGTTCAAGGCCAGCCTGGTCTACATAGCGAGTTCCAGGACAGCTGGAGCTACAGGGAGACCCTGTCTCGAAAAGACCTAAAAAAAAAAAAAAAAAGAACCTAGGTTCTGCCAAGTGTGGTGGTACACGCCTTTAATTCTAGCACTTGGGAAGCAGAGGCAGGTGGATCTTTGTGAGTTCAAGGACAGCTGGAGCTACAGGGAGACCCTGTCTCAAAAAGACCAAAAAAGAAAAGAAAGAAAAGAAAAGAAAAGAACCTGGGTTCTATCCTGCAAAAACAAACAAAAAACCTCTCAGATTATTTTAAACACTTCCAAGACCTCCAGTTCCCTGGACTGCTTGCATTCCTCACAGGTTCTTGCCTCAGGTGCTAGGCCCTGAGGTGGCTGTTCAGGGTGCAGGCGGGGCAGGAGGTCTTCCAGAATACTTCATGTATATGCATACGCATGCTCCTTTCCTAGACTCTTCCATCTAAAGACCTTCAAGGGCTTCCAACTCCCTGCAGCAGAGAATTAGAGACCCTGAGCCTTCTGAGGTCCCAGTACAAGTTTTGTAACTTCTTCCTAGACAAAATATGTTGTATATATACTCATGTACAATAAATGTCCTGACCTCTGTGGCACGTCCAAGGACCCCCAGGGCACAGCCATTCAAAGCGTGGTCTGTGGATCAGCGCTGGCCAGGCGGATGGTTGACAGGAATCAGAAATGAAGAGTAACCTTGAAAACTCATTACAGCAACTTGACATTGCCGTGTTGAAGCTGTGACTGCTTTTTCTGTGTTTCGCAAGAGCAGTGGTACATCATCGTTTGGAAACTTAAAAAGCAAGGCCCCTTTGTCACAGAGTTTGAGAAGACTACTGTGGCTGTCTGCGTGACTCTGTGTGCGAGTGTGCGTGTGTGCGTGTGTGTGTGTGTGTGTGCGTGTGTGTGTGTATGCGCGTGTGTGCGTGTGTGTATGTGAATGTGCGTGTGTGTGTGTGCGTGCGTGTGTGTGTGTGTGTGTGTGTGTGTGTGTTCTTGGCTGATATCTTCCCTCAAGGCAGGCCATACAAATTAGTGTTTCCCTTCTCAGAGGTAGGTTTTGGAAATTCTAATCTTCCCCACCTTTAGTTGACCATAAAGACATTCTCTGACCTACACTTGCCCAATAGCAGGTCATCAGCCCTTGTCATCTGGAGGACTCCTGCCGCATGCCAAGGAGGAATGCTGAAGCATCTGACTGTCAGGCGTGCCGGCTTTCCTCCTGCAATCATGCTTTCAAAATCGAGTCACCAGGAAAACCCACAAGGACAGAGTTTGGGGAGCTTCCAGATAGCTGGGCATGTGGAGGTTTCCAGAGGGTGGTCCAGGAAGATGCTAAGTACCCCTCCCCATATCTCACACAAGCGTCTTTTCACCTGTATCCTTGTAATGTCATTTATTTATTTATTTGTTTGTTTATTTATTTTTTTTTATTAGAGGCTGGAGAGATGGCTCAGTAAAGAGCACTGGCTACTTTTGTAGAGAACCTGGGTTTGGTTCCCAGAACCCACATGGCAGCTAACAACCATCTATAACTCCAGTTCTAAGTGGTCTGACACCCTCTTCTGGCTTCTGTGGGCATTACATGCATGCGATGCACTTACAGGCAGGCAAAATACTTATACACATAAAATAAAAATTAAATACATCATCCAGGCCTGCTGGTACATGACTTTAATCCCAGCACTTGGGAGGCAGAGGCAGGTAGATATCTGTCAGTTTGAGGTCAGCCTGGTCTACATAGTGAGTTCCAGGCCAGGTGGAACTACAGGGAGACCCTGGCTCAAAAACATTAAAAAAAAAAAAAGTTAAATACATTTAAAAAATAATTAAAACATTGGAGCCAGGGAAGTGGATCAGAGTTTAAAAGCACTGACTACTATTGTGGAGGACCTGGGTTCAACTTCCAGTACCCACATGGCAGGTAATAAACTTCTGAAACTCCAGTTTCAGGGGATCCAACACTCTCTTCTGAGCTCCAAGGGCATTGCACAGCATGGTACACTTACACACATGCAGGCAGTACACTCACACACATAAAGTTAGAAGACAATAAATAAAATATTTTTAAAAAATTTAAAACATTAGGGGCTGGAGAGATGGCCTAGCAGTTAAGAGCGCAGGCAGTACACTCACACACATAAAGTTAGAAGACAATAAATAAAATATTTTTTAAAAATTTAAAACATTAGGGGCTGGAGAGATGGCCTAGCAGTTAAGAGCGCTGACTGCTCTTGCAGAGGACCGGGTTAGATCCCCAGCACCCACATGGCGGCTGAGAACCATCCATAACTCCAATTCCAGGAGAACTCCAGTTCCAGGGGAATCCAACACCCTCTTCTGACCTCCGCAGCATTGCCCGACCTGGGTGCACAGACGTACATGCAGACAGTACATTCATACACATAAAATAAAAAATTTAGGGGCTGGAGAGATGGCCTAGCGGTTAAGAGTGCGGACCACTCTTACAGAGGACCTGGGTTCGATCCCCAGCACCCACATGGCGGCCAAGAACCCTCTGAAACTCCAATTCCAGGAGAACTCCAGTTCCAGGGGAATCCGACACCCTCTTCTGACCTCCACAGCATTGTACGACATGGGTGCACAAACCTGCATGCAGACAGTACATTCATACACATACAGAAATAAATAAAATTAAAAGAAAATTAAAAAAATTTTTCAACATTAAAAAGGGCTGGGCGCCTTTAATCCCAGCATCTGAGAGGCAGAAGCTCGCAGATCTCTGTGAGATCCAAGGCAGCCTGGTCTATACAGTGAGTTCTAGGCCAGCTGAGGTTACAGGAAGACTCTGTCTCAAAAACAAAACAAAACACCAAACATTAAAAATAACTTTATGTGAACAGCATAAAATTATTTTATTTATTTATTTATTTATTTATTTATTTATTTATTTACTTATTTATCTATCTATCTTTTTGAGACCCAGCCTGCTGGGACTAACAGTGTACATCACCACGATTGGCTTATTATTTTTATTTTATGTGTATGGGTGTTTCACCTGCATGTATGTATGTGCAACACATGCATGCGTATCTGGGTAGGCCAGAAGAGAAGAGGGCATCAGATCCCCTGGAACTGGAGCTACAGATGGTCCTGAGTTCCCGTGTCAGTGCTGAGAACTGAGCCAGGTCCTCTTCGGGAGCAGCAAATGTCCGTAACCACTGAGCCATCCCTCCTGCCCCACTCTCCCTTTTTATTTTCTGTTATTCTGCAGGTGTGAGTGTGAGTGTGTATGCAATGTGTATGCGTGGCGTTGCCACATGTGTCTATTCAGGTGATGAGGACATCGGGTGTCCTGGTCTGTCACTCTGTCTTATCCTTTGAGACAGGGTCTCTCACTGAACCTGGATCTAGGCTAGTGGTCAACAGGTCTAGCTGTCCCCCATAGCACTGGACTGACAGGCATGTGCACAGCTACACCAGGCTTTTTACGTGGTACAGGGGATTTGACCCTAGGTCCTCATGCTTGCATAGTGAGCACTCTTATGTGCTGGGTCATCTCCCCAGTCATTGTAACATCCTTTGCTAAGGATAAACCTGTAAGTCGGGTGTGGTGGCACACGCACGTAGTCCCAGCACTTGGGGGGCAGAGGCAGCTGGATCTCTGTGAGTTCAAGGCCACCCTGATCTACATAGCAAGTTTCCAGGACAGCTGTGGCTACAAGGAGACCCTGTCTCAAAAAGTCACCCCTGCTAAAAAAAAAAAGAGAAACCTACAGCAGGATATGGTCTCAAGTGCTTGTAGTTCCAGCATTGGGACCGGAGGGTGGGGGTTGAGGCAGAGGATTGTGAGTTTGAAAGCCAGTTTGGTAACATACCAAGATCTAGATGCATTCATTCATGTATTCCTAACACTCAGGAGTCATCCTTGGTTACATAGTAAGTAGGAAGCCAATCTGGGTTACAGGAGACGCTGTATAAAAATAAATAAATAAATAAGCCGGGCATGTTGGTGCATGCCTTTAATCCCAGCAGAGGTAGGTGGATCTCTGGGAGTTCAAGGACAGCCTGGTCTACATAGTGAGTTCCAGGCCAGCTGGGACTAAAGGGAGATGAGACCCTGTCTCAAAAAGATCAAAATAATATGGGCTGGAGAGATGGCCTAGCAGTTAAGAGCGCCGACCGCTTTTGCAGAGGACCTGGGTTTGATCCCCAGCACCCACATGGCGGCCAAGAACCGTCTGAAACTCCAATTCCAGGAGAACTCCAGTTCCAGGAGAATCCGACGCCCTCTTCTGACCTCCGTGGCATTGCACGACACGGGTGCACAAACTTGCATGCAGACAGTACATTCATACACATACAGAAATAAATAAAATTAATAAAAAAAATTTAATAAAAAAAGATCAAAATAATAATAATAATAAATAAAATAATACCAGTATAACCCAGGAAATATAAATTAATCTAAATAAGTTCTTCAGTGTTTCTCTGGTTGAATTAAATTAACACCCAGCTGAATTAACTGAATCCAGTTGTAGAGGCCTGCTCGTACCCTGTCCTCAGAAGCACAAGTAACACCCAGGAGACAGCCACTGGCATGGGCTGGGACAGTGCTGGAGTCTGACATTATCTCCAGGTACACAGTGTCAGAGCTCACTGGTTTTGAAGACTCCCAGCTAATGTCCAGAAAATTGTTTGCTTGCTGATGGAGAGACACCCCCCCGAAAATCTGGGAGAGGAGGTGATAGGTGCTGTGAGGTACAGCAGGGGAAACTGAGTCCTGGTGGAGCTAGTTATTCCTTCAAGCTCCTCTAAGGATCCATGTACCTCAGGGGAGAATGTCTGGGTTGGTCTGTCAACAGTGTGGCCAATCTTGCCTGCCTTATCTCTGGTCGCCTGTTGCAACATCGAACACACATCCTGAATCTCTCTTACACAGTTCAAGCTCTTGCCCAATAGTGTCCCCAACATGGGGCTGTTTGTTCTTCCTGCCTCTCCAGCTGTGGACACCAGAATCCCATTCTGAAACCAGCTCCGATTCGAAGTCCTTCATGAAGCCTCCTCAAGAGCCTGCTCCTGACCTCATACTCAGAAACACAGACTAACCAGAGTGAGTTCCAGGACAGCTGGGGCTATAGGGAGACCCTGTCTCGAAAAGACCAAAAAAAAAAAAAAAAAGAAACACGGACTAACAAGTTCTGGCTAAAATTCCCTCCCGGGATCTCACAACGCCCACTTAGTTAGCTTTCTCGTGGTCACCCTTCTGGACCTAAGTGGGTCTTCCTGAGCTCCTCTGGCCTCTCCACCCTCCAAAGCATCCACAGTGTACTGTCCTGCTCTGATTCCTCCCAGGCCTCTCTCTGCTCCCCTCCCTACCCCAGCCTTGATGTCACTTCCTTTCCCGCGGTATGACTCCCCCAGAAATAACTGCTGCTATGTGACTGGGGCCATCTAGTGACATATAGAATGTGAAGGACTATAGGATTTCACGGGGTTTTTTTTGTTTGTTTTTTGAATAAGAAATCATGTCTGTCTGTGATGGTTGATGCAAAATCAAACAGTGAAAGACAATTCAGGGACTGGAGAGCTGGCACAGTGGTTAAAACATTGGCTGCTCTTGTAGAGACTGGGTTTGGTTCCTAGCACCCACTGGTGGCTAATAACTGTCCGTAATCCAGTTCCAAGGGATCTGACACCCTCTTCTGACCGCTGAGTCTTACACCACATGGGCGCACTTACACACATGCAGGCAATACATTCATACACATAAAATAAAAATAACAAATCAGCCAGGGGTGATGGCGCACGCCTTTAATCCTAGCACTTGGGAGGCAGAGGCAGGCAGATCTTTGTGAGTTCAAGGCCAGCCTGGTCTACAGAGTGAGTTCCAGAACAGCTGGGGCTACAGGGAGACCCTGTCTCAAAAAGACAAAAGACAAAAAAAGAAGGAGAGGAGGAGGAAGAGGAGGAGAGAAAAGGAAAACTCCCAAATTTTGAAAAAAAAAGTTTAAGGGAATACAGTGAAAATTCAGTTTCCTACCACTGCCTCTATCTAGATCCACCCAGGTCCTGTCCCAGAAGTCACCACTATTCCTGGTTCTGAGCCCTGCAGGGCTTTGCCAACATGTCTGCTGTGTTGTCACCCAGACAGCAGCAGGATGCACACTAACAGCACACACTGGAGCCACGCCGTGTCAGCTCAGGCAATATGTCCCATTGATGGGTGCTGCAGCTGTCTCCAGCTCAGGAGAAGCCCTGGCAGTTACTTGATTCTGCCCAGGGCAAGCAGAGCACATCTGTGGAGCGAATCCCCAAAGCATGATTACTGCACGGGGGGAGGACCATGCATCCAGGTTTGGTTGGGTTGAGACAGGGTTTTACTATGTAGCCTTGGTGGAACTCACAATGTAGACCAGACTTGGCCTCAAACTCATAAACATTTGCCTGCCTCTGCCAAGTGTTGGGATTAAAGGCGTTTACCACCATCCCTGGTGTTTTACTTTGTCTTGTGTGTGGTGCTGAAGGTCGGCATCTGGTGCATCACGGATCCTAGGCAAGTGCCCCACCACTGACCCACACCTCCAGCTCAAAATTATTTAAATGTGAATCATTTCTGGTTTTATCTTGATTCGTGGCTCCATACAACCAACCTTTTTCCATTTAGTCACTTGGTCATCTAATTCTGTGGCAGTTGGAGAAACTGAGAGAGAGAAGGGCCTCTGTGGAAATTATCAGCTTCCCGTCACTATTACAAAATACCTAAGCTTATAAAGAGAAAAAGGTTTGCCAGGCATGGTGGTGCACACCTTTAATCCAAGCACTCAGGAGGCAGAGGCAGGAGGACCTCTGTGAGTTCAAGGCCTGCCTAGTCTACAGAGCGAGTTCCAGGCCAGCTGGGGCTATAGGGAGACCCTGTCTCAAAAACACCAGAGAGAGAGAGAGAGAGAGAGAGAGAGAGAGAGAGAGAGAGAGAGAGAGAGGAGAGAGGTTTGAGAGGTTGAAGGCCATAGTCAGATAGCCCTGTTGATCTGAGCAGGCAATGAAACTGCCCATCATGATGGAATCTTATAGCAAAACCACTCATCTGAGCATCATGAGGCAGAGAGCAAAAGGAAGCTAAGGGCTAGGATCTCTAATCCACTTTAAGGGCACACTCCGCACACTTCTAATGAGGGGCACGCATACTAGGGCCTACCACCTAGAGGCTCCGCCAGCTCAAGCATTTAACATAAGGATTTTTAGGGAACATTTCTTCTGTGTGACTTGAACCCAGGACCTTGTACATGCTAGGTAATTGTTCTACTACCAAGTGTCTTTTTTTAATATAAATACTTTATTATTATTATTTTATGTTTGTGAGAGTGTTTTGGCTGCATGTATGTAAGTGTACCATGTACATGCAATGCCCCATCAGGCTAGAAGAGGGTATTGGATCCCCTGGAACTGGAGTTACAGACAGTTGTTAGGCACTATGTGGGTGCTGGGACTAGAACCCTGGTCCTCTGGAAGAACAGCAAGTGTTCTCAACTGCTGAGCCATCTCTCCAGCCCCACCAATTGTCTTTAGGAGGCACTTAAACTTACCAAGGTTTGAATAAAAGCTGGAAAAAGTCCAGCTTCATGAGAGTTAGAAAAATGCCTCCAGGATCCTTCCCACCTTGAGAGACAGCAGAGGGCTCATCTATCCTGCAAAAGACAGAAACGAGAATAACAATCGCCTCGTGTGGAAGAAGGCGAGCAGAGCGCCCAAGAGCGTTCACGTCAGCAAGAGAGACTGAAATTAGCTCTGAGTGTGAACTTCCTAGCAGCAGCAGCTCAGTTCAGGAAGGATGATGCAGGCCCAGCGTCAAGGGGAAGGGCTCTGGGGGACTCCCTGCAAAGAGCTCATTAAGCTGAGGATTAAAGGTAGAGACCTAGCCAGGCCTTGTGGGAGACAGGGGCCAGGAGCAGGTGACCACTTAAGAGAGCATAGCCTAGCCCCAGGGGGTTAAGGCTGAGAGGCGGATTTAGAAGGCAGGCCTTAGGGCTTTAGAGTTCTCAAAGCCGCTTGTCCCTGCTTCTGAGAGGGCAAGCAAGACTTACAGGAATAACACTTGCTAATGAGAAAAAAGTTCCAAAACCTGCCGATGGCCTCACAGGGGAACTAGGACTTGAGTCCAGGCCTTCTGTCCCCACATCCAACCAGATGACTGACAGTATACTCTTGAGCAGGATGCTTCCTGGGAGGACCCAGGCCTCCTCCTAGGTTCCTTTACCCACTCCCTCAAGCCCAGTTCACCCCTGCTGCCCAGTGCCACCCACTTCCCAACACCCCGGCCATGGAGAAGAGAGGGGCCTTCAGGGGAGGCTGTGAGTCCCTCTCCTGTCTAACACCTGAGCCCGGCTTGGGCAGGGTGGGAGTGGGGGGTGGGGGTGGGGGGGACAGGTCCCAAACTCCCATCTCACTTCTTCTCACCCTTCTCTGTCTCAGACTCTCTCGTGATAGGAAAGTAGGCCAGTTTGGAATATGTCACAGATATTTTCGACATCCCCATCTGTACTCTAGCTCCGAACACAGCCAAGCAGGGTGGAGCTACCGGCTTCTGCTGGATGAAAGACACACCTGCTACCTCTGGGGCTCAGAGC
This sequence comes from Rhizomys pruinosus, assembly GCA_009823505.1. Lineage (NCBI taxonomy): Eukaryota > Metazoa > Chordata > Mammalia > Rodentia > Spalacidae > Rhizomys > Rhizomys pruinosus. The sequence goes on from VZQC01013897.1 coordinate 305,770, forward strand.
CCAGACTGCGGCTGGGGAGAGGCACCAGGGACCACTGTAGAGGACACTGTGCAAGCAACCCGGAGCCAGCATGGGCAGGACAGGAGACTAGCCATGTCTGTCCTCACACCCAGGAGCAAGAACAGAAGATTTGGGTCCCAGGACACCTTTGGGACAGTGAGGCACTGAAGGGAGACGTTGTCCTCAGGGAAGGGGTGACATGACATATTTGAATCAGGCTGTAGAAGGCAGGAAAAATTTTTGCCAGCTGGAGAGTTGGAAGAGCATGCCCAGGGAACATGCCAAGCCAGGGAGCACTTTGGAAAAGCCGGGGTCCCCAGGGTGTGGTGGGACCAGTAGGACTGGGGTGGAAGCCCGGCCAGGGAGTGGCAGCAAGAGAGACAGGCGAGGAGAGATGGCCGTGGAGAAGCTGTTGACAGAGAATGCTCAGTAAGGAGCGTGCCGTGTGCCTTACAGGTGCATCCTATGAAGCCTTTATTTATTATTTATTTATTTATGTTTGAATGTATTGCCTGCATGTATGTAAGTGTACCTGGTAGTGCAGTGCTCACAGAGGTGTCAGAGTCCCCTGGAACTAGAGTTTCTGGTGAGCCTCCATGTGGGTGGTGGGAATTGAACTGGGGTCCTCTGCAAGAGCAGTCAGTGCTCTTAACTGCTGAGTCATCTTTCTAGCCCCTATGAAACCTCTTTTTAAAAAATATATTTTATGGGGCTGGAGAGATGGCCTAGCGGTTAAGAGCGCCGACCGCTCTTGCAGAGGACCTGGGTTCAATCCCCAGCACCCACATGGCGGCCGAGAACCGTCTGAAACTCCAATTCCAGGAGAACTCCAGTTCCAGGGGAATCCGAGACCCTCTTCTGACCTCCGCGGCATTGCACGACACGGGTGCACAAACCTGCATGCAGACAGTACATTCATACACATACAAAATAAATAAATAAATAAAATTAAAAAAAAAATTGCCATTTCTTCTTAAGAGTAGATATCTTACATTTCTTATATTTCTTCTTAGGAGTAGATATCTTATTTCATAAACTGAAAGTCCCCAATTCCTAACCAGGTTTCTTCTAGTAAACATTCTTTCTAGACTAAAATCAGAAAGACAATTTGCTGATGCCATGCAAGTTTTT